>JAOWBW010000137.1:1170985-1313877 GCA_026119855.1 Campanula takesimana | reverse complement strand
TCTCTCTAGAAAGGATCCGCGAGTCGGCAAACACCCCGAAAAGAATGGTCATGGTGAATGAGTTAAGAAAGGAAGCATGGCCATATGGCACCCAAAACCCCTCGTCACTCGGGAAAGGGGCGGAAGAGGTTGACGACCCATTTGAAGTGAGTGTATTGACTCGATCCGGGAAGTGCACACGAAGAACCCTAGGAAACCTCCGCCACCAGAACACCGAATGCCTCCCCCTCTTGCTAGTGAGGCAAAAAACCCTAGATTCTGGAGAAGAGGATCCCGTCTTAACCAAACTCAAGAGGACACAAGCTAACATATCTTTGTGGTCCTTCTCACTTCCTCCTACCCTCACAAGCTCAAACTGGAGGAATGCTTGGCCCAAACTATGGTACCTACAACGGCTACCCCGAATAGGCCGTGCAAATGATTGGAAGTGTTAAATATGGGAATGTCATCACATTCACGGACTTGGACTTGCCGAAATTTGGGGATAACCACAATGAAGCCCTCTACATCACGGTGCAATGGGATGAGCACCGCCTCCCTCGGGTTTTGGTTGATAATGGCTCCTCCATGAATGTCCTCCCCGCTAAGATGATGGATCTACTTGGTCTAAAGACCACCGTCCTAATGCCCTCCATGATCACCGTTAAAGCTTATGATTCCACGGCCCGCTCAGTCCTAGGGGTGGCCACCTTGAACCTTTGGTTTGGGAAACAAATGATGCCAACCGACTTCCAAGTACTTGACATCCCTATATCCTTCACCGCCCTATTGGGACGCCCATAGCTCCATAAAGTCAACGGGGTAGCCTCCACCCTCCACCAGTGCGTAAAATATGTGCAAGAGGGTAATCTAACAACCATTTATGGGGACAGTGTTACTACATACGGAACCAACACCAATGGGATTCCCGTGTTAGAAATCAAACATGAGGAGAGCGGCATGGTTTTGACCGGCTTCACCGAAATACCATCCAAAACCCACATCTGTTATGTAGATCTTACGCTCACCAAGGACAGGATTCCCCCTGCAATAAGAATGATGCGTTTTGATGCGCTACCTCCCAGGCTTGGTCTTGCAAAGAAACTCCAAGGGACCCACAAGATTGTTGAGATCAAGGAGCAAAAGAGGCTCCATGGTTTGGGATACAAACCCACCCCCGAAGACCTCAGGATGGATAAGGAAATGGCTCGGAAAAGAAGCCAAGCCAGGGCTCAAGGGATTCCGTTTAAGCCTTCCAACCTCCGCCCTTACACTTTCGATATGAGCCGCTACTTTGTGAGAGGAGGGGTCCAAGCCGAGGCCCCAGAGCCGAAGGAGCCAATGGTGACCAATTGGGATAAGCTGCAAGAGGATCTCAAAAGATTCCGAGGATTGGCGGCTAACCCCGTAAGGAGGGCATTTTTGGATGCACCCAAGATGACCGGTCCTACCATACCACCATGAGTCACGAATACACCTTTAAGGGAGTGCCCGGGATGGTAAGGAATTTGAAGCCTTGTCTACGATGGAGGCTGGCTAAGAAAGGGAGCCCGTTTGGGGTCGAAATGGTAGATGCAAGTTTGAGGAGATAGCTCCCAAGCACGCCACCAAGGAAGTCATGGACGACGAATGGGATGGTGCGGTAATGCAAAAAATGTTTGGGGAAGAGTTGGTTGTGGCCTGATCTGATTGGCCTCAAAAAGGAATGATTACTATGATAGGAGATGGATCTCCAAGGATCTTTGACCCCCGCACCTTGGTAAGCCCGACGGACATGCCTCTGAAGAATTGGGTGACCTTCTCTGGACCGGTGGCAAGCAAGGAGGAAATGACCACGAAGCTTGGACTGGTTCCCTGCCCCCTAGAGTCGAGTGTCATAGGACCCAATGTAGTCGAGTCCCCCCAATCTCTTGTCTTTGAATTTGAGTCTTCCTCCTCCGAGGGCCTTAAGCCCGAGGATTATGAACTTGTAGCCAACATTGTATTCCCGTTTGCATTGAATGAAATGATAGACCTTTCCGAGTATCCCCTCATTGCCAACTTATTATATGATAAATTAACTAATAATCTAAAAACGGTTAATGATGAATCACCTAATAATGCAGACACACTAAACGAACAAAACATTAAACAATCATCAAAGCAGGTTGCTGACCGAAATGAAAGCCGTGCCTAAGCTGCCGAAGAAGTTTTAACTAAGGTGAATTTGGGGACTGAAAATGAGCCGAAAGACACACAGATTGGTAGCTACTTCAAAGGAGCCAAAGGGAAGCTTTGGTTGAGCTACTTAAGGAGTACATGGATGTGTTTGCTTGGTCTTATAAGGATATGCCGGGGTTAGATTCTTCGATCGTTGAACACAAGATCCCCATAGATCCCGAGGTGAAACCTGTCAAGCAAAAGCTTCAGCGAATCAAACCGGAATGGTCTTTGCAAGTCAAAGAGGAGATTGAGAAGTTGCTCCGGGTCGGCTTCATAAGGGTGATAGAGTACCCCTCGTGGCTATCCAATATAGTAACAGTCACAAAGGCCAACGAAAAGGTCCGATGCTGTGTCGACTTTAGGGATCTCAACAAGGCGAGTCCCAAAGATGATTTCCCCCTCCCGAACATCAACATGCTTGTAGATACAACCTCTAGTTTTGAGGTCAAATCTTTTGTGGACGGTTTGCCAGGTATAACCAGATTAAGATGGCCAAGGAGGACCAGGAGAAAGACCGCCTTCACCACCCCCTGGGGACCTTTTGCTACACCGTAATGCCTTTTGGATTGCGAAATGCTGGGGCTACCTACCAAAGAGCCGCAACCGCACTCTTCCATGATATGATCCATAAGGAGATAGAGGTGTACGTCGATGACATGATTGTGCATTCCAAGGGCACCAACGGGAAATATTTGATAGACTTGAGAAAGTTCTTTGATAGGCTTAGAAAGCACTCCATGAGGCTCAATCCGGCCAAGTGCACTTTTGGGGTTTCTCGTGGAAAAGGTTTTGGGTACATGGTCACTGAACGGGGTATCGAAGTTGATCCCTAAAAGGTTAAGGCAATTGTGGAATGAAGCCACCTCGCACCCAAACAGAGGTAAAGGCCTTCATGGGAAGGTTGCAATACATTAACCGCTTCATAAACTAGCTTACTCCCACATGAAAGCCCATCTTGAAATTGCTAAAGAAGAATGCCGAGGTTGAATGGAATGAGGAATGCCAAAGGGCCTTTGATAAGATTAAGGCCTATCTCGTCCACCCGCCAACCTATGCCCCCGCAAAAGGATAAGCCACTCTTGCTCTACCTAACAGTGACTGATACGTCAATAGGAGCAATGTTGGCCCAGAAAAGAAGGATTCAAAGGTAGAGAATGCCATCTACTTTGTGAGCCGCAAGCTACAAGGGAGCGAGCTCAACTACTCCCCAATTGAAAAGACTTGCGCCGGATTGGTATGGGTCGTGAGAAAGTTGAAGCATTACATGCATGCCCATCCAATACAACTCATCTCCAAGATAGACCCCATCAAGTGCTTATTGGAAAAGCCATCCTTGTCTATGAGACTTGCCAAATGGTCTTTCTTCCTAGCTGAGTATGATATCAGTTATGTGTCAAGAAAGGCAGTCAAAGGAAGGGTCTTAGCGGAATATTGGCGGACTTCCCTAGTAAAGAGGAAAAGGAGCCCGAGCCGCAATTCCCTGATGAAGGGATTTTTGCCTCGAAGGAGAAAATAGGTGGCAATTGTTCTTCGACGGTGCCGCCAATAAAAGAGGAAATGGCATTGGACTGCTCTTGGTTGACCCAAATATGAGCACACCCCCATCGCCATCAAGTTGAACTTTGATGTAACCAATAATGCCGCGGAATATGAGGCATGCACGACCGGCTTGGAAGCAGCCCTGGAAAGGAATGTGAAAGAATTGGAGGTATACGGAGATTCAGCTTTGATCATCAACCAAGTCTCCAACAAGTGGAAAACACTGGACCCTAGTTTGCAAAAATATCATGCCTACATGGAAGAGCTCATGGCACAATTCAAAGAAGTTAGCTTCCACTACTTGCCGAGGGATCGGAACCGTTTTGCCGATGCCTTAGCTACTTTGGCCTCATTGGTAGAAGATCCCCAAGGGAAAGTCAATAAAACCTTTCCGAGTGGGAGGAAAGAAAATCCGGCGTACTGTTATGAGATTGAGGCCACCCCAGAAAAGGTGGAGGAGCCATGGTACAACCATATTTATCGATTCCTCAAGGAAGGAGAAACTTCCTTCATGAATAAAAAGGGAGAATATGTGGATGGGGTAAAAGCTAAAAGCATGGCGGCACTCAAACGGCTAGCATCCCACTATGTCATCTTGGGGGACATCTTGTACAAAAAGCACCATCAGGGCCTTCTCCTTAGGTGTATAAGCACGGAAAAGGCAAAGGAACTTATGCAAGAAGTTCATGGCGGAGTGTGTGGTCCTCATATGAATGCGAGGGCATTAATGCAAGTCATCTTACGGATGGGCTACTTTTGGATCTCAATGGAGACTGATTGCATACAATTTGTGAAAAGGTGTGACAAGTGTCAGCGGTTCTCTAACCTCAACCACCTACCACCTCACCATCTCTACTGTATGACCACACTATGGCCTTTTTCAACATGGGGCATTGACATCATTGGGAAAATTTCCCCGCCCAGGAGCAATGGCCACGAGTTTGTGTTGGTAGCCGTGGATTACTTCACGAAGTGGGTAGAGGCTAAATCCTACAAGGTCCTCACTTCCAAGAAAGTTGCGGGGTTTATAAAAGAAAATATCATGTGTCGGTACGGGGTCCTGAACGAGGTCGTCACCGACAATGGCTCGCACTTCAAAGGTGAATGTGATCAATTATTGGGAGAGTTCCGAGTCACTCGCCACAAATCCTCCCCATATAGGCCCCAGACCAATGGTATAGTGGAGGCCGCCAACAAAACGCTCAAAAGGATTATAAGAAAATGGCAACACGGGGAAGAGATTGGCCCGAAAAGCTACATCTAGCATTGTGGGGCTACTGGACCTCGGTTAGAACCGCCACTGGGGAAACCCATTTTGCCTTGACTTATGGAATGGAGGCCATGCTCCCAGCCGAGCTGGAGCTACCGTCATTGAGAATTTTGTTGGAGAACAAAATCCATGAGGTTGATTGGCTTCGGAGCCGGCATGATGAATTGGCCTTGCTGGACGAACGTCGTCTGAAGGCAATGGAGCACATCCGCGCCTACCAAGGGAGAATGACGCGAGCTTTTGATAGAAAGGTGAAGCCCCGAGAAATTTGGGTAGGAGATTTGGTCCTTAAGGAAAAATCCCCGGGAGGTCTAACCCCAACGGAAAATGGGAGCCCGTGTGGATCGGTCCCTTCGTGGTACAGGAGATCTTCTCAGGAGGTGAAATGAGGCTTGCGGACTTGGATGGCAACCCCTTTATGCACCCGGTCAACGGTGACAAGCTCTGTCGTTACTTTGTTTAAAAAAAAAAAAAACTGTAGGTGCTAAAAGAATATACCCACCTAGATTGAAAACCCATTTGGGCAGTCTAGAGAAAAAACAGGGTCACACCCAAAATTTGAAAAAAGTGAGCTACGATGACCTGAGCCCCTTAGTCTCATTTGTAAGAGGGGAACGTAGGCAGCCAATTATTGGTCCGGTCTAAAAATGAATAAAAATCAAATTTGGTTTCGAGCAAGACTCCATGTGAATGCAAATTGGCTTCGTAAGTAACCATTTTCATTACAGTTAAAACACTTCTTTGATGAGTTCAAGCATGGTCTACTCTCGATTCAACTAACATGCTTAAGACATAACTAAGACACCTAAAATGAACTAATGTGTCTGCAATGGCAATGGGTGGATACATATAAATATAGGACTATCACTGTTCCTCATCCCTCCACTTCTTCTTCTGACTTCTTCGAGTCTTCTTTTTCTTCACATCGAAGATGTCGATCCCTCCCTTTCCATAATTATCCTCCCGACACCCTCAACCATCCCGGTTGCCCTCAAAGCCGCATTGGCAACGGCCCGAGCTTGAAGATCTTCCATTCGTGCCCCTGCCCTAGGCATCGCAGCCATTCTCCTATCAGCCAAGGCTTGATAGTCCTCGATAATGTCTCCAGTAATGTTATGGCCATTCGCCACGGCCTCGGTCTCCCTCAAAACCCTGCTAGGGTCATGAGTCCCACCAAGAATAGCCTCACGCCTCTCTTCAATAAGCCTCTGAGTCTGTCCCATAGTCTATTCATACCAGTCCAAGTAGACCGTGGTTAGAACCATGCTGGCTGCACGCCCAAGAAGTAACCGAACCGGAAAGAGGGAACAAGTCCACAATCGAAAAAGAATAGAAATAACGGAGGAGTCCCACATAGACAAGGGCGGAAGCCTCAAATGCTCCGGGTTAACACCAGACCACTCCAACAGTGGAGTCTGCAGTAATCCAAACTGACGACGGACCAAAGAAGGGATGTAATAAGACGATCCCAAGAGTCCCGACACCCGAACAAAAGGGGAATTATCCTGATACTCCCGCACCGAGCTGATACGCCAATATGGGACTGACCAACGGATCTCGGCAGTCGTGAGACGAGCCATGTAAGCCTCCCAGTCACTCTGAGTGAAGTCCAAGAGAATGCCTCTCAAGGAATAAGACCACGGTCTGTGAGAGATATGAGCCTCGGGAATGGCCATCAATCTCTCCCTCAACCACAAAGTGAGTAAGGCGGGGCTACCGCTACACATGAAGCCGTCTCCCAAAGCCAAGCGGTCCATGCCATGAAGGGTTTCGCCCAAGATCAAGGGGACAATATCCTTCCCCGCACGGCACTCCTCAAGGACACCTAGTAAAACCCTATGACAAGTACCTTTGGAGCCAACCATGTAGAAAAACGTAAGAATGCACAAACCAAAAGCATTCCAAGAAGCCTCATCCGTGCGATCCATGAACTTCTCGTGGAGATCCGAAATGTCAATAAAAGTATGATTAAGAAACATACATTGGGCCTCTTCCAAAGGAATGTCGAGAAGAGAGACCAACCTTTCGACACACATGGTGTCATCAACTGAGGGGAGAGCAATGACCTCCGTGTTCACGCCGCCCACCAAAGCCTTGAAATCCTCATAGGTTGGAGTGATTTCGTTGTAGGAGAAGCAATATACATGTCTCCTGACATCCCAAAAGGACGCAGCGGCTCTTAATAGCTCAAGATCCAGGATGAACTCCTTGAGGGACCAAAGAGATTGGAGACCAAATTTGGACTGGAAAACTCCCTTGTAATTCCTCATATGGTACCGCATCCAAAGCCTAAGGTTGCCCTCAAAGCATTCTTGATGAATTTTGGACAATTTTGGTGGTTTTTTCCATGAGAAAAGGCTCTATGGAGGAGAAAGCTTTCGAAATGAAGGTGATGAACTGATTGATGAACCTCAGACTGTGGCATTTACGAAGATGACCAGGCCTGGAACAAAATTAAATGAAAAAGGAGTGTTTCCTCCCCTAGCCGTACGGCTACTTTAACCCTGCCAAAATTAATGGTTTCTTGTTGAAAGTTAGCTTTGTGGTCCTACACATTCAAAGCCCATTGTCATAAATACCCCAAAAAATGCCCTTCTTGGCTCATGCAACTTGAATTGAACCTAGAAAAATTAGGTTCCCAATGAAAATGTCCTCGGGCAGTCCCTAGATGGACGTAAGACCAACTTTGTGGAAATTAACCCGGCCGTACTTCGTAAGCCCAGGTTAAAAATGAAAAATTAGCCCGGCCGTACGTCGTAAGCCCAGGTTAAGAGTATGTAATTGGCCCGACCGTACTTCGTAAGCCCAGGTTAAAAATGTAAAATTAGCCCGGCCGTACTTGGTAAGCCCAGGTTAAGAGTGTGTAATTGGCCCGGCCGTACTTCGTAAGCCCAGGTTGAAAATGTGGAAATTAACCCGGCCATACTTCGTACGCCCAGGTTAAGAGTGTAAAATTAGCTCGGCCGTACTTCGTAAGCCTAGGTTAAAAATGTGGAAATTAACCCGGCCGCGCTTCGTAAGCCCAGATTAAAAATGTGAAAATTAACCCGGCCGTGCTTCGTAAGCCCAGGTTAAGAGTGTGTAATTAGCCCGGCCGTACTTCGTAAGCCCAGGTTAAGAGTGTGTAATTGGCCCGGCCGTACTTCGTAAGCCCAGGTTAAAATGTAAAATTAGCCCGGTCGTACTTCGTAAGCCCAGGTTAAGAGTGTGTAATTGGCCCGGCCGTACTCGTAAGCCCAGGTTAAAAATGTAAAATTAGCCCGGCCGCGCTTCGTAATCCCAGGTTAAGAGTATGTAATTTAACCCGGCCGCGCTTTGTAAGTCCAGGTAAAAAGTTTGAATTTGGGAAGTTAATGTGGCCGTTCTTCGTAAGTCCAGTTAAAAGTATGAAAAATTATCCTTTGGCAGTCCGGAATGACATAAGTCCATTAGGTTAGACCTACCCTTTGGCCGTCCGGCGTGACGTAAGACCATTAGGTTTTGTGAGATTGTGTCCTTTGGCCGTCCGGAATGACGTAAGACCATTAGGTTTTGTGAGATTGTGTCCTTTGGCCGTCCAGAGTGACGTAAGACCATTAGGTTTTGTGAGATTGTGTCCTTTGGCCGTCCGGTGTGACGTAAGACCATTAGGTTTTGGTGAGATTCGTCCTTTGGCCGTCCGGCGTAACGTAAGACCATTAGGATCTGCGAGATTCGTCCTTTGGCAGTCCGGAATGACATAAGTCCATTAGGCTCCGTGAGATTCGTCCTTGGCCGTCCGGCGTGACGTAAGACCATTGGATTTTGTTGACCCGGCCGTACTTCGTAAGTCCATGGTAGAAAGTGAAATCGTGAAAGTCCTGGCCGTACCTCGTAAGTCCAGGATGAAAGTTAAGATGTTATCGCCTCGGCAGCCCTTCATAGGGCGTAAGACCAGTATAGTCATGATTAGGTTAAGAAAACCTTTGTCCCCGAGAGTAGCCAGGTTAGAGAAAACCTATCAATGTGTCCCGGCAGTCTGTAATGACATGAGATAAGTTAACCAGTTTGCGTAGTCGACCCTCCGCCATAAGATAAGTTGACCTGTTTGCGTAGTCGACCCTCCGCCATGAGATAAGTTGACCAGTTTGTGTAGTCGACCCTCCGCCATGAGAAAAGTTGACCATGTGTCCCGGCAGTCCTTAGTCGGATGTATGACCAGTTACCCTCGAGTCGACCCTCTCCGATAGAGCCAAGTCGATCGAGTCCAGCCTCTGAGTCATGCCCATTATTTGAGCCTCTGAGCCATGCCTATTCCTTGAGTCGACCCTCTCCGATAGAGCCAAGTCGATCGAGTCCAGCCTCTGAGCCATACCCATTATTTGAGCCTCTGAGCCATGCCAGCCTCCTTTAGTCAACCCCCTCCGAATAGGGCCAAGTTGACCAAGCCCGGCCTTTGAGCCATGCCTGTTTAGGAAAGGATGAATAGATATCCACCTAAGGCCCATAGGTTTGAGTAGCCTTAAAATTTCTCACCCGAACTACGTTAGGCTTGATTCCCTCGAATAGGGATACGTAGGAATCCTATACCTCTAGGTCCAGCCATAGAACAAATCGGCTAAGCCGTCCTCCCATCAAAATGGGATGCTTATAGGTTTGAGTATCCTTAGAATCTCTCACCCAAATCGGCTATGCCGTCCTCCCATCAAAATGGGATGCTCATAGGTTTGAGTAGCCTTAGAATATCTCACCTAAATCGGCTAAGCCGTCCTCCCATCAAAATGGGATGCTTATAGGTTTGAGTAGCCTTAGAATCTCTCACCCTAATCGGCCAAGCCGTCCTCCCATCAGATTGGGATGCTTGTTTTATCGACAGCCCCGCTTTCTTCAAAAGCGACGTTGCCGAGGGGCTCTGTAAGTACCCCAATCTGAAACTGACCTACTTTAGAGGAATTCTTGGTACCATTTAGGGATAAACCAATGGGCCGGGACCTCACTAGGATAAACCTGATATTCCAGGACTGGACTGGAATTAAACTTAGAAAAATCCAGAAGCTCGCCAAGTCGAGTCATACGGATGGTTTGGGCACATGAGGTCCCTAGCCATACGGCTATGTTGGGCACCCTCAGCCTCTATAAATTGAACCCCATGCTGATCATTTCAGGGGGGGAGAAAACGTTTTGTGAGTTGAAACTCTGCCAGTTTGAGAGCAGAAAGTGAGTGATACACATATTTGAGTGATTAGAGAGGAAGATAGGCATAACCATCATAGGTGAAGCCTCCTTCTCCCCATCTTCTTCTTCATCTCAAACTTTATTTTATCTTTGTTCATATTACTTGTTTATCTTGTGATTATCTCTTCTTGTTCTTGCAAAGTCTTGTCCATTTCAAGCACTTTACATTTCTTGCAAGTCTTGTCCATTTTCAAGCACTATATCTATATATTATACAAGTCTTGGCCTTTCAAGCTATATATATTATGATTATATATGTATATGATCCAAATCATGAGGTGATTCAAGGTTCCCTTCACACCTAGTGTGTGATTATGGGGTAAAACCTAAAGATGATCATGGTTTGTTGCATTTTCATGTTGATTTTGTTTTATTTAGCCATAAGAGTCATGATTGGGGGATAAAGTTCCAATCTTTATCACCCCAACCATAATCTAGCCATAAATCACCAAGTATGGGACATAAAGATTTGATCTTTATGTTATATGTGTGTCCCTAAAGGTTTAATCTTGTATAATAAGTCCATTTTGGTGGTAAAGTTTCAATCTTTATCCACCAAAATGGTCATTTTGGTTTAAATGCCATGTGCATCAACTTTTCATAAATTTCTCCAATGATTGCCTTTGATCACACCCAAATCTTTGTTTTTGGGGTTCCTTTGATGATCAAAGTGCATAAGAATGAACTTCTCAAGGTTTTGTTGTTAATCATAAACTGGAAATCAACATTCCAGTCCAGTTTCAGCAAAGATACTCTGTTTTGACTGAAACTGGACTGTTTTCTGATAAACTGTAAAAATGCCCTGGAGAGCCCTCCCCATCTGTACGGCTACTTTGGCCGGGGAGAGTATTTTCCAGTTTCTTCCTTTCTGACCAGAAAATTTGCAAAATAAACCTTTTCTGTTAAATAATTAACTGGTTTTGTCAAAACAGTCAGTTTCTCCCATTTTGAAAACACACACACACACATGCACTTTCGTTAACTAACATTAGGGAGACTCGGTCCTATCCGAGGCGACTTGGGTGACGTAAAACTCCTCCCAAGGCGTAACCTGACCTCCGAACTAATGGAATCTCTAACCTTTTCTTTTGTTGGGTTAAATAATTAACAAAAGTGGCGACTCCGTTATTTTTTGGCATGTTAACCGCGTTTGTCCTTTCTCCCCCATGACTCATCGCGTTTTACGTGCGGGGGTGGGATCCTTACAGGCGCGCACGTCCGACCTTCAAAAAACTCACATTTTAGCCCGAAAGTTGGTCCCGTTATGCAGTTAAGCCCCGAAACTGACAAAATCAGTCAGAAACTTAACGATCATCACGAAAGTCAACAAAAACAAAGTAAACAAAGACTCAATGTTGAATTTTTTTTACTTAGTAAAGTCTATGACTAACGGAGTAAGTCAAGAAATTAACGGAAAGTAACAAAAGTTAACGAAAAATAACAAAAGTTAACAGAAAAGTGGAAAACAAAGAATGTATATTCAATCATGACTTGAGAGGTCCAAGGCGGGGTGTCTACAGATATGAATCGGGGATCATGCATATGTAAGGGGGAGGATAAAGAATCACGCAAGATGATCACATCATCCTAGCAACAACGATTAACCATCAACATGATAGGTGAGATTCATCGTTGTTCATCATTGGAGATGTGTATGATCATGGGACATCAAATAAGTAATACATAGCTATAAGATGTAAATAATATATGACCTAGATCTAGTATATGTTTCATAGGAAACCCTAGATCATCATAGGTCAAGAACAGGTATATGAACAAACCCTAGATCTAGCAATATAGTTATGCAAGTAAACTAGATCTAAGCAATGAAGTAATAAGAACACGTTACCAAGATCGGTATAGAGGCTTCGAAGGTTAGATCTTCACTCCTTGAACCAAGTTTGGTTGGTGGTGGTGTTGAATCTCTTTGGTGATCAAAGAGAGATGAAAGAGAGGGGTTTTGAGGGAGTTTAGAGGGAGAGAACCAGTATGGAAATCGCAGCTGCTAGGGTTTTCCCGTGTGTCTAAGATGTGTCCAACTAGGGCTGAGGAGGGCTGTATTTATAGGAGAAACTGGATCTGGCAACACTGGCCGTACGGCTAGATCCCAACCGTATGGGGGTCTAGGAGCCGTACGGACCTAGGCCCGTGTCTTGTTCCCTATGTTTCCCTCTAAGGTCCCTGGAGGGCCTTGGGGTAAATCTCAGATAGGTCCCTGGATACTCCTAAACGTCTAAGTAGTCCCTGAAAGGTCCTAAGAAGGGTTTTAAGCTATTTTCAGGTCGGGTACTAACAACGCCCCGGCTAGTTTATGTGTGTTTCAGGCCAATCAAGGAATTGTTGCTGGGATTATCCGAACCGCTGAATCAGAGCTGATCCGATACGATTTTGGCATCATCAATTCTTTAAAATGAAATTTATACCTTCATATGTGCCGTGGGGAGTATCTTATTTGTAAAATGTATTCTTATATTGAATTTTATGATTAACTTTTTTAATCTAAACAAAAAAAAATGTTTGCTATAGTTAAAAAAAAAAAATGCTTAAGAACAGGTTTTGCCCAGGTTTTGTGATTGAGTTTTGACAAAGAAAATGAAACTTTTATGTATAATCATAAAATTTTGAAAATTATTATTGATATAAATTTATAGTGCATCAATTATGTTTTTCAAAATTAATAGTAATTTGAACAAGATATTACCCGCTCAATTGTTTCTTAAATAAAAATTCAATATATAAGTGAAGTAAAATTAAAATATTGTGAGAAAAAAATTAAGGGAGGGGCTATTGCCACTACAAATTTTGCTAATCCACTACATTCATTAAAAATTATGAAAATAATTTAATCTCTTGACAAAATTAACTTTCAAGCACATTAACTATTTGTTTTTATTTTTGGTAAGTTCCTTTTATTCTTTGTGTAGCAAATATGATTGTTAGAATAATGCCCAAGAAAATAAAAACATAAAAAATTATGAAGAAAAATATGAAATTGATAAAAATAATATTTTAATGAAAGGCAATATTTTTTTTACCTTGTTTTACTTATATTTCTACCTAGATTTTTACGCATAATCTTCAATAGAGAATTTATTTATATCTTTTACTGTAAGTCTTCTATAACAATTTTTTTCTGTAAGTTAAAAAATTATTTATTATGTTTTAATTTATCAACATTTATTAGTAATAGGTCCAATACTATAAAACTAACTGTAGAAACTAAAAAAAATGGAATAATATAGCAGTTGATTTAAAGTATTAAATAGTTGATTTAAAGTATTAAATATTATGTTGTCATGCTCACAATATTTATCAATACTATTTGTACTATTATGTCAAAAATTTCACTTTTCAGAAATACAAAAATTATTGGGTGATAGTTTATCAAGTACCATTTTACTTTTTAGTTTTTATTGTGGACAATATCAACTGTTAAGATAAGAAAAATCAGAAATATAAATAATGTACATGTTAAGTTGAAAAATGAAAATTAAAATATTAGTTTGCTATATAATATTAAATTATCATCAAACAAGAAACAAGATAAGTATTTGAAGGAAAACTGTAATATATCATAATTAATTTAAAAAAATCGAAAATTAATGATGTTTTTTTTGTTAGTAAATGTAGTGGATAAGGAAACTTTATAATGGTAGTAAAATTTATCTTTAGAATGTTTCATTCATTAATTATTATTAAAGGATGATTATGTAAATGTATAAAATAAGAAAGGATAATTGTGTCTATTAAGCAAGTTTGTAGTGGATAAGCAAAAATCGTAGTGGTAATAGCCCCTCCCAAAAATTAATTAGACAAAAAATAATTTGGAAATAAGATCATAAATATATGGGTTAATGTGAATGAATAGGGAAAAAATTAAAATTAGAGCTATTGTATCAATCTTTCAAACGCAATACGTTTGTTATATCATATGAAATAGTTTCTTTATACTCCCTCCGTCTCTAGTTAGTGTGGACCAAATTTTTGGGCACACAAATTAAAAAAAGTAAGAGAGATAAACAATGGAAGGAGGTGTTTGTGAGTATGAAAAAATAAATAGGAGAGAGAATGAGTGGGAGGAATAGTAAATTGATTGGTGTTTGTGAGTGTAAAAGTAAAGTATGAGAGATAATGGGTGAGAAGAATAGTAAAGATTTTTTGCTATTTTGGGGTAGTCCACACTAACCTGAGACGGACCAAAAAGGAAAGAAGTTCACACTAACCTGAGACGGAGGGAGTATATATTTTTTCTGAAAGTGCAATACAAATTATAAAAAAAATAATTTATAAGATGTGGATCATGAATAAGAAAAGACAAAAACTTAGGTGAGAACACTATGACCCGTCTCATGGTAGAGACGGGACATTTTTAACCCATGACCCGGCTCATTGAACCAGCTCCATGACCCAGGGGGCGACCCTGCCACGTGGCAGCCTCTCATAGGCCAAATAAATAAATAAATATTTTTATTTATTTTTTTGCTTTTTTTTTTAATTTTTATATAATTATTTTTTTGATTTTTTTTCGGTTTGTCAAAAGTAATGGTTACTATAACTTTATGTAATGACTGTATACATATAAAGTAACAGTTTGTATACATAAAAGTAATATATATATACAGAAAAGTAACAGTGTTTTTTCTATGTTTTCTTCATTTGCCAAAAGTAATACTTATTACAACTAAAATGTAACAAACGTGTTACTTATATGTAACAATGTTTATACATAATTATAACACATATGTATAGAAAAAGTAATAATTCAACCATTTAGATTATCTATAGAAAAAGGGGGGCTAATGGGTGGTTGCCACATGGCAAGACGGGTCATGGATCCGGATCATGGGTAAAAAATGACTCATCTCTACCATGAGACGGATCCCCTTGTTCTCATGGGAGACTAGCTCATAAGAAAATATGATATTAAACAAAAGAAGAAAAATATAAATATTTAATAATGTTTTTTTTTTCAAAACACGTTTTGGTAATCATAAAAAATAGTTAAAGCAACTTTTATCACCAGTTTAGTTGTATGAGTACTTATTAAAAATATTAAATTATCTCTCTTTTTTTTTCTCAACAGAATTATCTTCTTTGCTAAAATTTAAAATTATCATTATTTGCATTTATTTTCATAAATTATCCATATTTATTTACTTTAAAAAGTAATTATTCATATTTTTCTATTTTTGAGAAAAAAGTATTACTATTTATAGGAGTAGCAACTATCTTTATTCCAAGGAAAATTATATTTCCAACAGTTAAGCCTAAAAAAACTTTTCCATATTATAGATTTTTTTTTCAATTTTCAAAAAAGAAAACATTTTTTTGTAATGAAAGTAAAAAAAAAATCCTAACTAATTATCACCTATCTAGAAAACAAATGGAAATTAATTATAATCTAAATATATATTATCAAAATTTAAATTGAAAATCGAAACAAAATTAAATATCCACATATAAATTTAAAAGTTGTACCTATTACAAAAAGATATTAGTAGTTATATAAAAATAATAATTACTAATTTATACTATATATTGATCAAACTTTAATTTTTCACTAAATAAAAAAGTAAAAAATTTCATATAAAAATCATTTTACATGCAAAGTTGACTAATTCTACCAAATTAAAGCTAATAACATATTTGCCCTTCCTAGATGGAGAATACAAATTTGCCTTTGATATGACATATTTTGAAGGGAAATTTCTTTCTCTTACTATATATATATATATATATATATATATATATATATATGATCACGATGTGAGAGCTACAAAGTGCAATCGGGGCTGAATAAGAAGAAGATGAGAGACCTATCCCTCTTGGGCGGCAGAGTAACCACTCAACTTGCTAGGGGACATTTCTTTTTCCCATTTTAATTGAAACTCGATAATTTTCGAAAAAAATTGTCTTGTGGCGAAGCCAGTGAATGTAGGAGGTATCGTGTTGTCTACTAAAGATATTTCTCGCCTATTTAATAAGGATTCCAATTAGAATTCAAAGAGTGAAAGAAAGCTTTATGATTGGATGAGGAGCTGTCCACTTTCTCACTTCCCTTCTTGCTTTAGAAAAACTCTGACAGAACCTTCCAAGAAGTAAGTGGTTCGATAAGTGCTATACTTTTTCCAAGTAAGGGAAGGATAGATTCATTGTATTCCCGAGTACTGATTCCCTTTTAGGATGGTATTCTATGAGCCAGAGTTTGATCAAGTCCAAAGTCGAATGACAACACATATACCAGAGAAATGAAACCGATTTGAACCCCTCCTTCCTTGCGGGCTGACTGACTTTTTCCGCATCTGAAATTCGCGTACTCCCCCGTGAGAGTCCAATAAGGCTACTTTTGTGTGTCAACCCCGTCGTTTTTTAGCCAAGTTAAAGACGTGCTAACTTATCCTACTTTTTCTGCTTTCACTAAATGGCAGAATTCCTTTCAAAATCACTCAAATTCCACAAAAGCCTCACACGAGAAAAAGAATTCATAGACAAAGAAGAAAAAAAGGATAAAAAGAAGTAGATGAAGAAGAAGTAGATCATTTTGAATTAATCAAACATTTTGAATTGGCCAAATTACCTTATTTCCTCTATGGGGAAGAAAAAAATTAAGGAACTGACAGATAGTGGGAAAGATATAATTATTGTTAACCAACGAAAATAATTCGTGGTAAAGACGGCCCTCTCTCGGCTGGATCCTGGTCCAGCCTAGGTCTTCTCTATACACCGGAGCCTTTTGCTTTATTATTGTGATATTATTATAGAGAAAAATCATTTTTGCTTAACAATTTAGAAAAATGAGTTTTTAATATGCTCGATGGAATTTTTGTAAATAAGTAAATCTTGTTTTAAAAACGCACAGTGACATCTTTTAAATAACTGGGAATTTTTTAAAACGTACGGTGATATTTTTGTATTTAACTAATACTTCTTTTAAAACGCTCGATGACATGTTTTGTAAATAACTGAAACTTATTAACAAACTACCACAACTACTTGCACTATAGACACATGAACTGACACTCAATAACACATGAACCGACACTTTTAAGCACTACAACAGACAATTTAAAACACTATAACTTACACTCAACACTATCACTCAAACTCCTTGAACACATTCACTAGCATTTAATAATACATGAACTTGGATTCTTAAACACTATAACTGACACTCTTTCGTACTATAGCTGACACTATTTAAACCAACCTAACACTCTTATAAGACTCCAACTGGCACTCAATAACACGTGAACTGACACCATTAAACCCTATAACTGACACTCTTACTCACTTTAACCGACACTTTTAAACACTACCTTTGGCTCTGCTCGAAGTTCACTTAATTACAAAAATATCATTGCTTGTAAATTTGACTTACTAACAAAAACACCACCACGCATTTTTAAAACTCATTTTTCCTCAAGTGTTCGAAAACAAGACCTACTCATTAATATATGCAGGTAAAATATTACCAAAGTTAAATATAATATTTGAAATTTATATAATTTTTATTTAAAACATGACATTTTTGCTTCAAAAAATTGACATTTATATTTTATATACTTTCCTTTAACTTGCATTTTTGTTTTAATGGGTAATACTGTTGGGTTTCTTGCAATCATGCGCAGCGGAAGAACAACATGAGAAACCCAAAAGCCTAGATCCGTTATGTTCAATAATTCATAATATGAAGATGAAAGAAACTAACCCTTGTAGATCGATATCCGAAAACTTGGATTAAGACGCTAAGAGAAACGCCCTATACCGGTGATCCACACTTCGAAAGGATTCAAGAACACCTTCTTAAACTTGACTGCTAGGTCTTCAGTTTGAAAAACTATGGTGAAGAATGATTCTTCAATCTCTCATTTGATTATTAAAGTTTGATAATTGGGATTAATCAAACTTAATAACCCAAGTAAATAATGTGTATTCTCTCTCTCCAAGAAAGAGTTTGTGATTTCCAAAATCAATGCATAGGGAACAATTCCCGTCTGTCCACATTATATACAAGAGGTTTCCAAAACCCTTTAGGACTTAGGTTTTCTTGTCCTACAGGAAGTTACCTAAAACTGTTTCTGCCGGGACAAACCATCCGTACGGATTAGTTTGGTGGCTCCCAAACTATCCGTACGGATCCTCCAGTAGGATCCAGTTTTTCTCGTTTTTCGCTCCTTTTAATTATCCGTTCTGCGTGTGTCATTCAATAGGATTATACTAAGTTGGCAACGAGTCTGAACCATTTAAACCTCGTAAGTCATAAGCGGACTCTAGCAAGCCATTATGACTACCCAATTAGTATAACTTTGAAATCCAAAGTTTCCTAAAATATAATGTCGCGCCCCAGACCCGTGGTCCTACTTGGCCCCACGCTCGGGACACGAGTGGAAGACGTTATAAAACTCTTTTTAAAAAAAAATCGAAATGTACTTTTATAAAGTTTAACAAAATCACACTTGAAGTTCAAAGACTTCATTTAACTTTAAACAAACTTTACAACCAACTTTCACAACGAAAGTACTTAGCCCGAAGGCTTACAAACTTATATACAAATGTACATACACCAACATTAACCAAAATAGGTGTGACAATAGGAAGTACGGGTACTCTACCCAAAAGGTTTTACATTTACATAATGTAACCTTAACAAAACAAGTCTCAACTCTTACCACTAAAACGTCCGCCCGTGCCAAGTGTCCTATCCCCTGGACCCGCCTTTATCTAAAACAGTAAACAAATAAAGGGTGAGAATAAATCTCAGTAAGCTACTAAAATGCAACTACGTTTCATGCTAAAATGATAATCATAAAGAATAGTATCATAGCAATCACATAGCACATAGTATGAGAGGTAAAATCAACTCATATACCACAATTACCACATAGGTCACACTCCGGTGGATACCAAGCCAAGGTTTACCCAATAACATAACTGTCGGAGAATACCATCTGAGAAAACCAACTGAGAAAACCATCTGAGCAGCATAAATAGCTGAAGCCGGGATCCCAAAAATCAAACCATAACTATAAGAACCCAAGTAACAATGGGGAAATATGACACAAAGTCATAATCCAAATGCTCACCAAAGGAAGCAATTCATCCCATCCAAGGCCAATCTGGACTGGGGAAACAGAGAAGGCACAGTGGACACCTTATAGTGAACTTGGCTTGTGTGCCACTATAATTCTCCCACCGCCTGACACAAGGTACCAATGGAAAACCTTATAGTGAACATAACTTGTACCACTATAATTCTCCCATTGCCTGACTCCACAACAAGACCAGTTGGACTTTTCACAAGAAGCACAGCAATGAATACTTGCTAAACAACAACAACCGGGGCAATGATTCTACAATAATGAACCAAGCCAAACACATCAAAGGTGCACATAAAGAATCACTCACAAAGAGTCTACAACAACATGATTCAAGGTCACAATACATTCTTGCACACACTTGAACACCCTTCTCATTAACCATGACAATATCCCAGGACACTCATAGATTGGTCCTAGACAATACCCCAAGGATTAAACCAAAGTTAACCTTCTATACCTTACCTCAACCAAACTATAAGACCCAGGGGAAATGTGCGGCCGCCCAAAACAGGGTGTGCGGTCGCACACATTCTGTTTTCCCAAGAACAAAATCTTCCAGATAAGTGTGCGGCCGCATGCCCCTTTTGGGCGGCCGCCCAACACACTCGACAGGCCAAAACTAAAATGATTATACTCCTTCCGTTTCACCGTCCCAAAAGTACAACACTTAACATTTATAACTTTACTAAGACTACAAAATTAGTCTCAAAACATCTTTAATACTACTTTGAACCCAACCAAACCAACATACTAAAGACTCCCTTTGTCCCAAAATTACAAGTATAACAAATATTACCCAAATCACAAAATAACAATTACAAGTATCAAGTATAACATATATGACCATTTTAACATTTAAAGGGGAATTAGTAACTTACCTATTTCCGGAAAAAGTATCGCTGAAATAAGTTTTGTTCGGATAGAAATGACCTAATCGACGCCCTGATCATTTTTATATAATTAGTTTCTAAAACGGATAAGTAAATAAAAAGAATTAAATCAAAATGGGTTGAACTTACCTTTTCTCTTTAACCCTAAGGAAAGAACGAGAAGTTGCTGAAAGAAAATTCACACAGGGAAAGAGGGAGAAAGATAAGTGTTTTTATAAAAAATCTTTACCCCTTTCTTAAACTTTGGTCACTAGACTTTCCATTTGAACACTTTAACCCCTGAAGTTACATTTTCACAAAGGACCCTAAAGTTTCAACTTAATCATTTAACTCCTTTAACCATTATTATTACTAACTAAGTAAATAACACAATTAATCAAGTAAGATGTGCAAATCATAAAATATGATGCAACACATAAAATTCATACATAAGTCAAATAAAAATCCCCAAAAATATAAAATAAATAGGGACGGGTTTTGGGGTCGCTACAATCACTCCCCCTTAAAGAAAATTCGTCCCGAATTTTAGGGTTACTTGCCGAGGCCCTCAAACAACCAAGGGTACTTTCTCTCGATCTCTTCCTGAAGCTCCCAAGTTGATTCTTTCACATTATGGTTCCTCCACACAACTCGAACAAGAGGAATACTCTTATTTCTCAATTCTTGGACTTTAGAATCAATTACTTGGACTGGATGCTCCTCATAAGACATACTCGGCTCAATATCCTCGGGTACCTCAGATAAAACATGAGAAGGATCATACACATACTTCCGAATCATAGAGATATGAAACACATTATGAATCTTATCAAGAGAAGGAGGTAATGCAAGACGATAAGCCCGATCTCCCACTCTTCCAAGAATCTCAAATGGACCAATATACCTCGGAGCAAACTTGCCTTTATTTCCATATCTTCGAATACCAACCTTAGGGGAAACCTTCAAAAACACAAAGTCACCTTTTTCGAACTCAAGGTCTCGCCTTCGATGATCAGCATAGCTTTTCTGTCTACTCTGGGCAGTACTCAAACGATCCCGAATAAGTTTAACCTTCTCAACTGAATCATTAACCATCTGAACACCCCAAATCTTGGTTTCTCCCACTTCATCCCAACAAATAGGAGATCGACATTTTCTCCCATACAAGGCTTCATAGGGAGCCATCCCAATACTGGACTGAAAACTGCTATTATAAGCAAACTCTACGAGAGGCAAATGAATATCCCAAGAATCTGCAAAATCAACTGAACAAGCCCTCAATATGTCCTCAAGAATCTGAATGGTTCTTTCTGACTGACCATCTGTTTGAGGATGAAAAGCTGTACTAAATCTTAATTCTGAACCCAAAGCCTTCTGAAATGCTTGCCAAAACTGAGATGTGAATCTAGGATCACGATCAGACACAATTCTAACTGGAACTCCATGTAACCTCACGATCTCATTAATGTACAAAGTTTCAAGCCTTTCCATAGAATAACCAATCTCAATAGGTAGAAAATGAGAAGACTTTGTCAATCTATCAACAATCACCCAAACTGCATCAAACCTTCTTCGAGTACGAGGTAACCCTGTCACAAAATCCATAGTAACATGTTCCCACTTCCATTCCGAAATCTCTAATGGTTGAAGCAATCCTGCAGGCCTTTGATGTTCAGCTTTAACTTCTTGACATGTTAAACACTTGGATACATAATCCGCTATTTCCTTCTTCATATTATTCCACCAAAAGTGTTGCTTCAAATTCTGATACATTTTAGTACTCCCGGGATGAATAGTATACCTTGATTTATGGCCTTCATCAAGAACTTGGCGTTTAATCCCATCAACATTAGGCACACACAATCGACCTCTGAAAGTCGATACCCCTTCAGAACTGAGGGAGAAATCCTCAAATTTACCATCTTTGCTTTTATCCATAATCTTTACCAACTCCGGGTCATCCTTCTGAGCTTCCTTTATTTGTTGAACTAAAGTTGGTAATACTCGAATATTCACAAAAATAGCTCCATGCTTTGATTTATAAGGACTCTAATCTCGAGCATCCTCCAACATCTTCCATTCCCGCACCATCAATGAAGCTACATAAGACTTCCGGCTAATAGCATCAGCTACCACATTTGCCTTGCCCGGATGATAAGAAATGGTGCAATCATAATCCTTCAACAGCTCCATCCATCTTCGTTGTCTATTATTCAACTCTTTCTGGGAGAAAATCTCAAACTTTGCTCCATAAAGATAATGTTTCTACTTGTGCAACGCAAAGAAAATAGCTGCAAGCTCCATGTCATGGGTAGGATAATTCTTCTCACTCGGAGTCAACTTCCTCGAAGCATATGCAATCACCCTTCCATTTTGCATTAATACACACCCGAGGCCTTCTTTAGAAGCATCACTATATATTACCAAATCATCATTACCATTAGGTAGGGCAAGAATAGGAGCTGTAGTCAATCTCTTCTTCAACTCTTCGAAGCTAACTTGACATTTTTCATCCCACACATAAGGAACATTCTTTCGAGTCAACTGAGTCAAGGGAGTTGCAATCTTAGAAAACCCCTCAATGAACCTTCTGTAGTACCCAGCTAACCCTAAGAAAACTTCGAATTTCTGTAACTGATTCTGGCCTCTTCCAATTCACAATAGCCTCAACTTTGGATGGATCAACTGATATACGTTTATTAGAAATCACGTGCCCAAGAAAAGATACTTCATTGAGTCAAAAAGCACACTTACTGAATTTAGCAAACAACTGCTTCTCACGAAGAATAGATAAAACCATTCGTAAATGCTGTTCATGCTCCTCCCGGGACTTGGAATAAACAAGAATGTCATCAATAAATACAACCACGAAGGTATCAAGATAAGGTTTAAAGACCCTATTCATCATATCCATAAAAACAGCCGGAGCATTAGTCAACCCGAAAGGCATAACAAGAAACTCATAATGACCATATCTACTACGAAAATCAGTTTTAAAAATGTCCTCAGAATGGATTTTCAACTGGTGGTACCCACTCCTCAAATCAAGTTTTGAAAAGACAACCGACCCTTGAAGTTGATCAAATAAATCATCAATATGAGGAAGCGGATATTTGTTCTTTATAGTTACCTGATTCAGCTTTCTGTAATCAATACACAATCTCAAGGACCCATCTTTCTTTTTGACAAATAATACTGGAGCTCCCCACGGGGATACACTAGGACGAATGAATCCTCGATCAAGTAGCTCTTGCAACTGAACCTTCAACTCTTTCAACTCAGCTGGGGCCATTCTGTAAGGTGCCTCAGATATAGGAGTCGTACCTGGAAGTAAGTCAATACAGAACCCGATTTCCCGGTCAGGAGGCATAGCATACTCAGAAGAAAATACATCTGAAAATTCTTTAACAATAACCACATTCTCAATATCAGGAACCCTTTTAGTAGTATCCAAAACACTAGCCAAATACCCCGCACAACCACGGTTCAACAACTTTCTAGCCTTCACATAAGAAATAATTTGAATCTCTCTACCCCAGGGAACAGTTTCAAAAGTAAATTTAGGAACATTAGGGATAGAAAATGTGACCACTTTTTTAGCACAATCAACAGACGCATGATATTTACCCAACCAATCCATACCCAAGATAATATCAAAATCTTGTAATGGTAAGATAACTAAATCAGCAGGTAAAACATGCTCACGTATATGCACATCACAAGAATGCAACACCTCATTGGTCACCAAACACTCCCCTATAGGAGTAGACACCTCTAACACATAAGGTAGAGATTCAGAAGACAAATGCAATCGAGAAACAAAATGCACAGACACATAAGAATGCGATGATCCAGGGTCTATAAGTGTACGTGCCCTCAAACTAGACACAGAAATAATACCTCCTATCATATTAGAGGAATCTGAAGCCTGTTGTTGAGAAATGGCAAAGACACGACACTGAACCTTAGGCTTTCCTGAAGAATCCCTCTTCTGGCCCTGAGAAGACCCAACTACACTTCTCGATGCCTGCATCTTAAACATAGGGCAATCCCTCTGAAAATGACCCAACTGACCACAATTCAAACATTTGCCCTGTTTCTTCCAACATCTTTCTTCTGAATGCCCTTCTTTCTGACAATAATTATAGACTCCTCTGCTCTGATTCCCTGAAGTATTACTTTGATTTCTATTACCTGACTGTCTTTGAAAAGACCCTTTAAATTGTGAAGATCCACTTTGATTTCCTCTATTATCACCACGTTGTTGTTGTTGCCTAACTTGCTTCCCTGCGCCTAACAACTCCATTTTCTTCTTATGTTCCTCAATATCATGCTCCACCTGGTAGGCTCGATCAACTGCATCTTGAAAATCTTGCAACTTGTGGGATACTAGCTGAGTTCTAATCACAGTTTTCAAACCTTTCACAAACCTCGTAGCCTTTCTCTCCTCAGTTGCCACTAAGTGAATACAATACCTAGACAACTCTGAAAATTTAGCTGAATACTGAGAAACTGACATAGAACCTTGCTCCAAGCTAAGAAACTCCATTTCTTTCCTGTCTTGATCTACTCGGGGAATGAAGTGTTCTTTAAATTTCCCCAAAAAATTCTCCCAAGTGTAAGGTACATGAGTCTCATCCCATTTAGTTTTCAAAGCTTTCCACCAATGCTCGGCAGCTCCATTAAGCTTATAGGTAGCAAACCTGACTTGATCTTCCTCAGAACATCTCAAAGCATCAAAGATGTTTTCCATTGATTCAATCCACCTTTCAGTCTTAGATACATCAGGCTCTCCATCATACTACATAGGCTTCATTTTCAGAAACTGATCTAGGCCATATCTTGGTGGTACCTGTTCCCTCTCTTGCCTCTGATCATTTAAAGTTTTCATTGCTGCTTCAAACATTCCTTGAAACATAATTCGAGCCTCTTCTCTGGCATCCCCTTGCCCCGAAGAGCCAGCCTGATCTCCTTCATTCTCAACCATTTTTAATGAATACCTGCATAGAACACTCAACATTACTCACTCTATACTCTACTACCTTCCTAGGTCATTTAGTCATTCTAGACCATCTACAACCTAGCTCTGATACCAACTGTCACGCCCCAGACCCGTGGTCCTACTTGGCCCCACGCTCGGGACACGAGTGGAAGACGTTATAAAACTCTTTTTAAAAAATTTTCGAAATGTACTTTTATAAAGTTTAACAAAATCACACTTGAAGTTCAAAGACTTCATTTAACTTTAAACAAACTTTACAACCAACTTTCACAACGAAAGTACTTAGCCTGAAGGCTTACAAACTTATATACAAATGTACATACACCAACATTAACCAAAATAGGTGTGACAATAGGAAGTACGGGTACTCTACCCAAAAGGTTTTACATTTACATAATGTAACCTTAACAAAACAAGTCCCAACTCTTACCACTAAAACGTCCTCCCGTGCCAAGTGTCCTATCCCCTGGACCCGCCTTTATCTAAAACAGTAAACAAATAAAGGGTGAGAATAAATCTCAGTAAGCTACTAAAATGCAACTACGTTTCATGCTAAAATGATAATCATAAAGAATAGTATCATAGCAATCACATAGCACATAGTATGAGAGGTAAAATCAACTCATATACCACAATTACCACATAGGCCACACTCCGGTGGATACCAAGCCAAGGTTTACCCAATAACATAACTGTCGGAGAAAACCAACTGAGAATACCATCTGAGCAGCATAAATAGCTGAAGCCGGGATCCCGAAAATCAAACCATAACCATAAGAACCCAACTAACAATGGGGAAATATGACACAAAGTCATAATCCAAATGCTCACCAAAGGAAGCAATTCATCCCATCCAAGGCCAATCTGGACTGGGGAAACAGAGAAGGCACAGTGAACACCTTATAGTGAACTTGGCTTGTGTGCCACTATAATTCTCCCACCGCCTGACACAAGGTACCAATGGAAAACCTTATAGTGAACATAACTTGTACCACTATAATTATCCCATTGCCTGACTCCACAACAAGACCAGTTGGACTTTTCACAAGAAGCACAATAATGAATACTTGTTAAACAACAACAACCGGGGTAATGATTCAACAATAATGAACCAAGCCAAACACATCAAAGATGCACATAAAGAATCACTCACAAAGAGTCTACAACAACATGATTCAAGGTCACAATACATTCTTGCACACACATGAACACCCTTCTCATTAACCATGACAATATCCCAGGACACTCATATATTGGTCCTAGACAATACCCCAAGGATTAAACCAAAGTTAACCTTCTATACCTTACCTCAACCAAACTATAAGACTCAGGGGAAAATGTGCGGTCGCCCAAAACAGGGTGTGCGGTCGCACACATTCTGTTTTCCCAAGAACAAAATCTTCCAGATAAGTGTGCGGCCGCAAGCCCCTTTTGGGTGGCCGCCCAACACACTCGACAGGCCAAAGCTAAAATGATTATACTCCTTCCGTTTCACCGTCCCAAAAGTACAACACTTAACATTTATAACTTTACTAAGACTACAAAATTAGTCTCAAAACATCTTTAATACTACTTTGAACCCAACCAAACCAACATACTAAATACTCCCTTTGTCCAAAATTACAAGTATAACAAATATTACCTAAATCACAAAATAACAATTACAAGTATCAAGTATAACATATATGACCATTTTAACATTTAAAGGGGAATTAGTAACTTACCTATTTCCGGAAAAAGTATCGCTGAAATAAGTTTTGTTCGGATAGAAATGACCTACTCGACGCCCTGATCATTTTTATATAATTAGTTTCTAAAACGGATAAGTAAATAAAAAGAATTAAATCGAAATGGGTTGAACTTACCTTTTTCTCTTTAACCCTAAGGAAAGAACGAGAAGGTTCTGAAAGAAAATTCACACAGGGAAAGAGGGAGAAAGATAAGTGTTTTTATAAAAAATCTTTACCCCTTTCTTAAACTTTGGTCACTAGACTTTCCATTTGAACACTTTAACCCCTGAAGTTACAGTTTCACAAAGGACCCTAAAGTTTCAACTTAATCATTTAACTCCTTTAACCATTATTATTACTAACTAAGTAAATAACACAATTAATCAAGTAAGATGTGCAAATCATAAAATATGATGCAACACATAAAATGCACACATAAGTCAAATAAAAATCCCCAAAAATATAAAATAAATAGGGATGGGTTTTGGGGTCGCTACATATAACATAACACAATCTCTTTGTTACGCGATGTCTATTGAACGTAAGCCATGGTCAATGGTCAGCTTACCTATGTACGATGCTTTCTTGATCCCGAATGTATTGATAATACAAATGACATTGATCCAATCAATTCATTTGAGCATGGCCATGCATTTCATCAATACCATTCATCGAGTGGCCAAAGCTTGACATCTCTCTTGACGAGGAACAAATCTCATCTTGGCTTATTACTCTTCCCTACATGATTCCGATTATACCAATCATATTCTTTATAGCTACCCGGTTAAGGGTAACGTTTGAATATGTCAAACGTAACGTTCATAATGTGGAAGACTGTAATAACCTCAGGTCTAGAGATTCTAGTGATATAACTATATGAGACTTAATTATGACATTGTGTATAGACACCCCATTTTGAACTCAAATTTATGATTACAATGCTCTTGTGTCTTGCCTTCGTGTTTTGATGAAAACTCGTTAGTTTTGACATGTTTCGTTAAGTTTCTGACTGACTCCGTTAGTTAGGGGCTAAACTGAACAAAGAAACTTTAGATAAGGATAAAACAGTAATTTTGCACTTGATGCCTCGTACGAGACATCAATGTCTCGTACGAGACATCTCCTCTGTCTGTGAGTCAAAATCACTTTCCTTCGTCCCGATCTCTTTTTTGGCCAACACTCTCCTAATCCGGGGAATGTCTAATAGGAGACTTCCTAGGTGATTTAGTACTGATTTCCTTACCTAATTAAACCTCTCCACCTCCAGACTTGATCCCTAAATCATCTAAACCTATAAATAAAGAGTCTTTCAACCCTAGACTCTCCTAATGGTTCCTAGTCATCCTAATAGAGGTTAAAAACTCTCTAATCAGTGTATTTCACACTAATCCCGTTTTTCCTCCTCCCTCACACCAAAACACCATAAAAAAAAACTCATCTTTTCAAGCCAAAATCATTATAAAACTCTTGGATCATCAAGGCCTTAGTCAAGGCCATCAATTGGAATCTCAAGAACGCTTTAGGTAAACTCCTACGCTTTTAATCTCTACTTCTCATCTCATTCTTTGTTTTAGAGTAGTGTAATCCCATCAAAAGGATCAGCCTAGAGCCTCTCCAATCCATGGAGATGGTCTCGAAGCACATGATCCGACATTCCAATAATTAAGAAATTAATTATTGGCTTTACTTGTTTTAATTACTTGTTATTTATTTGATTAAAAACGCCTAAGCAAGATCAATCCTAGATTGGGTGGATTGGGTGCTCCTTGACCTTCCCAATCCATAACTTAACCCCCGAACTCAAGAATCTCACGATCCGTGTTCCGTTCAACAACATGGTGGCGACTCTCAAAATCAAAAAGGAAAAGCGAGGACATCTCTTTCTCGGATGCAAACAGTGGTGACTCCGCTGGGGATGTTATTTAAGTGGGTTAGACTTGCGTACAAATTAGGTGTTTTTATTCTCTAGAATTTTCTACTAAAAATATATTTTTTCTGAATTTTTCTGTGAATTTTCGGACTTCTTTTTTTTTGAATCTGTTCTGTCTTGAATCTGGGTTCGGGAGAGATATCTCGTACGAAACATCAGATCCCTCGTACGAGGTATTCCTTCTCTGCCAAGAATCTGCAGATCAGACCCTGTACTTCAAACTGCAGAACAGTCCTTAAATTTTTAGAAAATTGCAGATCAGTCCCTGCACTTCTGAAACTGCAGATCAGTCCCTAAACTTAAAAAATAAAACTCTTTTATTTTCTTGTTTTACTCCGTCCCCATATGTGCAATAAATGATTTATGTCATATACATGTATTGTTTTTGCGCTAACATCTCTTGTAGGGGCTATGAAAAAAATTTAAGGATGAGTATTTACTCATCTTTGAGTTTATTTTGCATCCTCTAATGGGTAATGCAAGCACTATGAGTATTTATACCTCTCTTCTCAAAAATCGGTCAGCACTTCCTTGCCGGTCTCTCCAAAGATGGTGTACCCACTCCATGCCACGCTCCTACGATCGTGCCTATAGGGAGCCTTAGCCATAAGCCCTGCGTCAACCTCATGCATACATAATAGTCAATAGGACACTCCATGTGACCGGTCGGTTTGAATTTTAACCTTGTTTTAATCTTTTCCCAAGATAACGCTTTTCATACAATCTATAATCCTCCCTTCATGAATTCTTGACGAATGTCCCTTCAAAAAATTGTTGAACAAAGGATTGCGATGGTGAAATGAAAATTTTTCTACGAGGATTCGAGTCTAGTCTCTTTTGCCGTCAATATCCTACGTTTGACAAAGTCCCTTTCGGTTGTCCCTTACAAGAATTCATAAGGTTTGATTGCATAAACGGTGTTGTTTAACAAAGTGCAAAACAATTACGGAATCGCCTAGGTTTGGCTAAATTGAATGGTGGATTCCGATGAGAATATGGGACCTTTGCCCAAATTGTCCGTTTGGGAGAGTGCAATACAGGTGAAAAACAAGGGGCTCATATTCTAGGGTGACAGAATCTACTATTCCAGGATATTAGATAAAAACCCCCCAAAACGGATTAAGTTTCGTCCGACCAAAATTAGGATTAAAAAAAAACAAACTGAAATTCTGTGATCTGTGCTAGATGCCTCGTACGAGACATCCCTTGTCTCGTACGAGACATCTTCTTCTGTCCATGTCAGTTTCTGTGTTGTGCTTGTTTGGTCAACCTACACTCACTCCTAAGCCTATACACCTCATAAAGCCGACTTGTTGGGACCTTAATCTGGGTTTAACGCAATCTCTATACCGTTAGGTCCGTCCGAATCGCAACTAGATCGTTCCAAACTCACCCGACACCATGACTGGAAGCAACGACACCAATACTGATAATCTCAACGAGGCTAAAACTGAAATCTTGAGAGCCGCCAAGAAACTAGAGGAGAAGCAAGCTCACATAGACGACCTAGTTGCCGAGCTCCATGCATTGAAAGTCAAGAAAGCTAAGAAACAAAAGAAGAAGGATTATGAATCCCCCGCATCCTCCGAAGACGAGGCATCCTCTAGAAAGAAAAATAAAAGGTCTAAAAAGAAGCACTACGAGTCCGACTCTTCTTCTTCTTCCTCCTCCGATGACGAGGAACATGTCTCTAAGACAACCAAGTCAAAGAAAGAAGGTAGTGGTGAAAACAAAAAGGTCGATGCTCCTGTGACCATGAATTACCTTGAAAAGAAACTTGCTTCACTCGACACTCCAAAGGGATCATTCACTCCTTTTGATCCAGATTCTCTCCGACAATCCATCACCAAGTTTCCACGAAAATATAAGAATCCTGATGTGGCAAAGTTCAATGGCACCACTTATCCCCGAGCTCATGTTGAAACCTATACTTGGGCCATGTTACCAATAGGTGTTGATGACAACATTTTAGCCCAATCTTTTCATCAAACCTTGGAGGGTGCTGCGAGAGATTGGTATATGTCACTTTTGATATCCACTAGGCTTGATTGGTCAGAAGCATGTCGAGTGTTCCAAAAGCAGTTTGAAGACAACTCTACATACCGCCCTACTAGGAGGGATCTTGAACAAACTAAGCAATGCCCCAATGAGTCTTTTTGCCGAATTTGCTAGAAGGTGGAGGCTCAAGCTCACAGAAATTGTTGAAAGACCTAGTGTAGATACCCCGGGAAACCACAACTTGGCTAGAGCGGTGAATTATCCTAGGATGTCTAACTTGATTTTAGATTGTTTAGAGTCACCACCTATGTTTTTAAAGGAACATAAGAAAAACCTAGAAATAGCCTAATTTATGTACAAAACCAGAGATTCGGGAGAGAAGGGTTCGGGGGTTAGGTGACGGAGTGGGAAGTACTTAAACACCCACTCCGCCCCGCTTATGCGGGTCTTGCTACTATTGGTGTTCTAATGCTATATGTCCTTCAATTTATTAACAGTGCTAACAATTATAATGTAAAGAAAAAGGGGAAGAAAAGAGAATTGTTTTATTTATATATTTATGCTAAACAATTACATTAAGAAATGTATAGGAAATTAAAGTAGAGATTAAAATGTATGGAGATAACCTTAACCAACTTTAATGTTGTAAAGTGGTCATTTGGTCATGTCCCAATTATGGGGATTGCATACTAGTAAGACTAGAATAAAAGAGAAGAAGAATAAAAGTACCTTTAGAAAAGAGGACCTTAGACTTTGACTTGAAGATGGTGTTGTTTGTAGAGAAATGGTTGTGCAACACTTTGTGTAGTGTTTGTTTGTAGGGAAAATGTGTTGAGAGAACTTGTGTATAGTTCTTGTAGGGAAGATCAAGTTGGTCCAAATAGTGTAAAAAGAGTCCCTTTCTAAGGTAGAAGATGATGGTTTTTATAGGTAAAAAAGAGAGGGAAAGGTTGGAGGGAAATTGGTCAATCCATGTGAGATGGAATTGACCAATAGAAAATAAGATAAATAAAATAATAAATGAAATAAATAAATAAAAGAAAATCAAATAAAATAAAAATGAATTATTTTGTTTTAAAGAGATGGCTAGAATAATAGGATTGGAGGTTATAAAACTAGGGGGGATGAATGTGGATGAGAAAAGAAGTCTTTTGTGATCAAGAAAGAGATGTTGCAAATAAGAAAAGAGAGGGAAATAAGGTGCAATCCGTTACTGCCAAAATGGGAAGCGCGCGAGTCCCGCTTTTGGGGCGAGACGCGCGCGCAGCCCGTTAACAGTTCCGGAAGCGCACGCGGCAGAAAAGGACAGAATGACAGAATGACCCTAAAAGTTAACTCTGTTATACAGTTTAATCCAAAACTAACGGAATCAGTTAGGAACTTAACCGAAGTAACAGAAATTAACGAAAATGAGTTAAATAAAAATACTTTGTATGCAATCGAAGTGAGAGGTCCAAGGCGGGGTGTCTACACCTAGTCTTAAAGAACAAATCCACGTCTTCCTCTAATGTTTCTGTGAGGAATTTCAAGACAAACTTGTCGGTAATTAATTTCCTAGCTTCCTGTGTGAGCGGCTTTTGTTGATAGAGGGGGGTGGTATGATCCGTTGGTAAACCTGCCGGCTGAATCCATTGAGTGAGGCCGTTAGTGAACCTTTGAATGAGGCCGTTAGTGAACCTTGAGGCCGTTAATGAACCCTTGAATGAGGCCGTTAGTGAACCTTTGAGGAGGCCGTTAGTGAACCTTGAGGCCGTTAGTGAACCCTTGAGGAGGCCGTTAGTGAACCTTTGAATGAGGCCGTTAGTGAACCTTTGAGGAGGCCGTTAGTGAACCTTTTAGGAGGCCGTTAGTGAACCTTTGTTGACGAATCCGTTAGTGAAATCCGTTGATGAGGCCGTTAGTGAACCTTCGAGGCCGTTAGTGAACCTTTGTTGACGAATCCGTTAGTGAAATCCGTTGATGAGGCCGTTAGTGAACCTTTGACGAATTGCTGCTTTGAAGCCGTGTGCTGTTTGGCGTTGCAGTTTACTTTTGCGGGGATGTGGGCATGGTTGACTGTGGACCATTTTCTGCTGGGGATGAAGTGCCTCGAGTTGCAGATGCTGTTTGACTTCGCGGTGGTACCTGTTATGTGCTTTGCAGGTATATGTGCTAGTGCGAGAAAATGCATGAAGTGTGAAATGAAGAGAGAAATTGTGCTCGTGGTGCAATGTGATTTGAAAGCAGTTTTGCATGAGAGAGAGATTTGCAAGAATGAAGAAATTGCTTTTGTGTGCTGTGTGATTTTGAGGAAAGTATTAATAAATGATGTTCATACCTTCACTTACCATGGCCGATTGATTCGGGATGGAGATGTTGTGGCTTTGATGAAGATGATGAACTGCTGCTTCTTTCGATGGAATGTTGTTGAGATGACATTCTGAATGATGGGTTGGTCGTGCCAAAGGCTGCCTACGTATCCTTTGAAGGGAATCAGACTAGCGTAGTTCAAGGATGATGGAGAATGCTGGAGGAGAAGCTAGGAGCAAAGCAAAGTAAAGCACATACTTTTGCACATAGAAGGAGAAAAAGAAAAAGAAAAATCTTTTTTTTTTTTTTTTTTTTTTTTTAGATTAGAAAGGAAAGAATATGCACACATGTGAGGAAAAGATTTTTTTTAGTTTGTGGGTGAACCATTTTAACCATTGTGTGCTTGTGAAGCCAACCCAAGATCAAGTCATGTTCAGTCGAAGTCCGGATTGCCTCGCTTGAATTCTGTTGTCGCCGGTGTGCCCAACGAAGATTGATGTCTAGCCCCAAGAGATTTGTCGATTATGGGGCTTCAAAAGGCTTTTGATGCCGAGATGAGGGTTGCTGATTGTAAAGCCCCTAGAATGCCTTTGATGCCAAATTTTGAGGGACTTGCATAGCTCCAAGATAAATCAGCTCTTGGCCCATTCGAGTAAATCGCCCTTTGTTGTTGTAGTGAGCATGCCCCAAGAGGAGATCGTTGATTCCAAGCTTCGAGAGATTGCAAAGCCCCAAGTGTCGTGGGCTTATAGATGGCGGGATGTGAAGACCTTTCATTGTAAATCCCCAAATTATCTCATGATTGGCTCGGCATTGAGAGCGGATGTACCGTTTGGTAGAATTCTTGATAGAGATCTCCTTCTTGCTCTTACTGGGGAGATGAATGGCCTCATTGTGGTCGATACCCAAATGGCTGAGGGCTTATGTCAAAGGATGCAGTAATGTCTAGCGGTGCCGTCGAGGTCGCGGAGGATAAGGTCTTGGCGTGATAAAGTCTCAAATGAGTATGCTTGCTTGACTCTTCTTGAGTTGAACTAATGACGGATCTTCGGATGCAACTAGTGCTATGGCCCAAATTTATCTGAGCTGCACCTTGAACTTTTGATCTTGGAGAAGTGGGTGCTGAATTGCAGAAACATTGGGATTGGCCGTGGCATTTCCCGCTATAACCCTGTTTTGATTAGAGTTTAGCATATTGAATCTTTTTCCTTTTCTCTAAGACTTCCTTCAAAATCTCGCTGTGAGTTCTAACAAAAATCATCAACTTCATTCATAACATCGGAGTCTTCATTTAAAACCAAGAGGCCTTTGACTTGAAGTGTTGAGAGACCCTTGAATCTTGATTGTTCTCATGGAGCCATAAGACTACTCCACATTTCACTTGCTCGAGTATTGTTGCCCAAAAGGCTGTCGGTCGCGAAGCCCTAATACTGCCCTTTGCTTGAATTACTGTAATGCCGTAGCCCAAAAGATTGTAGATTGCGAAGCCCGTTGAGACCTTCGGTGCCGAATTGAGGAAGCTTCCAATGTTGCACATGACTTAGCTGGTGATACTGCTGGTGAGGTAATTGCTCTTTGCCGAGGGAGCCTTTAAGACTTGACCGTAGCCCCTAGAGTGCCATCATTGATTGCGAGAAAGGTCCACCCTTGATTGGGGAAACGAGCACGGGCACACATGACAAGAGGGCTTTTTGACATCCCTTTTGAGGGACTTTGAGGATAGTCTCACAAATCTTTCTTGAGCATAGCTCCTAGGGCGTATTGATTGCCAAATGAAGCAAAAGAATCCCTTGTTCTTGAGTCACATAGCCCCTAGGGCGTCACCATTTATTGAGCAAAGCAAGAGTGACTCGTCCTCGTGTGAGGGAATAAACATGAGAGGATATGGCAAGAGCTACTCCATTTCTCGGGAGCCTTTCGGCGTACTTTAGAAGCACATACTTGAAGAAGCCTTGAAAACTGAGACACATGTTGTTGCTATTTGCTGCCCAAGCCAATTGACTAGCTAGGGATTATTTGTGCAACCTCGTGCCCTTTTATGATGGGCTTATTCTCGGATGGATTTTGGTTACCACGGGCCTTCTTTTCATGAACCCAAAAATGCACACTACTGGAGAATGATGCCGATAACCCAAGACAACCTTTGATGGTGCTATATCTTGTCGAGCCCTTTGCAATCCCAAAGTTGACTCGGTGGGGAATTGAGTTGCTGAGGAGATTCAATGTAGAACTTGTCTTCTTTAGAGGCCGGGGATCTCCATTTCTCTTTCCCTTCTCTCTCTCACTCTCTCATTTTTTTTTTATGACGCACCCTGTTTTTTGCCTAGACCGCCCTTTTGGGTTTTCAATCTAGCGGGCATCTCTTTTGCGTCTTCATCATTTTTTTTTTTTTGACTCAATTGATGAGGGAGTGTGCATTGACTCTAGCTGAGGAGATAAGACATGTGATTTTGCGGTGGAGACCTCTTGTCACTAAAGGTGAGTGACATTGACTTGATTAGGGAAGTGTCCCTAGTATTGACTTCATGTATTTGACCGTTTTTTGAACGACTCATAAAGGCAAGTAAGTCATTAAGAGAGAAGAGAAGGAAAGCCCCAATTTGATTGCAAGAAATTGGGAGTATGCAGAAAGAATAGAAGTCCCTAGACTCGACAAGGAACGCGATGATTCCAAATCTAAGAAATTTGTTCAATCTTTTTGGTGATTAATTCATTGGCAAATGAATCGTACAAAGATGTCTTGACAAGTTCGAGATGAAGGCCGATCACCATAACGCGCTAGGGCTAAACATATCTTCTTTCTTGCATGAGACCGGACCCGCAGGTTGCCTACGTTCCTCCAGTGTAGAGGCTCAGGTCACCGTAGTTCTTGTGAATTCTCCATTCTTCGGGATGGAATCGTTGCTTCGTCGTGTAGCTTCGTCCTCCTTTGGTGGATGGAATGATGTTGATCTTGATGTGAACTTCTTTGATTGAGGGGGATTTTATTTTTATTTTTATTTTTTTGTACTCTAACTTTTGCCTAGGTTGATTTGAAGAGTTCAACCTAGCGAGCATTTTTTTTTTTAATCTCCTTTTGAAAACTTTGCTTCATGATTGTTGCTCCACCTTTCTTTGTCTTGATTTCGTCATTGTTGATCTCTTCGTTGTTGATGCCGTCGTCGATGTTTAGCCCCTAGGCGTTCAAGCGATGGCCTTCATTCCAAAACTTGTTTAGACACATTTTCATCATTTTGCCAAGAATTAGATTGAACAACTTGGAAGAGTGTATGAGGACGAGAACGACTTTTATTTAATGATTGACTCAAAATTTAACATTGGACGAGAGAAAACATTAATGCACACATTAGAGGACTTTTGACTCTCTTTTTTTTATCCTATTTCTAGGTAGAGAAAGAGAAACGGAGATTGTTGTCGTAGTCCCCATTGTCGTTGTAGTCTCCTTGTGGCATGATTTCTTGTAGAAGCCCCATTTCGAAACCAAATCATTCTTCTTTGATTCGTTCTTGCATGTTGGCACTCTCTAAAGGTTGCTCTTCACCCACAGTAAATTCGCCGTTGTCGAACAAATCTTGGATGATGTTTAGGAGAAGGAAGCACCCTTCGGTAGTATGGCCACTATGCTTGTGGTAGCCGCACCATTCACCATGTGCATGATTCTTCGGTATCGTCTTCGGCTTGTACCCCTCCAAAGGCTTGACCTTTCCACTTGCCACCAAAGTTTCAAATGCTTCGGCTTGGGTTACTCCTAGGAGAGGAGTGAAAACTCGGTTGTTGGCGGTACCTTTTTAGCTTTTGAGGGACGGGCCACTTGAGCATGCTTTACCCTTAAACTTTGCCTTGTTGTTGGTGATCTCTTGCAAACGGGCTTTGAGCTCGGAAACCTCTTCCTTGTGAATCTTTCTCTCGAAATCAAAACGGGCTTGCCACAAATCGTCTTTTCGGCGGGCATCCTCGGAAAGTCTATCCATTTGTTCCCCCATGGCTCTTATTATGTTGAAGAGTCTTTCGTTGGATACGGAGAAGTACCCACCATTGTTGTTGTTGCCGTTGGAAGCCATTGGACCTATTGAAAGAACATGGTTGATCTTAGGTTGGCCCCACAAACACCTTTTGAGTAATACGATTAAACCCACAAACAAGGAAAAAGACTCAACCACATAGAGAAAAATGACTATTTTTTTTTTTACAAAAGTCGGAAGGACGGAGTCCTTTTTGGGGTTTCTAGAAAAATAGTGGAATCGTCACACTAGTATATAGACCTTCTCGCGGTCCCATATACTCATCGGATTCCACCACGTTTGTGATACCTACATGTGACGGGATTAAACTAAATTAATGTAGTAAATCATACATGCGGGGACGGATTTTTATTTTCGTCCAAAATAACCACTTTTGGGGACGGAGTTTTATTTCGTCCATTGCAACAAGTTGGCATGTATGATTTGAAGACATTAGTTTAGGGAAATCTCGGCACATGAAAAACCGACTTGGTCACGGAGTGTTAGACCCTAGACTAGAATTGTGTGGCTTGTGTTCGGCTAAAGAGAGGCTTAAAGGTCACCCCCGGCATGTAGTCTTGAACTACGCCACGGGCTGAGGTTGACCGCTTCGAAAGAGTCAAGGTCGGGTGGAGCTTGAAACTTTCTAGGACGGGCCTCGACGGGTTTGGGGTTGGACTTGTGAGACTCGATAGTGAGCAATTGATAAGAATATATGCATGTAGTGTGAGGTCTAACAAGTGACAAAATATATATATATTTTTTTTTTATTATTTTTTTTTCAAAAGAAATAAAAATAAAAAAAGCACATAATTACAACTTTCGAATCACCCGTGTGACCGATAAAAATAAACAGAAAGTAAAAAATGTTTTGTGCAGGCCCGGTGCCCACACACTGTCAAAACCACTCTGTTCTGTGCACTGTTCTGTTTCTGGAAAATGCCCAGAAGCGTGCGCATTAGGATGCCTACTCGGGAGGCGCGCGCGTTAGACAAAGAGGGGCAGAGGCGCCCGCATCTGGGTAACAACCTGTAAATCAGCGGGTTCAAGGGATTGCCTTGACCCTAAATAAAAATGCTTTCCCCTGCAGAATTTGTTAGCACAGAAACATTGAATGGAAGGACAAGAAGGAAGACGGGCGATTCTGGTAATTGGGGTCGGACGCGCGCACTTTAGGCCAAGGAGGCCAGATGCGCGCGCTTCCCACCCTTTTTACCAGAATGCCCAGAAAACAGTAATAAGAACACCAAAAGTTAAGAAAGCAAGTTTAACCCTCTAAATCGTCCCCAGCGGAGTCGCCACTGTAGATACCCCGGGAAACCACAACTTGGCTAGAGCGGTGAATTATCCTAGGATGTCTAACTTGATTTTAGAATGTTTAGAGTCGCCACCTATGTTTTTAAAGGAACATAAGAAAAACCTAGAAATAGCCTAATTTATGTACAAAACCAGAGATTCGGGAGAGAAGGGTTCGGGGGTTAGGTGACGGAGTGGGAAGTACTTAAACACCCACTCCGCCCCGCTTATGCGGGTCTTGCTACTATTGGTGTTCTAATGCTATATGTCCTTCAATTTATTAACAGTGCTAACAATTATAATGTAAAGAAAAAGGGGAAGAAAAGAGAATTGTTTTATTTAAAAATTTATGCTAAACAATTACATTAAGAAATGTATAGGAAATTAAAGTAGAGATTAAAATGTATGGAGATAACCTTAACCAACTTTAATGTAGTAAAGTGGTCATTTGGTCATGTCCCAATTGATGGGGATTGCATACTAGTAAGACTAGAATAAAAGAGAAGAAGAATAAAAGTACCTTTAGAAAAGAGGACCTTAGACTTTGACTTGAAGATGGTGTTGTTTGTAGAGAAATGGTTGTGCAACACTTTGTGTAGTGTTTGTTTGTAGGGAAAATGTGTTGAGAGAACTTGTGTATAGTTCTTGTAGGGAAGATCAAGTTGGTCCAAAGAGTGTAAAAAGAGTCTCTTTCTAAGGTAGAAGATGATGGTTTTTATAGGTAAAAAAGAGAGGGAAAGGTTGGAGGGAAATTGGTCAATCCATGTGAGATGGAATTGACCAATATAAAATAAGATAAATAAAATAATAAATAAAAGAAATAAAAGAAAATCAAATAAAATAAAAATGAATTATTTTGTTTTAAAGAGATGGCTAGAATAATAGGATTGGAGGTTATAAAACTAGGGGGGATGAATGTGGATGAGAAAAGAAGTCTTTTGTGATCAAAAAAGAGATGTTGCAAATAAGAAAAGAGAGGGAAATAAGGTGCAATCCGTTACTGCCAAAATGGGAAGCGCGCGAGTCCCGCTTTTGGGGTGAGACGCGCGCGCAACCCGTTAACAGTTCCGGAAGCGCCCGCGGCAGAAAATGACAGAATGACAGAATGACCCTAAAAGTTAACTCTGTTATGCAGTTTAGTCCAAAACTAACGGAATCAGTTAGGAACTTAACCGAAGTAACAGAAATTAACGAAAATGAGTTAAATAAAAATACTTTGTATGCAATCGAAGTGAGAGGTCCAAGGCGGGGTGTCTACACCTAGTCTTAAAGAACAAATCCACGTTTTCCTCCAATGTTTCTGTGAGGAATTTCAAGACAAACTTGTCGGTAATTAATTTCCTAGCTTCAATGAGCTCCACGAATCCAGAATAAGGATTGATGACCTCCTCAAGTCTAAAAGAAAGAGTAGTAGTTATCGCTACGAACACAAAGGCACATCCAACAAAGAAGCCTCCGTCAATGTTGTGGCTTTCAACAACCAAGGAAAAGGCAATTACTCCGCTATTCCCCCTCCCAAAAGAGAGAAGAAAGAAAGAGTCTACAACAAGATAGAAGGAATCAGTCAAGGAGAACTCTTTGACATACTCGTCCAAGAAGGAAAGATCAAACCAAGAAATCCTCTTACAACACCAAGGGAACTCCTTCCTAATCATGCTCATCATCTCTTCTGCAAGTTCCACAAAGCCACCGGTCATGACACCAACTCTTGTCACCATTTGAAGGATGTGATCCAAGATCTCATTGACAACAAGGAACTTGAAGCGCCTTATGTCCTCAACAACCCGCTTCCTAACAACTCTCTCTAAGCATGAAGAAGACAAACCTCAAGAAGAAATCAAGATCAACCACTTTGGGGCTACAACTATCCTCTCCCTTTCTCCTTAGAAATAGAAAATGTTTTAATTTCCTAGTTTGAACTCGAAGAGTCGTTCTGTCATTCTTGTCGCGACCCCGGACCCCGCGGGCCCGGGACCGCGATCTGGACGTCGACTCTAAAACCAAAACTCAGAAATACTGAAGTTAAAAATTCCATTTGATACCAAAAGGGTGATGCTCCAAAGTTTACAAAACCAAGTTTAATAAAAACTAAATACAGCTATCATAAACTTCCACAAGTTTCGGCCCAACAAAATACAAATATACAAATCTTAGTGACGTCATTGTTTGGTACAACTATCCCAGAATGGTTACACATTTACATAATGTAAACCAACCTATAATAACCTTCCCCAAAAGAATGGATCCACACTCGACGTCCTCGCTCTCGTGATCAGCGAGACTAATCCTTAGCACCTGGGGGGGGTTAAGGAAAAACAAAGATAAAAGGAAAAGGGGGTGAGATAAATCTCAATAAGTTACTATTGCAACTACATGACATGCTATGATGCAATATACTAGAAGCAATAATAAATATCACATAGCACATAGCATTTATCACATACAGATAGCAGCGGAAATAAACACATAACAAAGGATATAGCCAAGGTTTTTCAAACCGGAACGTCCAAATAAAGGATTGCTGCGCAGCTTCAAATAATCAACAATTCATCATCTTCATAATAGCATGAAAGCCGAAGAGAAAACCCCGGTACCGGAACCAATAACATAAAAGTGTCACAAGGGACAAGGACCATGACACAAAGTCATGCCCGCTAGCCAGATACATTCACAAAGGAACGCTGACTTATCCTTTCCAAGGCCAATCTGGAGAAGGGGTAAAGAAGGGGGCAAAACAATGGTCAACATTATAATGGACTTGGCTTTGCCATTATAATCTTTCCCATCGCCCAAACACACACAAAATACCAGCTGGACTTTCAAATAAATGCTAAGTAATAATAATTTAGCATGAATGAACAACTTAAGGTTCCAAAGTAGGGAACCATTCCAATTAGTCACCAAGAAAGTGAAATGAACCAACAACACACAATTAAAGTGTTCCAACAATCTCAACAATGATAACACAATTCCCATATCACATTTGACCACAAAGGGTTCAGTTAAATCGAGCACTCGACCAAATTTACTCACTCATCTCGAAGAGCTTAAGGAGAGATTTGAAATGATAATTTACACGCCTAAAACGGAGTTCGTATGAACAAAATATGACCCTCGAAAGTTGGGACCAATAAGGGGAATAAATTTCATAACAGGGGAGGGGGGTGCGCGCGCCTCATAAGGGAGGATGCGCGCGCCTCCTGGGATCAGAAGGACAAATTGCGCCAAGGCATAAGAGGGTGCGCGCGCCTCATAAAAATGGGTGCGTGCGCCTCCTAAGGACAGAAGGTCTTGAGTCAAGGATGGCCTAAGGGTGCGCGCGCCTCTTAAGGGAGGGATGCGTGCGCCTCCCTGCCCGGAAAGGCAATTTCCGGCCAAATTTCTGGGTATCCTCCATTAACAACCCCAAAACCAAAACAAATCAAATCCTTACCATTTCCACACTACTAAGAAGGGAACTAGGGTACCTACACCATTTGAGCCAAAGAACTCCATCAACATCACCTAGGGACCTCACTCATGGGTGATTCAAATACCAAAATTTCACCAAAAATGAACAAAATGCAATTCACTCCCAAATCAACTCAAGATACAATAAATAGCATTCATAACATCAATTAAATATGGAGTAGCATTTCTAACATAAAATAGGGGGAAAAGCAACTTACCCGGATTTCTCAAAGTTGACGGAATTCAAATCTTTTTGGCTTCCTACGATCCTATCGACGATCTAAACAATGTTCAAGTTTTAAGAAATGAATGATAAAGAGAGGAAGAAGAAGTAAATGAAGAGAGAAGAAGGAGGAAGAAAACTTACCACTTTTGCTTAGAGAGAGAGAGGTTGCTGGGAATGGGAGAGAGTAGGGTGAGGGAGAAGGTGAGGGAGGAAGAGTAGGGGGAAATAATTTTAAAAAGTTACAACTAGACCCCCTCTCTCACACTACACACAAACTACACTCCCTACTAACATTTAAGACCCAACACTCCCACACTAGCCCAAATAACTCTAATACAATGCTAGGCATAATTATTATAACACATAAATTGCACCCATAAATATTTAGATAAATAATTATTTAAATAAATAAATAAGCAAATAATTAAATAAAAATCCTTTATTACTTAAAAAAAATAGAGCCTATATTTCGGGTCGTGACATTCACTCCCCCTTAAAGAAAATTCGACCCGAATTTTTTACGAGACTTACCTTAAACAAAAAGGCCACGGAAATTTCCTCTCGATCTCATCTCGGAGCTCCCACGTCGACTCCTCGATGTTATGATTCCTCCAAAGAACTCGAACCAACGCGATGCTCTTGCTTCTCAACTCTTGGACTTTGTAATCTAAGATCCGAACCGGTCGTTCCTCATAAGTCATATCTGGCTCAATATCCTCCGGTATCCTCGGTAACACGTGAGACGGATCATGAACATACTTCCGAAGCATAGAAACGTGGAAAACGTTGTGCAACCGGTCTAAGGATGGCGGTAACGCAAGACGATACGCAAGAAGTCCAACCTCTCCCAAAATCTCAAACGGACCTATAAACCTCGGAGCCAATTTGCCTTTCTTCCCAAACCTACGAATACCCACCTTCGGAGATACTTTCAAGAACACCAAATCACCAACCTGAAAACTAAGATCCCGCCTTCGGTTATCTGCATAGCTCTTATGTCGACTCTGGGCTGTCTTCAACCTATCCCGGATAACTTTAACCTCCTCAACCGAATCCCGAAGCAAATCAATACCCAAAACTTTCGCTTCACCAACCTCATCCCAACAAATGGGCGATCTACATTTCCTTCCATACAAGGCCTCAAACGGTGCCATCTCAATACTAGCCTGATAACTGTTGTTGTAAGAGAACTCCACTAACGGTAGGTGCGAATCCCAAGAATCAGAAAAGTCTATCGAACATGCTCGCAACATATCCTCCAAAATCTGAATAGTCCTCTCGGATTGACCATCGGTCTGGGGATGAAAAGCTGTACTGAATCGTAACTCTGTACCCAAAGCTTCCTGAAACGCCTTCCAGAACCTAGAAGTAAACCTCGGGTCTCGATCTGACACAATACTAACCGGAACCCCATGCAATCTAACGATCTCATCGATATAAAGGGTCGCAAGCTTCTCCATCGAATACCTGATGTCAATAGGCAAGAAATGGGCACTCTTGGTCAATCTATCCACTATTACCCAAACACTGTCATACTTTCTACGGGTACGAGGCAATCCCGTAACGAAATCCATAGTCACATGCTCCCATTTCCACTCGGGAATCTCTAACGGCTGAAGTAATCCTGCGGGTCTCTGATGCTCGGCTTTGACCTGCTGACACGTTAAACACCTCGATACATACTCAGCTATTTCCCTTTTCATATTAATCCACCAAAATTGTTGCTTCAGATCCTGATACATCTTCGTACTACCCGGATGAATAGTATACCTCGATTTGTGACCTTCCTCAAGAACTCTCTGTTTAATTCCATCGACATCCGGAACACACAAACGACCACAGAAAGTCAAAACTCCACTCGAACTAATAGAAAAATCCTCGAAGTTCTTTTCCTTCAATTTACCCATTACCTTCACTAACTCGGGATCTTCTTTCTGAGCCTCTTTTATTCTCTGAACTAGGGTCGGAGATACCCTAATATTCGCAAAAATAGCCCCATGTCTCGATTCACGAGGAGACCAATCTCGAACATCCTCAAGCATTTTCCATTCACGAACCATCATCGAAGTCACATAAGATTTTCTACTAATCGCATCGGCTACCACATTTGCCTTCCCCGGATGATAAGAAATCGTGCAATCATAATCCTTCAACAATTCCATCCATCGACGCTGCCTATTATTCAACTCTTTCTGAGAGAAAAGGTACTTCAAACTCTTGTGATCGGTAAAAATCTCAAACTTCTCCCCATAAAGGTAGTGCTTCCACTTGTGCAACGCAAAGACAATAGCCGCTAACTCCATATCATGAGTCGGGTAATTCTGTTCACTAGGGGCCAACTTCCTCGAAGCATACGCAATTACTTTCCCATTCTGCATCAACACACAACCCAAACCCTCTTTCGAAGCATCACTGTAAATCACTAGGCCATCGCTCCCATTAGGCAAAGTCAAGATCGGTGCTGTAGTCAACCTCTTCTTCAATTCCTCAAAACTCTTGTCACATTTCTCGGTCCACACAAACGGAACATTCTTTCGGGTCAACTGCGTCATCGGAGTAGCGATCCTCGAAAACCCTTCAATAAATCTTCGGTAATAACCGGCTAAACCAAGAAAACTTCTAATCTCTGTCACTGACTCGGGTCTCTTCCAATCCACTATAGCCTCTATCTTTGAAGGATCCACCGAAATCCCATCTTTCGAAATAACATGACCCAAAAACGAAACCTTCTCAAGCCAAAATTCGCATTTACTAAACTTCGCAAATAATTTCTCCCTCGCAAGAACGGATAAAACTGTCCTCAAATGTTGTTCATGCTCCTCTCGAGATTTCGAATAAACAAGAATGTCGTCGATGAAAACCACCACGAACGAATCAAGATAAGGATGGAAAACTCGGTTCATCAAATCCATAAACACGGCCGGCGCGTTAGTCAACCCAAACGGCATAACCAAGAACTCATAATGACCATACCGAGTGCGAAAAGCAGTCTTCGGAATATCCTCCGATCGAACCTTCAACTGATGGTACCCACTTCTCAAATCAAGTTTCGAGAAAACCACGGACCCGTGAAGCTGATCAAATAAATCATCGATGTGCGGTAGAGGATACTTATTCTTCACCGTAGCCTGATTCAACTTCCGGTAATCGATACACAATCTCAAGGAACCATCTTTCTTCCGCACGAATAAAACCGGTGCTCCCCACGGGGAAACACTAGGGCGGATAAACCCTCGATCAAGCAACTCTTGCAACTGAACCTTTAATTCCTTCAACTCTGTGGGGGCTAACCTATAAGGCGCTTTCGAAATCGGAGCCGTACCCGGCAAAAGATCTATACAAAACTCAATCTCACGATCGGGAGGCAACTCATACTCGGTAGAGAAAACATCGGGAAATTCCCGAACTACCCGAACACTATCAAAACTAGGGGATTCCTTCCTAGTATCAAGAACACTAGCTAAATACCCCTCACAACCACTATGCAATAATTTTCTCGCTTTTATAAAAGAAATTAAGCGAACCTTTCTACTCAGAGGACTAGCCTCAAACACAAACTTAGGCACATCGGGAATAGAAAAAGTAACAGTTTTCTTACGGCAATCAACGGAAGCATGAAACTTGCTCAACCAATCCATACCCAAAATGACATCAAAGTCTTGGATAGGAAGAACTACCAAATCCGCACAAAGGACTCGACCACAAATAACCACATCACAAGCACGAAAGACTCGATCGGAAATCAAGCATTCTCCTATAGGGGTCGACACCTCTAGCACGTACGGTAAAGACTCGAATGCAGCATTTAACATGGAAGCAAATTGCACAGAAATGTATGAATGAGATGATCCTGGATCTACTAACGCTCGTGCGCTCACATTAGACACAGAAATAATACCTCCAATAACGGATGGATCATCGGTAGCTTGTTGTTGATTCATAGCATAAACCTTCCCTTGAATTTTGGGCTTCCCGGTAACATCCCTTTTCTGACCTTGATTATTACCAACTCCTGACCCGGATGACTGACCTCGGTACCTCGTGCAGTCTCTCACAAAGTGCCCCATTTCACCACAATTGATACACTTGCCTTGCCTTTTCCAACACCTATCCTCCGCATGGCCTACCTTCTGACAAAAGGTACAAGGCTTCCTCATTTGGCTCCCTTGGTTCCCGGAAGTGGTACCCAGGCTCCTTGGGATCGGTTGTCCTCGGGACTGAGATTGTCCCCCAAAGTTACCTCGATTATCAATCCTTGGTTGTGACTTGCTCTGCGCTCCTTGCTTACTCGGGTTAGCTACCTCGGTCTTCCTCTTATGTTCCCCGATATCTTGCTCTATAAGATAGGCTCGATCCACCGCATCTTGAAATGTCACAATCCGTTGGGCAATCAGTTGAGTACGGATGGAGGTCTTCAATCCCCGAATGAATCTCATAGCCTTTTGTTCCTCGGTCCTCACCAAATAGTCGCAATACCGGGCTAATTCTATGAACTTAGCCCGAGTATTGTGCTATAGACAACACACCTTGCTCCAAGTTGAGTAGCTCGATCTCCTTTCGGTTTTGATCAACAACCGGAATGAAATGTTCCTTGAATTTGCGCACGAACAACTCCCACGCATACACCGTGTGAGTATCATCCCAAGTAGCTTTAACACCCTTCCACCAATGCTCGGCGGCACCCACAAGCTTGTAAGCCGCGAACCGGACCTTATCCTCATCTGAGCAACCAAACACATCATAAATCTTCTCCATCGACTCAATCCATAACTCAGCTTTCCGAACATCGGGTTCCCCATTGAATTCAACCGGTTTCAACTTCAGAAATTGCTCCAATCCATAGCGGGGTGGTGCTTGTTCTACCCTTGGACCTTGATCATGTATGGCCTTCATGGCCGCCTCGAATATGCCTTGAAACATGGCACGGGCTTCATCCCTTGTATCATTCTGATTCTGTGCCCCACTAGTACCTCCTCTGTTTCTTCTTCCAGACATTGAGAACAATTACCTGCATAAAACAACAACCGTTAATCACTCCGCACACTACTACCCACCTAGGTCATACTAATCCACCTAGTCTTATACATAGAGCTAATGCCATAGCTCTGATACCAACTGTCGCGACCCCGGACCCCGCGGGCCCGGGACCGCGATCTGGACGTCGACTCTAAAACCAAAACTCAGAAATACTGAAGTTAAAAATTCCATTTGATACCAAAAGGGTGATGCTCCAAAGTTTACAAAACCAAGTTTAATAAAAACTAAATACAGCTATCATAAACTTCCACAAGTTTCGGCCCAACAAAATACAAATATACAAATCTTAGTGACGTCATTGTTTGGTACAACTATCCCAGAATGGTTACACATTTACATAATGTAAACCAACCTATAATAACCTTCCCCAAAAGAATGGATCCACACTCGACGTCCTCGCTCTCGTGATCAGCGAGACTAATCCTTAGCACCTGGGGGGGGTTAAGGAAAAACAAAGATAAAAGGAAAAGGGGGTGAGATAAATCTCAATAAGTTACTATTGCAACTACATGACATGCTATGATGCAATATACTATAAGCAATAATAAATATCACATAGCACATAGCATTTATCACATACAGATAGCAGCGGAAATAAACACATAACAAAGGATATAGCCAAGGTTTTTCAAACCGGAACGTCCAAATAAAGGATTGCTGCGCAGCTTCAAATAATCAACAATTCATCATCTTCATAATAGCATGAAAGCCGAAGAGAAAACCCCGGTACCGGAACCAATAACATAAAAGTGTCACAAGGGACAAGGACCATGACACAAAGTCATGCCCGCTAGCCAGATACATTCACAAAGGAACGCTGACTTATCCTTTCCAAGGCCAATCTGGAGAAGGGGTAAAGAAGGGGACAAAACAATGGTCAACATTATAATGGACTTGGCTTTGCCATTATAATCTTTCCCATCGCCCAAACACACACAAAATACCAGCTGGACTTTCAAATAAATGCTAAGTAATAATAATTTAGCATGAATGAACAACTTAAGGTTCCAAAGTAGGGAACCATTCCAATTAGTCACCAAGAAAGTGAAATGAACCAACAACACACAATTAAAGTGTTCCAACAATCTCAACAATGATAACACAATTCCCATATCACATTTGACCACAAAGGGTTCAGTTAAATCGAGCACTCGACCAAATTTACTCACTCATCTCGAAGAGCTTAAGGAGAGCTTTGAAATGATAATTTACACGCCTAAAACGGAGTTCGTATGAACAAAATATGACCCTCGAAAGTTGGGACCAAGAAGGGGAATAAATTTCATAACAGGGGAGGGGGTGCGCGCGCCTCATAAGGGAGGATGCGCGCGCCTCCTGGGATCAGAAGGACAAATTGCGCCAAGGCATAAGAGGGTGCGCGCGCTTCATAAAAATGGGTGCGTGCGCCTCCTAAGGACAGAAGGTCTTGAGTCAAGGATGGCCTAAGGGTGCGCGCGCCTCTTAAGGGAGGGATGCGTGCGCCTCCCTGCCCGGATAGGCAATTTCCGACCAAATTTCTGGGTATCCTCCATTAACAACCCCAAAACCAAAACAAATCAAATCCTTACCATTTCCACACTACTAAGAAGGGAACTAGGGTACCTACACCATTTGAGCCAAAGAACTCCATCAACATCACCTAGGGACCTCACTCATGGGTGATTCAAATACCAAAATTTCACCAAAAATGAACAAAATGCAATTCACTCCCAAATCAACTCAAGATACAATAAATAGCATTCATAACATCAATTAAATATGGAGTAGCATTTCTAACATAAAATAGGGGGAAAAGCAACTTACCCGGATTTCTCAAAGTTGACGGAATTCAAATCTTTTTGGCTTCCTACGATCCTATCGACGATCTAAACAATGTTCAAGTTTTAAGAAATGAATGATAAAGAGAGGAAGAAGAAGTAAATGAAGAGAGAAGAAGGAGGAAGAAAACTTACCACTTTTGCTTAGAGAGAGAGAGGTTGCTGGGAATGGGAGAGAGTAGGGTGAGGGAGAAGGTGAGGGAGGAAGAGTAGGGGGAAATAATTTTAAAAAGTTACAACTAGACCCCCTCTCTCACACTACACACAAACTACACTCCCTACTAACATTTAAGACCCAACACTCCCACACTAGCCCAAATAACTCTAATACAATGCTAGGCATAATTATTATAACACATAAATTGCACCCATAAATATTTAGATAAATAATTATTTAAATAAATAAATAAGCAAATAATTAAATAAAAATCCTTTATTACTTAAAAAAAATAGAGCCTATATTTCGTGTCGTGACAATTCTAGTCCATCTCTCCCCTTCTCTAGTCTGTGTCAACTAAACTATCGAGTCTGTTTTGAATTCCAGTTATTAATAAAAGCCATTCCCATTTCCTATACACTTCTCTAAGGTTGTTCTACCTTTTGAATATCTCTTTAATTCATAAAATGGATCCGCAAACAATAATTGTCATCTAAAACCTTGCAATTGATAATAGAAATGTCTAAACAAGTGAGAAGGCCTAGGGGCTACACATTACTATCACCGCGCTCATGTCAAAAGATGAAGGATCACAATGGAACAAAGTCAAAGGCATTATCATTCCCAAATAAAACTGGGGCTACTCAATTCAAGCTTTGAGAGTAAAAAAAAAACTCTCAAGCTTTCACAACCCTACAAAGAAGGAGTTTCAACCACACATAATGAAGTAAAAAAAGAGGCCTCTCATCACCTCCTACAACGAAGATCAAATCCAAATGAAGAAAAATGAGACTCCTAACTTGAAGATCGTCTCCATCATCCGTAGATATCACTCATGAAGAAATCTGAAGAGCGCACTAATGATTGGGCCTTCTCCTCAAAACTTGTCAAGACATTTCTAATGATTCACTTGCAAAATAATTGAACAAACACTTAAGACATCAAAAATAAATACTAGGATCCATTAAAGGTAGAACTATCTTTCTAGTATTTGAGCCACATAGCGTTCTTTGTTGAGTCTAGGGGCTTCCTCTTCCTCACCCACGTATGCCTTCTTTAAATCCAAGCATCAAGGCTAGGGGCTTTTGATCCTTTCTTTCCCTAGTCTATTCATTCTCGAAACACGCGAACTCCTCATAGTAAATCCACACCAGGGGCTATCCACTATGCCTCTTACTCTCACTACATAGTGTGGTATTCCCAAAGAGTCGATGCTTGGAATACACGTCCCAAAAAGCCAAGTCGATAGCTAAAATGCCTAACTCCTTCACACCCAAAATCTTGCATGTCTCGCCACAATAAGAGACAAAACTATTCTCCTCTCTGAGTCATCTTTGAGTACAAACTCTGTCAAAAAAAAAATTGAAAAGAGACGCAAAAGAGATGCCCGCTAGATTGAAAACCCGAAAGGGAGGTCTAGGCAAAAATCAGGGTGCGTCACAAAAAATAATATATGGAGAACATTCTTCAAATCATTTCTTCTTCAACCTTCCTCAAATCCAACAAGCGGGAGAGCACTCTTCTTCAAATCAAATAGCCTCACAAGCTCGTTCACATAGTCATCTACAACATACAAGATTCTTGGGGCTTGACTTAGACCACACATGAGATAAACTTGGGGGGAATAGAACACGTCTCTCATCACCTTCGCCGGAGACTTTCGGACATGGAACTCTAGAGTTTCAACAAAGTACGCTCGGCCTACTTAGAGCTTGCACATTGATCAATATCGTTGGTTGTCGGACAAATAGTTGTCTCCCTTGACACAACATGACTAAAGGAACGATCTGGACGGATCATCTTGCACAAGATAAACGAGTTTCACACGAGACAGCCATCAAAGGAACTCTGTAGCACATCATCTCTGTAGAAAACCTGATTAGGTCTCAACTTGTCAAAACGGGTCCCCGCACACACACACAAATCAACACATACAGTTCATCACCAATAAACATCCCATCATGAATCCATGCTATTCACACTACTTACACCAAGGTTGATCGACCAGGCATGCACATAAATTTGTCACCGTCACATGAGTCTAATTACAAACTAAAATCAAAGATAAATTTCTTGCTAGAATAGGTTCTACTTGTTGTATTAACAGGTACAAAATCCAATCCATGCTAAAACAAAATCAACAGCGATCAAATGATCCCCACAGAATTTAGACACATCAACATTTTGCATCCAGTACTTCCAATGTAAGAGCATTGATCGAGGATAATATTCAGTACTTTGAAATCAGCTTCATGAACTGATTGATCGAGGATATCCCCCAATAACTTCAACACAGACATACAACCAATGAAGTCCTACATTGGCACCAACAAAGTCCTACATTGGCAACCAATCAAGTCCTACAATGGCACCAACAAAGTCCTACATTGGAAACCAATCAAGTCCTACACTGGCACCAACAAAGTCCTACATTGGCAACCAATCAAGTCCTACACTGGCACCAACAAAGTCCTACATTGGCAACCAATCAAGTCCTACACTGGCACCAACGAAGTCCTACACTGGTGTTAGTACCCGACCTGAAAATGAGTTTATTAGGACTTTCCAAAAAATACAAGGACTTTATAGGAATTAGAAACCTTGCAAAGACTTGTCTCGGATTCCCGAAATATCTCATTTATGACAAAATCTATCAAATTAGGTAGTAAATGGTTTCCTTAAAACCATGCGGAAACCCTAGCTTAAGAATCAAGTCAGCCGGCATCCTTGGCCACGCGGCCAACCTTGCTCCGCGTTGATCTTGGCCACGCGGCCACTATTGTCACCGGCTTCAACCATGGCCAGGCGGCCAACCTTGCGCTGGATGATCTTGACCATCAGATCTTCCCATCAGTTTACTATATAAACCATTCCATTCCATTGGTTTTGGGGGGGGATCCGATTTTGAGAGCTCTAAGTCCGAGTATTGGAGTTCTTAAACACTATTTTGCTCTCTAATTAGCATTCAAACACTCAAGAAGATCCAAGGTTTATTTCTTGCCAACATAGGTAAGTTTTCTAAACTTTTTCTTCGTATTCTTGCATTATTTTAATGTAGACATTTTATATTCATGTTCGTACATGTTTATTCATAGTTTCTTCATATTCTTTGCATGCTCATTCATATGTTCATAATATGTTCTTCGCATGTTCTTCGTGTTCATAGATTAAAACCTTATTTACGCTATATTTAGGGTTGCGATCTTCATAATTACATGTTATTTCATAGCCGATGATGATCGAGGGTTCATCAACCGAGGATGATCTAGGAACTATTTCTAAACCCTAATCTTTAGGTAATTCTCCCCTCGTTATGCATGATCCCGATTCTTTTGCCTATTCTAATTCTCTGCGAACTACGCTGACCTGAGCTTCTCACATTGAGAGGAACGTAGGCAATCTTCGGATCCGGTCTAAATCACTAACACACTACATACACCGCATCATGATAGAAAGACCGATCAATTCGGGCAATAGGAGTGATAACGTCCAATATTCTTCTCTTGTTGTAATTTGACCCCCCCCCCCCCGAACCCACTAAAAATGCTTTTTTCAATGTTTTGGCTTTAATTAAAACGGCCTGGCGACTCTCATAATTTTAATGTCGTTAAGAATATTCCTTTTGTAAATAAAAATAATCACAAGATACTTCCCATGCGTCACTTCATCGGAAAGGGGTATTCACAACTGGCAACCAATCAAGTCCTACACTGGCACCAACGAAGTCCTACACTAGCAACCAATCAAGTCCTACACTGGCACCAACAAAGTCCTACACTGGCACCAATCAAGTCCTACACTGGCACCAAAAAAGTCATACACTGGCACCAACGAAGTCCTACACTGGCACCAATCAAGCCCTACACTGGCACCAACAAAGTCCTACACTGGCACCAAAGAAGTCCTACATTGGCAACCAATCAAGTCCTACACTGGCACCAACAAAGTCCTACATTGGCGAGCAAGTAAGTCTTGACTGTGCACCATCGACTGCGACACTCCATCAACAACAAAGGGTATATTCAGAATTGGGTCAAGGACATTGATTCATCAGTATGGGTTACTCTCTAAACTCTAAGCTTTACTTGCTGGAACATTGCTTTCAAAACGATTTTCAAAATACCTCAAACGACCGTTTTTCCGTGCCTTTGGAGTCGAACTACGTTTGGTCTGATTCCTTTCCGGAGGATATGTAGGCAGCTTTCTAGTACGATCATACCCAAAGTTCTGAATGGTGTCTTTTCTATCGACAACGTTACTTCTTCCATAAGTATCGTCGCTGAGGGGCTCTGTAGACACCCCATTTTGAACTCAAATTTATGATTACACTACTCTTGTATCTCGCCTTCGTGTTTTGATAAAAACTCATTAGTTTTGACATGTTTCGTTAAGTTTCTGACTAACTCCGTTAGTTAGGGGCTAAACTGAACAAAGAAACTTTAGACAAGGATAAAATAGTAATTTTGCACTGGATGCCTCGTACGAGACATAATGTCTCGTACGAGACATATCCTCTGTCTACGAGTCAGAATCACTTTCCTTCTCCGTCCCGATCTCTTTCTTGGCCAATACTCTCCTAATCCGGTGAATGTCTAATAGGAGACTTCCTAGGTGATTTCCTACTGATTTCCTTACCTAATTAAACCTCTCCACCTCCAGACTTGGTCCCTAAGTCATCTAAACCTAAAAATAAAGAGTCTTTCAACCCTAGACTCTCCTAATGGTTCCTAATCATCCTAATAGAGGTTAACAACTCTCTAATCAGTCTCTCTCACACTAATCCCGTTTTTCATCCTCCCTCACACCAAAACACCATAAAAAAACTCATCTTTTCAAGCCAAAATCATCATAAAACTCTTGGATCATCAAGGCCTTAGTCAAGGCCATCAATTGGAATCTCAAGAACGCTTTAGGTAAACTCCTACGCTTTTAATCTCTACTTCTCATCTCATTCTTTGTTTTAGAGTAGTACAATCCCATCAAAAGGATCAACCTAGAGCCTCTCCAATCCATGGAGATGGTCTCGAAGCACATTATCCGACATTCCAATAATTAAGAAATTAATTATTAGCTTTACTTGTTTTAATTACTTGTTCTTTATTTGATTAAAAACACCTAAGCAAGACCAATCCTAGATTGGGTGGATTGGGTGCTCCTTGACCTTCCCAATCCATAACTTAACCCCCGAACTCAAGAATCTCATGGTCCGTGTTCCGTTCAACAACATGGTGGCGACTCTCAAAATCAAAAAGGAAAAGCGAGGACATCTCTTTCTAGGATGCAAACACTGTGACCATGACATAAATCTCATAGGGGTCAGTCCAGTATTTGTTCTCCAACAAATACCCATAAGTCTAATTGTATCGCATACACATAATCATCATATGATTATCTATTAAACTTATACTAATAATTAGTCATAATTATCAGGGACGTGGATTATTATAATAAACATGCAAAAGATATAATAATCAAACATTCAATATATTTATTAAAGCATAAAGCAAATGATAACATTAATCGTTCAAATAACGTGCCTAGGGCATACACACCAACATATACACTTTCAAAATACTTACGATAATTTGAAAAGTACAGAAGCTATTTTTCTGAAGCAAACCAACCATCCATCCATCCATATTATATATTAAAGCAGGAGAATTCTCAAGCTCGACAGCCTGCCACGTGGCATTATGACGTGGAAAGCCACGTGACAGTTTTCAATTCGTCTAAAAAATGTTGTCATTTAAAGAAAAAAACCTATCTTCTAAAATTCGCATGATTGAACTTTCAAAAAAAATCGGATGATAGAGAATCTTTTCATTAATTTGTAAATTCTAAATTTAAAAAAAAAAACAGTGATTGAATATCTTTTCATTATTTTTAGGTATGATTTGAATTTCAACAGCAAAAAAATCTCTCTTCCAAAAAATTCGCCTGATTGGTAGTCATTTAAAAAAAAAATGTGCGGCACTAACTTTACTTATTCATTAATATATAAAGAAATACAAATCTTTAACCTCCTTCATTGCATTCTTTTCTTTTCCCACAAAGGTTTTGCTTTTCTTTCAGCCACCAAGATTATTGAAGTCTTCTGAGGTAATTCTATGGATGAATAATGTTGTCAAACTACGCCTTCCACGGTTCTACAATTATACAGCAAGCTTTCGAAGTCTAAAAACAAGTTAAATTTTATGTACTTTGTTGAGTCTTATTTATATTTTATTGTATGTCAGTTTATCGTTTGGGTAGTTTATGACAATTATACGGGTTAGTCGAGAAAGTAACCTAAATCATCATTTGCGTTTACCCCGTATTCATGATTTATTTGATATTGTTATATTTGTGTCTTTGCATTCTGTTTAATTTGAGTGTTAATCTTTAATTATCCGTTTTGCATTCACGTGTCTTGGAATTAAAAAAATAATCCATTTTCGCTTTTTATTATGTGTTATTTCTTGATTTTAAGTGTTAGTTCCCATATCTCATTTTGGTTTTGCCCCATTTACCTTATTTTCTTTGATAATGTCCTGTTTTTGTTTTCGCGTTTCTATCAGTTTTTGGTGTGCTCCACTCAACTGGCAATGTACAAAATGTTGCTAGATTGTTGATTTTTGAGAGTTGATTCTTGAAATACGATCTTCCTTCGCCCCATTTGCATGTTAATGTTTCCGCATTTCTGCTTATATTTTGGGTGTGCTTTTAATCAAATGTGTGGCATTGTACACTATCCTGTGAGATTTGTTTGTTTTTTTCTGGGTAAGCTCTAAAATCCCAAGTTCCCAACCTAGGTTTTCTTCCATTGGCATGATTTGTTTCTGCATTTTAATTTTTTTCACGGATATGTTGAGCTAATTATCATACAGTGTGTGGTCTTATACACTTCACATGTTTTGACTTTTCTGAGTGTTAATACCGAAATCCTCATTTGGGTTTGTGTTTTCCCTGTTTCCATGATTTATCTGACTTTATCCCAAAATGATAGTTCCATTTGACATTGCAAGTATTTTAAGGTTACATTTTAGGTTTTGGAAATTCAATTGTTTTGAAGTCTTTATTTTTGAAATGAGGCTAACTTTCATGGACTATCATTATGGGACGGAACACTGAAGGAGTATTTTCCTAATTTTGTTTCTGAATTTCAGTTTACATTAAGACTCAAATTCCTTAAAGGGCTTTAAAAGGATCAATAATTTGCGTTTTTCGTTAAGTTTGATTTATGATTAGCGTGTTATTTTATGAATATCTTAAGTTTTTTTGTTATTTCTATTTTATGAATATCTTAAGTTTTTTTGTTATTTCTGTCACCAATGATTAAACTTTAAAATAGTTGCTATTACTTACATAAAATGCATTTTATTGTAAACGCAACACATTATCCTTAGTATTTTTTTCAATCATGAACTATAGTTTTAAGATTCTCTCTCTCTCTCTCAGTATGAAAATGTCTTGCATTAGTTTTTCTTAATTAATTAGCCTTATTATTCCCGTCGAATTTCGACGGGTTACTCACTAGTTTTTTGGAAACAACAAAATTAATTTTCATGAAAAAAAAAAATTAAAAACAAGTTAATAGGCGAGGAGAGGAATCAAACCCTAGCGCTCACCGAGGGTGAGATTTGGCTTTACCACTGGGCCCACTGGGCCACTCTTTTGGGGACACCAGACTTTTTTTAAGACATAATATAATTTACTACCTCTGTCTCTAAATGAGTGTCCAAATTTTATTTTAAGGGACAACTGAAAATGTCAATTTTTTTGTACAGTTTGGTGGCAAAGATTCATATATAATCTTGTAATCTCCTTTCCAAGCATATATTTCTTGAAAATGGACTGGACAGAGGGAGTAGTTCTTTTGGAGCGAGGAAATTAACGTGGACTAACTGGTATAGCGAAAAGCAATAAAGGAGCGTGACTGATTAAAGCAAGGGCTATGGACCCTAGGGCCCCTTGCCCAAATAACAAACCCATAAACACCCAGGTCAGATTCAAAATTCCATAGAAACCCACATACACTATCTCATCCCACATCCAGCCCATGATCCACGCCCGCCCATGACCCACGTCCGCCCAGCCAACCCGCCCACGATCCACGCCCGCCCCCCTTTTATCCCAGAAAAATATAAACAATTTTATTGTTGAGGGTAGGGATTGAACTTGAGACCTACCATTGACAAACTAGATCTTAGCCACTAAGCTAACACTTTATGTGTTCTAAACATTACAAATTTAATATTAGTTTTAAGAATAAGGACTGAAAAAAGAAATTTACAACTAATTAATGAAATTTTAGAATATTTACAAAAATATTAACTTCAAAAATGATTTCAAAAAATAAAAATTTTCTAATTATTTTATTTCAAAGGTTATAAAAATATGAAATGCATAAAAAATAAATTATAATTGTGAAATACAATAATTGGAAGCTTTTACATTTTTTTCATTATTACCTTCTAGTAAAGTCACTTATTTATATAAATTCCACCAATCAATTCACTTATTTACATAAATGTCACCAATTAAGAGTACAAAAAAAAACAATTTTTTAAGTTTTCTTAAAACACATAAAATGTCTCATATTTTATTAACTAGTCCTCTCATATACTTAGATATAAGACTAAATTACACTTATATATAAGGTATAAGAGTATTTTTTTTTTTTATCTTCTTGCAAATTTCACATTAAAAAAATCATAAAAAGTCTCATATTATATTAACATGTACACTCCTATACGTATGTATAAGACTATAATTACTCTTATACATAAGGTATAAGAGTTATTTATTTTTAACAAATTTTCACATTTCATAAAATCATTTAAAAAAATCTCATATTTCATTAATATTAACTCTTATACTGGAAGTATAAGACTAGATCTTGTCTTATACTTGAGGTATAAGAGTAATTACTTTCACTTTTTTTTTTCACATTTTCTTAAATGCCCTATACCTAAGATATGAGACTTGTAAATGGACTTTTATAACTCTGCTATTATGAGACCTGTAAATTATCTCATAATATCAGAGTTATGAGGCCATTTAGAGGTCTCATAATAGAGTTATGAGCCATTTTTAGGTCTCATAATAGAGTTATGAGTCCATTCTCAAGTCTCATAGCTGTCTCATAAGTTCATTTTTATTTTCTAAAAGACTTGAGGTAATGTGCTGGTTTTATGACTATAGTTTTATGTTTTACGTATACTATGGCTTTGGTATAAGACTATGGTCTCATGAGGCTGTTATGAGACATGCTAATAGCTCTCATATTTTATTAATATTAACTCTTATACTGAAAATATAAGACTAGATCTACTTTTATTTATCAACAAGTTCACTCCTATACTTAGGTATAAGACTAGTTCCCTCTTATAACTAAATTGTAATTATATACTTTTTTAAAAATAAAAATCATAAAAGTCTCATATTTTATTAACTAGTCTGCTCTTATAAGACTAGTTATGTCTTGATGTACAAGAGTATTTATTTATTTTTTCACAATGTTTCACATTTTCTAAAAAAGTATTATTTTAAAGTCTCATATTTTGTTAATATAAACTCTTATACATGAAGTATAAGACTTGATTTTGCCTTATAATTGAGCTATAAGAGTCATTATTTTCTCTTTTTTTTTCAAAAACCATAAAAATGTATTTTTAATTAAAATTGACCCTTATAGTTTAACTATGAGACCCATTTTAGTCTTATAATTTAGGTGAGATGTATGACTATAATTACTATTATATCTAAAGTATAATTGTAAAAAAAAATCACACTTTTTTAATTTTTTTAATCATAAAGAAATCACATATTTTATAACTACTCCGCTCTTATACTTAGGTATAAGAATAGAAGTACTCTTATACTTAGGGTATAAGAGTTATTAAATTTTTTGTTTTTCATAATTTTCACATTTTTAATAATAAGAGACTTATTTACTGTCATTTATGTAAATAAGTGCCTTAACTGAAGGGGAATAATGAAAAAAATATAAAAGTTTCTCAAATACTATATTTGACAATTAAAATTTAATTCCTTTTTAGGTCTTAATTTTGTTTTCTAAAAACAGATTTAGATCTTTGATATTTTTTAAATCTTGTTCATTAATTTTTTATATTTTTTTTTACAAAATTTGATGTTTTTGTGAATATTATAAATCTCATTAATTGATTGTGAAATCTCAATTTTTGTCATTTATTTTGTCTAGAGTTATTATTATTATAGTAAATATTGTATAACTAAGAACAAGTTGTGCATTGGTTCAGTGGCTAAGCTACAGCTTTACTCAAAATTGGTCCTGGGTTCAAAACCTAGTAGAAACATTTTTTTTGGGTTATAAAATGGGCTGGAGGGATTTGGATCGGGTGGGCTTAGTTCGGGTTTGCGGGCCTGGTTCCTGGAGGGATTTGGATCGGGTGGGCGAACCTGGTTCCTGGATCCGAAGCAGGTTATGGTATCGGGCCTGGGCCGCTGGTAGTGGGCTTGAATGGTAAGTTTTGGGTTTGTATGGAATTTTGATCTGAGCATTGGGTTTAAGTGGACTTTTAGATCTCACCTGGGTTTTTATGGAGAATGGTTTGGATTGAGGGGGCCTTAAGGAATTATTCCTTAAAGCAATGGAACGCAGATTACGCCCTAGATTACGGGAAAAAGTAGGCATCCGAGAGAGAAATGAGCCGAGCCGCTTCGCTTAACCAGCCGGGCAGTCGCTATTTTCGTTGCTATCAAAGGGCAAGAAAAGTTTTGAAACCCCCAAACCCCACCCCCCCCCCCCCATAAAATGGGCTGGAGGGATTTGGATCGGGTGGGCTTAGTTCGGGTTTGCGGGCCTGGTTCCTGGAGGATTTGGATCGGGTGGGCGGACATGGTTCCTGGATCCGAAGCAGGTTATGGTATCGGGCCTGGGCCGCTGGTAGTGGGCTTGAATGTAAGTTTTGGGTTTGTATGGAATTTTTGATCTGAGCATTGGGTTTAAGTGGACTTTTAGATCTCACCTGGGTTTTTATGGAGAATGGTTTGGATTGGGGGGGCCTTAAGGAATTATTCCTTAAAGCAATGGAACGCAGATTACGCCCTAGATTACGGGAAAAAAGTAGGGCATCCGAGAGAGAAATGAGCCGAGCCGCTTCGCTTAACCAGCCGGGCAGTCGCTATTTTTTCGTTGCTATCAAAGGGCAAGAAAAAGTTTTTGCAAACCCCCAAACCCACCCACCCCCCCCCCCCCCCCCCCCCCCCCCCCCCCCCCCCCCCCCCCAAACCAAACCCCACTCAATCTCCTCCTTTCTGTTTACTGTCATGTGATTTGAATAACCCCTTCATATTTCTCTGTAAAACCTCCGAAAAATTCTCGACGAAATCGGAATGTCATCCTCGTCGTTGCATTGCGATTGGTTTACATTGCTCTGCTTTGCGGTCTCTGTTTCTGCGCCGACCCTTTTGTCAACTTCACCTCGAGCTCTCTTACATCACGCGCTTCTCCTCTCGGTGTTCCCCAACAGGTTCTCCTACTCACTATCTCCATACCCATCTCTTTAATTATTAGTTTTCCGGTTTCTTTTTGGATACATTTTCTTTCAATGCTGAAATGATTTTTGTATATCCGTTTTACTGTGTAGCATTTGTTTATGGCCTTGGGCCCTGCTGTTTATGTGTTCGACGTATTTCCTGTATGGCGGTGGGTTTTGTTCAACGGTTCGATTGAAGTGGAATTTTTGGGTTTCATATTTGACTGGTGGCTGAATTTCATTTTACGAATTAGTCGTATTAATCTCTTTGTTTGATTCCATTGTCATGTTGCGGGTTGCAGCACCGTTAATTGGAGAATACAGTGGATTCCGTTGGTCCTCTTCATTTATGTGATTTTTTCATCAAGTTCTAGTAAATAACTTAAATTTTGGTTTTTGGATTCGGGGAGAAAAGCGTAATGGATTTTAATTTCGAAGATTTTACTACGGTTTTCGTTGGGTTTCTATTATCTTTGTATATTCCCTCTTTTTTCTTTTTAGACAAAAACTTGCATGAGAACACTATGACCCGTCTCTCATAGTAGACGGGTCATTTTTTACCCATGACCCGCGGTCATTTTTTTTTTTTTTTTGTGTGTTTTTTCGGTTTGCCAAAAGTAATAGCAACTATAAATAAATGTAACAAACGTGTTACTTATATGTAACAATTTATATCAAGGTTCTAAAAAACGCTAGGCGGTCGCTAGGCGCCACAAGGCACCTAGCGCGTAGGTGGGATCTAACCCGGGGTCGAGAATTAAGAAATAACTATAATATCCTAGACGGGACCTAGGCGTTTCATGAACGCCTGGGGCCTAGGCGGCCTAGACGGGCGTCTTTTAGTACACTGGTTTATATACATAAAAGTAATACATATATACAGAAAAGTAACAGTGGTTTTTTTACGTTTTCTTCATTTGCCAAAAGTAATACTTATTATAACTAAAATGTAACGAACGTGTTACTTATATGTAACAGTGTTTATACATAATTGTAAAACATATGTATAGAAAAGTAATAATTCAACCCTTTACAGTTTAGAACTAAAAACACTTGTGTTAGTAACACTGTAAAAATAAGAAAGTAACAATTTTTATAAATGAATGTTACATTTTATTTGTATAATAACATTGTAAAACAGTTACGTTTAACTTGTATAACTGTATATCCATATGTTTTCAAATAATAAGTTATAATGAGTTCACTTTATCATGATACATGTAAAAGTATTACATTATCTATAGAAATCTGTTACAATTTCATCTACTAAAGTGTTACATTTAGTTATTGTTAGTGTTACATGTTACACGTATTTATAGTTAGTATTACAGTTGAAAGATGAGTAAAATGAGCTATTTTATTTTTTTTGTAAAACTGATGTTACGTTTACTTATAAACAATGTTACTTTATAAGTAACACAGTTGTTGCATTTAGTTATACTAAGTATTACTTTTGACAAACGAAAAAAACTGCCAAAAAAAATAATACTCCCTCCGTCCCGCCGGAAACTTCAAAAAAAAATTATGGCACAAGAATTAAGGGAAAAAGTGAAAAGGTGATGTGTTGTGAGTGTTGATAGTTGAGTGGGAGAGAGAAAGTGGGGTAGAGAATAGTTAGTGGTTAGTGGATGTGAGTATGAGAAGTGGGACCCACTAATTAAAAAGTATTAAAAACTTTCCATTTATGGAATGTGCAATTTCTATGGGACGCCCATTTTGGTAAGTTTTGCAATTTTCGGTGGGACGGAGGGAGTATAAAAACTAAAAAAAAAAACATAAAAAAAAGCGATTTTTTTTCTGGAAAAATAATAAAATAAAATTGGGCCATGGGCGCTGCCACGTGGCAGATTTTGAGTGGAGTGTGGGTATGGATCCTATGCTTCGCGCAAAATTGCTACCGTTCTCATCCATGAGAACAAAATGGGTGTTCTCATTGGAGACCACCTCTTTTTTCTAAAGAAAACTAGGAGTTTTTTTTTTTTTTTTTTTTTTTTTTTTTTTGCTGATTTGCATATTCCTAGATGAATGTCGATTTTTGTCTATAAATAAATTTTCATCTTTAGCAAGATCAAAATTTAATGTAAATTTAGAAAACCATAAGTCTATTAAGCAGATAGTCAGGCTATCTCCTATGCTTCCATATTTTCTTATAAATGTCAACATCTTACATTTAGGGGAAGGAGTATTATTTTCCATTTCTTATAATAGAGGTAGTAATTATTTTGGTTGAAAAAAAAGTGTTTTTTTCCCCACCTGTTTCTTCTTTTAACTTATTTTTTTTCTTGCATATTTTCTTTCACGATGACATATGAGGATTTATGTTAGCCTATCCCAAATTCCTTTGAGACTAAGGCTTTGTTGTTTTTGTTGCTGTTGTAGTTAGGTTGTGTGTTGTATATTGATTGTCAGGTTTCTTGCTCTACGCAAGGAGTATGTATACAACTTGCTATAAGAGCAGTGTTTGGTAATACAGTTGATTGTCAGGTTTGTTGCTCTTCGCAAGGAGTGCGTGTATAACTTGCTCTAAGAGCAGTGTTAGGTTATTATGCTACTAGAAGTTGTTGGTTTGGCATCATTCAACTAGATGTTATTATTATAGTTGTATAATTGAACTGAAACTTACGTTACCTTGCATAGTGTCCTGTTTAACTATGCTCTTCTATGGTATAGTACATGTAACAGTTGGTGCCTTTTGAAACCCATTATGAATGTGATTTGTGTGAAACAAATACCGAGTACGACTATGACGTAAAGAAATTCTTATAAGCTTTCTTTACTCATTTGCAGGTCATAGCAGTCAATGGAAAGTTTCCAGGTCCAACTCTGAATGTTACCACTAATTATAATGTTGTCGTTAATGTGAAGAATAAATTGGATGAGAGTACTCTCATTACATGGTACTTTTCACCAGCTTATTTGTTGAAAATATAGATTAACGTCTGTGCTTTCTTATATATATTTAGTGATTTTGGGAATGTAATGCTTTGATAGGCCTGGAATTGAAATGCGCCGTTCTTCTTGGCAAGATGGAGTTCTTGGCACTAATTGCCCCATACCTTCGAAATGGAATTGGACTTATCGGTTTCAGGTTAAGGATCAGATTGGTAGCTACTATTACTTTCCGTCTCTTCACTTTCAGAGAGCAGCTGGTGGCTTTGGCGCTTTTGTGGTCACTAACCGAAAAGTTATTCCAATTCCGTTCAATATGCCTGATGGAGATATAGTCATCATAATTGGTGATTGGTATATCCGTAATCATACGGTTGGTGCTTATCAACTTCCATTTATATCCTTAAGTTGTCTTGGCTACGGGTTAGTTAATTAGGTACCACCTTTTTGTGTATTAGGCACTGAGGGCATCTCTTGATTCTGGAAACGAACTTGGCATGCCGGATGGAGTTCTCATCAATGGCAAAGGACCATACAGATATAACTCAACTATTGTCCCAGATGGAATTGACCATGAAACAATTCATGTTGACCCTGGTAATGCTCTTAAGTTACCTATAAATCATTATTGTACGTAGTATGTTCGTGTGTCAATGCTCATTATTTTTTCTGTTTAATTGGTATTGCTTTTATTCACTGCAGGCAAAACTTATCGAGTTCGTGTTCACAATGTGGGAGTATCAACTTGTTTGAATTTCCGAATTCAGAACCATAACTTGCTACTAGCAGAAACAGAGGGTCGTTACACTTCACAACAGAACTACAGTAGCTTAGACATCCATGTCGGTCAGTCTTTTTCTTTCGTGGTCACAATGGATCAGAATGCAAGTAGTGATTACTATATTGTGGCTAGTGCAAGATTTGTGAACCAATCTGTTTGGCAAAGAGTTACTGGTGTTGGTATCTTGCACTATTCAAATTCCAAAGGGAAAGCATCTGGTCCTCTCCCTGACCCTCCAAACGATCAAAATGACAACTCATTTGCAATTAATCAGGCAATGTCCGTAAGGTTTGTTCTCAAATTGATTCAAGTATTGAAGATAACTTTTTTTTTTTTTACTTGATCAAGTCCTTTGACTTGATTTGTTTCTTTTTGTCGTGATCAAATATTGATCAGGATGAATACATCAGCAAGTGGAGCTCGTCCCAACCCGCAGGGTTCCTTTCACTATGGCTCCATCACTGTTACAGATACATATGTTTTAAAAAGTGTACCACCTCAGAAGATTGATGGGAAGCTACGAGCTACATTTAATGGAATTTCATTCGTTAACCCTGATACCCCAGTGAGGCTCGCAGACCAGTATAAAGTGAAGGGTGCTTATAAGCTTGGCTTCCCAAATAGGCCACTTAATAGACCACCCCGAGTGGACAGGTCCATTATTAATGCCACATACAAAGGATTTATAGAAATTGTATTGCAGAACAACGACACGGTGGTGCAGAGCTTTCATGTGGACGGCTATTCATTCTTTGTTGTTGGGTAATATAATAGCTTTATTACATGCCGTGCCATTATTATTAAAATTTTGGTTCTATTACGTGTTTTGAAGGAAACTATTATCATTTCTGTAGGATGGCTTTTGGTGAATGGACAGAAAACAGCAGGGGATCGTACAATAGGTGGGATGCTGTAGCTCGCTCTACTACCCAGGTCTATAAAACCTTTAATCAGTAGCTTTTTGTTGACTTTTCTTCTTGTAGTTAAAAACATACAATGATATTCTATATATTTGTGAATTTCATTTCATTTCTTTCTATATTTGCTCCTACCTATGTTCTTGTGATCCCTCATGTTATCTATTTTACTGAATAGCAGTTCATTTTTTGTGGACGTACAGGTTTTTCCTGGAGGATGGACAGCAATCTTGATATCTCTTGATAATGTTGGAGTATGGAACCTTAGGTCAGAAAACCTTGACAGATGGTACCTTGGTCAAGAAACATACATGAGAATTATGAATCCTGAAGATAACGCCAACAAAACAGAAAATCCTATACCCGATAATGCCCTTTATTGTGGTGCCTTATCTCACTTGCAGAAGTATACCATCTCTCTCTCACACACTCATTCTTTGCCCCTGCTCTATTTGTGTGTGTATATGTGTATAATAGTTGAAAATTTATTTACGTTTCAGGCCACAGAAAGTGTCTTCTAAAGCATCATATCTGCGTTGTTGCTCGAAGCTATGGTTTACGCTGCTGATGTTCTTGTCTGCTGTCATTTCCGTGCTGCTTTAAGGATTGATTTACATACCTGTTGTGTAGTTTGTGGGATATATTGGTAGGATTTTCTGTTACATTTGTTTTTTCCCACAGCATTCGTGGTTCAATTGTAGTTGGGTAATGAAAAGAGCCATGTTTTAGTAGGTGATTAGGAATACATCAATCTTTTTATATATAGTTGGAATTGAATCTACAAAGGGAATGATGTTCAACCCGTTTTCTATGCCAGCTGACTTGTACTACTTCACTTCAACTATGATTATTGGCTTTCTTTCATTTATAAGATGTTTATGCGCCTAGCCTTTTTCTGACCATCATCTCTGTGCATTATGCCGCTTTTGTTGTCGTCCTTTTTCATCTTTGGCTGTGGAGATAAAGGCCATGAAGATTATGCAATAAATGAGTGGCGGCTGCCAATCTTGTGTTTCTCCTTAGGCTTGGTATTTATTTTTAATTGTATTTTTTTTTTTTTCAGATTATCCAAACCGGCTTACGATTGAAATTAAGTAAAGCTCAATTAAAGTGGTGAAAATATGATTGAAGAAATAATATTTTCACAACAAAGTGGGGGATTCTTCGTTTTCCAATAAAATATTTTCTACTAGCTTAATCAAATCCGATTAATATGATTTTAAAACGTCATGTGATAGTCACATGACATAAAATCTGTTAGAAAACTAACGCCCAGTTACTTTTATAGCCACATTGCAAAAAAATGTAAATGTTGAGAGCCAATTGGCGAGAAAAAAACTGTTGGGAGCAACATTGCAAAAGTTTGTAAATGTCAGGAACCAAATTGCAAATTGCCCGTTGTCAAATTTACCACTGGTCCTAAAAGTTGATGGATACGGGCTCAACTATGTCTATCAAAGCCTAGTACTCTCCCTCATATATGACTCGACCACACTAGGGAACACGTAGTGCGATTGTGCACAATTTAATTTGAGAAACAAATGGAAGTAGGATTATTTGAACCTTAACCTTGCACAATCAGAGCTCTAAAATCATATCAAGTTTACCACTGATTTAAAGGTTAAGCTAATGAATACGGACTCAACAATTAATGTGTACAAGCTTTTACATATTAAAATATAAATGTCTAAATTTTGTCAAACTTTATACATCATTTTAGGATGGAGCTAGTTATAAAAAGTAGTCGCCGAAGAGCAATTAACAAACAAATGAATTCAATACAAGGATTGAGCCGCAAGAGTAAAATACAAAAAATGAATGCAGCCATTTATATTACATACATACACAAGTCCATCATTAGAGACCGGCAGTAAAAGGTACACTGGTGGCGGGCAACCACGAAGCTCCGGCGATTAAACTGTTTACATGAACCGGTTAGCCTCAGTCGGGTTAGTAATAACCCGATAGCCCTTCCACTTCACCCTCCTACTAGTGGAAGAACCCGGACCCGTATTCTTATACTCCCCGTAATACAAAGTATTAAGAGCAAAATTTCCATCCCATTCGAGCCACCCAGCTGGATCCACCAAGCCATCAATGTAAGTATGAATAAAAACGGTTCGAGAATACGTCTTCCACGGTCGACCCAAGAACGTCTTGGAACGAACTCAAGTCGGGTGCTGTAATAACCAGATTTTTTTTTTATTTTATTTAATTCGGTTTTATTAATTTAATTAAATGATAATTAGAGTTATAAAGTAATTGAAAGAAGTGGGCCAAAGAATTTAGATTGGCCCGAAATTTGTATTAGTGAACCCAACCCAATTAGGAATCAATCCAAAGTATAAATTCTTGAGTTAGTCAAATTAGGAATTCTTTATTATCATAAACTCAAAAAAAAAAAAGACCTAAACAAACCCTAGTCTACCTAGCAGCAGCCGCACCAAGGAAGGAGGGAGAAGAAAAATTTCCGCCATTGTTGTTGAAGATTAATCCGTTCTAACTCAAGGTAATATCGAAACTCACATCCTAAAATTTATTTCATTGGATTTGGATGTTTAAAACATAAACTATGCATGATTTAAGAAAATAAATATTATGATTGCATGCTAGTTATTTAGGATGAGAAGTTATTTATTAAATCCTAAATGTTAAAGGTGTTGATTATATGATGATCTTCATATTAGTATTGGTCTTAAGTTGATCTTATAATCATGATTTTAAATGGATTACTATTATTCAATGTATGGGGATTAGACCAATATGAGATTGAGGTTATTAGGGTATTAACAAAAAGGGAAGAAAATATGGGTTCCACCCATATTGGTATTCGGCCGAATGGCCTTGATTAATTAGAAATTGTTTTGGTTAGTTTTAATGATTTTGTTATTAAGTTATGAATAAATTGATGTTAGGAATTACAATGGAAAATTTAGATCAAGAAAAATTGACCAAAATCATTGATATTGAAGCTACATGATTCGGCAATGGTGACATAACTTGGGTGTTAATTCTTGATTGAAGATGTAAAGAATTGGGACGGAAAGTTAGTGTTTTCGTTAAGTTTCTAATGGAAGAAAAACAAAATCGTTAAAAGGATTGTTAACAAGTTAGAGAATTAACTTGAGAAAATAGAATAAGTACTTGGAAGACCTTGGGAGTTAAAAATTTAACGAGAAAGGAGAAGATTATAAATTTCAGTTAGTTTCCTAACGGAAAAGGACTAAACTGAAAAAGAATTAAAGATAGAAGAAATAAAAAGGAAACCTTGAAGTTAGAGGGGCCTAAATGATTAAAAAGAGAAACTTGGGGGACCTTATGAACAAAACCAAAGTCAAAGGACCTTTCTGTAATTAAAGGAAAGTTGAAGGACTGAATTGTAATTAATCCAAAGATGAGGGACCAAATTACACTTAAACTAAAGTTGAAGGTCCAATCTTCAATTAATCCAAAGTTGAAGGACTAAATTGTAATTAAACTAAAGTTGAAGGACTAAATTGCAATTAATCCAAAGTTGAAGGACCAATTTGCAATTAACCCAAAGTGGAGGGACCAAATTGTAATTAACCTAAAGTTAGAGGACTTAATTACAATTATATTAAAGTTAAAGGACTGACTCGCAAACCAAAGTCAGAAACTTAAACGTAAGAAAAGAAGTAACGAAGTAAAGAAGTTAAACCGCATCTCTCAGTTAACTAAGTAGAAATAGTTAACAATGTTGAGAGTACTAAAGTAAATTACTCCGTGCCTTGTAGATTTGCACAGAGAGGAGATTGCGAGGAAAAGCAATTCAGGTAAGGGATTACGTTCCTTACAGTATTTGAACTCCTGTTTATTGGAATTCTGTATTTTTCTAAAGTTAGCTATCAGTATGGCATGATAGTATTTGAATGAACTCTGCGTTATTGAACGTTCCTTGAAAGAATCTATACTTAGTGATGTCCCCATCAATCTACTAAGTATCGAAGTTTGAAACTTGTATCACATACTTGTACCATGGTATGTTCTCATTTTAACTTGTAAGTTAACCACTTACTTGTTAAGGCAGCCAATGTCCAGTTAGAAAAGACATTGACGGACAGTCCAGTTAGAAAAGACTCGTCCTTAAACTAGGGATTGCATGAGTGATCACATGCCTTCTCTCAGGAATTGTCTGATTACAAGGATGATTCTAGACCCCGAGCATATGTGTGTGGATACCATATATGTTACGACCCACACTATTGGCTGAAGAAGCTAGGTGTACAAATTGTACCCTTTGGCATTGAGGTTATAATGTACGTTACCAAGGAATTGACGGAACTTGAATGAATCCCTTTGGATTGTAGTGCCATAATCCTTTGAAAGTAAAATCTTAAAAGTAACACGACTGTATTGTTCTGCAGTCTTGAATCCAAAAGTAACTGAACCTATCCTTGTAAAAGTTATTCATAGTATTCGTTCTGGTCGTCTCTCCTTAGTAACCGGAGAGGCCACGTATGAACTTACTGAGCATTCGTTCGCTCATCCCTTCTCCATAAATTTTGTTTTCAGGATTTAAGTAGGAGGACAAGACAAGGAAAGCAGCCGTAAGAAGACGGTGTATTGAAGATTCTTAACTTAGTAGTTTAAGTACTATTATTTTGATGTAAGTTGAAGTACGATGATGGTTAGGGTTGTTACCTACCAAGACAAGTTTAAGTTACGCTTCCGCTATTGTTTTTGAATTTATGGTTTAATTAAGGGGCCGTTGTGAACCCTAAATTGAAGTATTTATGATTGTTAATTATTGATATTTAATGCCATTAAATGCTCAGATATTATAAGAAAATTCGGGGTGTTACAGGTGCAGCCATGACCCGGGAATTGAGGATAGAAATTCCAGTGTTTTGGTTGGAGTCGGTCCGACCCTGGGCTGTAATAGTGTTCTTTTGAGATGCCATGGGTCTTCTTGCATAGATCATGCAGTTTTGGCGTTGCCGAATATGAAATCGACGGTGCCGTAAATGTAACATTCTTTGTAGAATTGACGTTGGGAGTGGACGTAAAGGGTGTCTTGGTAGCCTTCGAAACTGCAACGGTAGAAGATGGAGAGGTCCGAGCCCGAACGGAGTGCCACGCACCACTTGGTGGTTTTCAGGGCCGGCTGTGTTGCGGAATGTTATGCCACGGGCTATGAATCCATCACCTGTCACCGCTGCAATAATGGTGCTAAATTATTAGTACTCCTTGTGTCCCGCTTTAAGGTTCTTACTTTCTTTTTTAGTGTGTCCTAATTTAAGGTTCTTACTTTGTTTTATTACCTAAAATAGAAAGTGGGACCTACTTGTCATTCTCACAACAAAAACTCACCACCCACTTTCTCTCTCCCACTTTATTTTTCATACTCACAATATTTATTTTTTCTTAATCTCCGTGTAAAGTCAAATTAGGAACTTTAAATTGGGTCGGAGGGAGTAGTATTTTTTGTTCTTGTTACAACAAACCACAATAAAGTACAATAAATTAGACAACGCAATTATAAAGTAAGGAATCATTGTTTTCTTTTTTAAAAAAAAATCAATAAATTGGGATGGTATGTTGTACTGCCTCTATCAAAATGAATGTTTATTTTTAAAAAATATTTATCTCAAAATAAGTGTATTTTTTGGAAAAGAATTTATCCTAAGTATTTCTTGCTAAAAGCATCCACAATGGAAGCTTTTTAAGAGGTTTTTATTTTCATGAAAGAGCTCTTTCATGAAATAATATTTTCACAACAAAGTGGGGGATTCTTTGTTTTCCAATAAAATATTTTCTACTAGCTTAATCAAATCCGATTAATATGATTTTAAAACGTAATGTGATAGTCACATGACATAAAATCTGTTAGAAAACTAACGCCCAGTTACTTTTATAGCCACATTGCAAAAAAATGTAAATATTGAGAACCAATTGGCGAAAAAAAAAACTGTTGGGAGCAACATTGCAAAAGTTTGTAAATGTCAGGAACCAAATTGCAAATTGCCCGTTGTCAAATTTACCACTGGTCCTAAAAGTTGATGGATACGGGCTCAACTATGTCTATCAAGCCTAGTACTCTCCCTCATATATGACTCGACCACACTAGGGAACACGTAGTGCGATTGTGCACAATTTAATTTGAGAAACAAATGGAAGTAGGATTATTTGAACCCTTAACCTTGCACAATCAGAGCTCTAAAATCATATCAAGTTTACCACTGATTTAAAATGTTAAGCTAATGAATACGGACTCAACAATTAATGTGTACAAGCTTTTACATATTAAAAAATAAATGACTAAATTTTGTCAAACTTTATACATCATTTTAGGATGGAGCTAGTTATAAAAAGTAGTCGCCGAAGAGCAATTAACAAACAAATGAATTCAATACAAGGATTGAGCCGCAAGAGTAAAATACAAAAAATGAATGCAGCCATTTATATTACATACATACACAAGTCCATCATTAGAGACCGGCAGTAAGAGGTACACTGGTGGCCGGCAACCACGAAGCTCCGGCGATTAAACTGTTTACACTGAACCGGTTAGCCTCAGTCAGGTTAGTAATAACCCGATAGCCCTTCCACTTCACCCTCCTACTAGTGGAAGAACCCGGACCCGTATTCTTATACTCCCCGTAATACAAAGTATTAAGAGCAAAATTTCCATCCCATTCGAGCCACCCAGCTGGATCCACCAAGCCATCAATGTAAGTATGAATAAAAACGGTTCGAGAATACGTCTTCCACGGTCGACCCAAGAACGTCTTGAACGAACTCAAGTCGGGTGCAGCCATGACCCGGGAATTGAGGATAGAAATTCCAGTGTTTTGGTTGGAGTCGGTCCGACCCTGGGCTGTAATAGTGTTCTTTTGAGATGCCATGGGTCTTCTTGCATAGATCATGCAGTTTTGGCGTTGCCGAATATGAAATAGACGGTGCCGTAAATGTAACATTCTTTGTAGAATTGACGTTGGGAGTGGACGTAAAGGGTGTCTTGGTAGCCTTTGAAACTGCAACGGTAGAAGATGGAGAGGTCCGAGCCCGAACGGAGTGCCACGCACCGCTTGGTGGTTTTCAGGGCCGGCTGTGTTGCGGAATGTTATGCCACGGGCTATGAATCCATCACCTGTCACCGCTGCAATAATTGTAACACCCCGAATTTTCTTATAATATCTGAGCATTTAATGGCATTAAATATCAATAAATAACAATAATAAATACTTCCATTTAGGGTTCACAACGGCCCATTATTTAACCCATAAATTCAAAACAATTGCGGAAGCGTAACTTAAACTTGTTTTGGTAGGTAAACAACCCTAACCATCAATGTACTTCGACTTACATCAAATAAATAAACGTACTTAAACTACTAAATTAAGAATCTTCAATCCACCGTCTTCCTACGGCTGCTTTCCTTGTCTTTTCCTTCTACTTAAATCCTGAAAACAAAATTGATAGAGAAGGGATGAGCGAACGAATGCTCAGTAAGTTCATACGTGGCCTCTCCGGTTACTAAGGAGAGACGACCAGAACGAATACTTTGAATAACTTTTACAAAGATAGGTTCAGTTACTTTTGGATTCAAGATTGCAGAACAATACAGTCGTATTAATTTTAAGATTTTACTTTCAAAGGATTATGGCACTACAATCCAAAGGGATTCACTCAAATTCCGTCAATTCCTTGGTAACGTACATTATAACCTCAATGCCAAAGGTACAATTCGTACACCTAGCTTCTTCAGCCAATAGTGTGGGTCGTAACATATATGGTATCCACACACATATGCTCGGGGTCTAGAATCATCCTTGTAATCAGACGATTCCTGAGAGAAGGCATGTGATCACTCATGCAATCCCTAGTTTAAGGACGAGTCTTTTCTAACTGGACTGTCCGTCAATGTCTTTTCTAACTGGACATTGGATGCCTTAACAAGTAAGTGGTTAACTTACAAGTTAAAATGAGAACATACCATGGTACAAGTATGTGATACAAGTTTCAAACTTCGATACTTAGTAGATCGATGGGAACATCACTAAGTATAGATTCTTTCAAGGAACGTTCAATAACGCAGAGTTCATTCAAATACTATCATGCCATACTGATAGCTAACTTTAGAAAGAATATGGAATTCCAATAAACAGGAGTTCAAATACTGTAAGGAACGTAATCCCTTACCTGAATTGCTTTTCCTCGCAATCTCCTCTCTGTGCAAATCTACAAGGCACGGAGTAATTTACTTTAGTACTCTCTACATTGTTAACTATTTCTACTTAGTTAACTGAGAGATGCGTTTTAACTTCTTTACTTCGTTACTTCTTTTCTTACGTTCAAGTTCCTGACTTTGCTTTACGAGTCAGTCCTTTAACTTTGATATAATTGCAATTAAGTCCTCTGACTTTGGGTTAATTACAATTTGGTCCCTCAACTTTGGGTTAATTGCAAATTGGTCCTTCAACTTTGGATTAATTGCAATTTAGTCCTTCAACTTTAGTTCAATTACAATTTAGTCCTTCAACTTTGGATTAATTGTAGATTAGTCCTTCAACTTTAGTTTAATTGTAAATTGGTCCTTCACTTTGGATTAATTACAATTCAGTCCTTCAACTTTCCTTTAATTACTGGAAGGTCCTTTGACTTTGGTTTTTGTTCATAAGGTCCCCTATGTTTCTCTTTTTAATCACTTAGGCCCCTCTAACTTCCAAGTTTCCTTTTTTATTTCTTCTAACTTTAATTCTTTTCAGTTTAGTCCTTTCCCGTTAGGAAACTAACTGAAACTTCTAATCTTTTCCTTTCTCGTTAACTTTTTAACTTTCAAGGTCTTCCATGTACTTATTCTATTTCCTCAAGTTAATTTTCTAACTTGTTAACCATCCTTTTAACGGTTTTGTTTTCTTTCCATTAGGAACTTAACGAAAACACTAACTTTCCGTCCCAATTCTTAACATCTTCAATCAAGAATCAACACCCACTTGGTATAACCAAAACCGAACCATAATCCATTAGGGTTCATTGATTTTGATCAAACTTCCTAATTCTTTATTTTTTTCTAAATTCTCAAACATCGATTTTATTCACAATACACTTAACGAGGATCGTTTAAATCAACAAAATCAATTTCCAATGACCTAGGGCCATTCGGCCGAAAGTGTTCAAGGGGGAAATCCATATTTTTTTCTTCTTTTGATAAACCCAATTCAACCTCAATGATTTAAATGTTCAATTCCCAAGCATTGCATAATATAAATCAATTCAAATCATGATTATAAAATCAATCTTAAAAATAAAGTTAGACATGAAGATCATTATTTCACCATAGCAACTTGATTAACTCAATTTCCCTTTAGGATTTTACCTATAATTACTATCATGCAAAAACCCTAATATTTGTATTCTTAAACCATGCATAACTTAGGGTTTATTAATCTGAATTCAATGAAACAAATTTTGGAAAGTAGGATTTAGCATTACCTTGAGAATGATCGGATTACTTCTTCCAAAACAATGGCGAAAGATCCCTTCTCCCTCCTCCTAGTGTTCGGCCGGCGGCTAGTAGGCTAGGGTTTTGTTTTTTTTTTTTTTTTTTTTTTTGAGTTTATGATAATAAAGAATTCCTAATTGACTAACTCAAGAATTTATACTTTGGATTGATTCCTAATTGGGTTGGGTTTACTAATATAAATTTCGGGCCAACCTAAATTCTTTGGCCCACTTATTTCAATTACTTTATAACTCTAATTATCATTTAATTAAATTAAATGAACCGAATTAAGATAAAAAAAAAATTCGGTTGTTACATTCTTACCCCCTTAAAAGAAGTTTGTCCTCAAACTTTGACAATCTTAATCCGAGAAGATGTCCGGGTACAATTTGCGCATTTCACTTTCTTGTTCCCATGTTGCTTCTCTTTCCGAGTGATTGCTCCATTGCACTTTCACGTAGGGAACCGTACGCTTTCTTATGACCTCGTCTTTTCTGTCGACGATCTTGATTGGTCGTTCATCGTACGTCAAATCTGCCCGAACTCTTAACTGCTTGTATTCTATCACATGACTCGGATCATGAATATACTTCCTTAGCATGGAGACATGGAACACATTATGCACTCCAGCTAATACCGGCGGTAACGCCAATCGATAAGCCACTTCCCCGATCTTATCAAGGATTTCGAACGGTCCTACATATCGTGGACTTAACTTTCCCTTAATCCCAAAACGCATAACTCCCTTCGTAGGCGATATCTTTAGGAATACTCGATCCCCTGGCTGAAATTCCAGTTCTCGCCTTCTATTGTCTGCGTAAGATTTCTGCCTACTTTGCGCAGTCTGTAGCCACTTTCGAATCTGTTGTACCTTATCCGCCGTGACTTGTACGAGTTCCGGTCCACTTAACTTCCTCTCACCGACTTCATCCCAACATGCCGGTGATCTACACTTCCTCCCATACAACGCTTCATATGGGGCCATCCCAATGCTTGCGTGAAGACTGTTGTTGTATGCGAATTCTACTAACGGTAAGTGTTCGTCCCATGCATTTGGCCAATCTAACGAAGTAGCCCTCAGCATGTCTTCCAACGTCTGGATAGTCCTTTCCGACTGCCCATCTGTCTGTGGGTGAAACGCCGTACTCATGGTCAACTCTGTTCCCAATGCTTCTTGTAGGCTGTTCCAGAATTTCGAAGTGAACCTAGCATCTCGATCAGACACAATTGTGACCGGGATTCCATGTAACCTTACTATCTCGTCGATATACAACTTGGCCAACTTCTCCAATGAATCAGTCTTCTTGATTGCCAGAAAATGTGCTGACTTAGTCAATCGATCTACTATAACCCATATAGCATCATATTTCCCTACCGTCTTTGGCAACCCACTTACGAAATCCATAGCAATATTCTCCCATTTCCATTCGGGAATTGGTAATGATTGCAGTAACCCTGCTGGCTTCTGATGTTCACTCTTAACTTGTTGACACGTCAGACACCTATGCACATACTCTGCCACGTCATTCTTCATATTATTCCACCAATATGACTCCTTTAGATCCCTATACATTTTAGTACTTCCCAGATGTACAGAGAACTTCGAGCAATGAGCTTCTCTCAGTATCTCTCTCTTGATCTCATCATTGCTTGGCACCCACACTCTCTTTTGGTATCTCAGAATTCCATCTTCGCCCATATGAAGATCTTTTGCTTGCCCTTTTCTGATTAGAGTTTCTCTCTCCTCGTCTAATTCTTGTGCCTCTTTAATTCTGCCCAACAATGCAGGTTGTAACGTCAGTTGAGCCAAGTATCCGTTTACTTTTACTATCAAGTTCATCTCCTTGACATCCTTCCATATGCTTACCCCCTTAGAGATCAACATCGCCAACATTCCGTGATTCTTCCTACTCAAGGCATCTGCCACCTTGTTGGCTATCCCAGGATGATACAATATTTCACAGTCGTAATCCTTGAGAAGTTCTAACCACCTCCGTTGTCTCATATTCAATTCTTTCTGCGTGAAGATATACTTAAGGCTCTTGTGATCCGTAAAAATCTGGCATTTTACGCCATACAGATAATGTCTCCAAATTTTCAAGGCAAACACTACTGCTGCTAACTCCAGATCATGGGTCGGGTAATTCCTTTTATGTACCTTCAACTGCCTAGATGCATAAGCTATCACCTTCTCATTTTGCATTAGTACACAGCCTAATCCTTTCAACGACGCATCACTGTAGATAACAAAACCTTCCGTCCCTGTCGGTAGTGTTAATACTGGTGCAGATACTAGTCTATTCTTCAATTCTTGAAAACTCCGTTCACATTCTTCTGACCAAACAAACTTAGCTGCCTTCTGCGTCAGCTTCGTCAATGGTCCAGATAACTTCGAAAATCCCTCTACAAACCTTCTATAGTAACCAGCTAAACCCAAGAAACTTCTTATTTCGGTTACCGTAGTAGGCCTTTCCCAATCCATTATTGCTTCTACCTTCGTTGGGTCCACAGAAATTCCTCCTTTCGACACTACGTGCCCCAAAAATGCTACTTTCTCCAACCAGAATTCACATTTCTTGAATTTCGCATACAATTTTTGTCTCCTCAAAATTTCTAGTACTATCCTCAAATGTTCAGTATGTTCCTCCTTTGTCTTCGAGTACACCAAAATATCATCAATGAATACTATCACACATTTGTCTAAGTATTCCTAAAATATTCTATTCATCAACTCCATGAATGCAGCTGGTGCGTTCGTTAATCCAAATGGCATCACGACAAATTCATAATACCCATACCTTGTCCTAAACGCTGTCTTCGTCACGTCCACATCCTTGACTCTCAGCTGATGGTATTCGGATCTAAGATCAATATTTGAAAAGTAACATGCTCCCCTCAATTGATCAAACAAATCATCAATTCTCGGCAGCGGGTATTGGTTCCTAACCGTCACTTTATTCAATTCTCTATAGTCAATACACAGTCTCATAGATCCATCTTTCTTCTTCACAAATAGTACCGGTGCACCCCATGGTGATACACTCGGCCTAATCAATCCCTTGTCTAACAATTCTTGTAACTGCTCCTTTAGTTCTTTCAACTCTGTTGGAGCCATCCTGTACGGTGCTCTCGAAATAGGTGTGGTTTCTGGTACTAAGTCAATGGAAAACTCTACTTCCCTCACTGGTGGTATACCAGGTAAATCCTCAGGAAATACGTCTTGAAATTCATTCACGACTTCAAGTGACTCTAACGTTACTCCTTTTTCTTCTGTTTCACCTATGTGTGCCAGGAATCCTACACATCCTTTTCTCAACATTTTACGGGCCTTCATCACCGAGATTAAGCCTATCCTCTTCCTCGGCCTTGAACCTACAAATCTATATTCTTTACCTTCCTTTCCTAGGAACGTCACTATTTTCTCTTGACAGTCCACTTTAGCTTGATGCAAAGCCAACCAATCCATTCCCAGGATTATGTCGAATTCTGACATGTCTAGTTCAATGAGGTCGATATTTACGCTCGTGCCTCCTATCCCTAAAGTGCAGTTTCTATAAGAGGTAGTAATGGGGATAACGTCTTTAGTAGGTGTATCTATTACCAAAGGTATCTCTAAATTCTCTGGGTGTAGTTTTAACTTCTTTGCCACAACATTACTAACTACTGAATGAGTAGCGCCAGTATCTACTAACACATAGACATCACGGGAATTTAATTGCATTGTACCTGCTACAAGATCGGCATTAACTCCAGCTGCTTTTGCGGTCATGGTGTACATCCTACCACGGCCTCCACTGTTTCCTCCTCCGTTGTCTTTATTTCCTGCAGCTGGTTCATCTTTCTTAGGTTTTGGGCACTTCCACTTCGGGTGTCCCACCTTCTTACAGTTGTAGCACTGCCGCTCCTTATACCAGCAAACCTCTGTCTTGTGAGCTCCATCACAAATGATACATTTATCATAACTGGTGAAACCTTGGCCCTTGCCCTTATTCCACTCACGCTTGTTGTCATTAAAGTTCCGACCATTTCCACTATGGCCGTTGTTGGAGTGTTTATTCCCATGACTGCCCTTATCTCGACTGTCATTCACCGCTTTCCTCTTATTGTTGTTGTGGTCCCTACCACCCTTGTTTCCTTCCGACTTTTCAGCCACTGCCTTGCCTTTCTCTTCTCGTCGGTTACGATAGTTATCCGACTCCCGTTCTACTATCTTAGCCCTGTCCAGCACCGCTGAATACGTAGGCAGAGCTAACGGTGTGATTCTGTACCGAACTCTATCACTCAATCCCGCTTCAAACTTTCTCGCTTTCTGTTCTTCAGTATCGAAGAATCTTGGTGCAAATTCTAGCAGGTCAGTGAACTTCTCACCATACTCCGCCACAGTCATACTCCCTTGTACTAGAGTCAGGAATTCCGTTATTTTAGCGTTCCTTGTGCTTGCGGGATAATAATTTTCGTTGAAAATAGCCTTAAATCTGGTCCAAATAAAGGCTGCATCACCACGAGCCACAGCAGCTCGCTTTTCCGCCTCCCACCACGTCTGAGCCTTCCCTTTCAACATAAAGGTCGCAAATACTACCTTCTGCTCCTCAGTACAGTTCAGGGTCTCAAATATTCTTTCGGTGCTCTTAATCCAGTCCTCAGGTTTCTCCTTAGCAGTGTCCGAGAATGAGTCTGGATTCCTCCTTTGAAATAACTCCAACGGATCACATAATGGAGCTTGTGGTGGTGGTTGAGCAATTCCAGCAACCGTCTGACCTATCCCAGCTACTGTCTGTGATAGCGTCTGTAAAAGGTTTACCAGGGCTGGGTCCAACTGTCCGCCTGCATTACCGGTGTTGTCGTTTCCCTCACCGTTCCTGTTGTTTCCTCTTCTGGTATTCATCTGCAATTTTACTTTCACTTTAGAACAAATTCGTGTTCTAGCAATATTCATCACTACACAATACGTGCAGTATGCATGGTATACTTAACATTACTATTCTTTTACTAACGGGTACTTGTTAGTTTTGAATCGTGTTCGTAGGTCTTTTGTACTAGACCATTATTCAGATGTGGTTAGTTTACTTAACCTTTCTTCTCCGGTTCAGGAGTTTTCATACTTCATAATTTACAACCGTTTTACTTGGTTGATTATTATTTCTTTATTTCACTAGTTTTTATTACTTAACTAGCTTTAACTTATTCCAATGGTCGTCTTACTTCGTACCATGGTTACGGAGATTATTTCAAATCACTCCGACGTTTTCCCTTGTCTTTTCTCGACAAGTTAACTTTTGTCTACATAACAATAGTAAATTCAAAATTTTGGGTATTAAATTAAATAACTAACTTTATTCAACTAAGGTGTGAGATTTAAACATCTCAAAATACACCCAAAATCCAACTTAACATAAGGAAAAATTCTAACTGTATTATTCTACTAATAAAGAGAAAATCCATCCTAATAACTACTTTGTAACCAATTGCATCAATTCCCACATCGTGCGTGCTCTGCTTCGAGCTGGTCATATTTCTCTTGCAATTCCAACTTCTCAGCCCAAATCTGATAGCCTGAAACCCTAAGCTCTTCCTCATACGCTGTTTGCTCATCTATCTTCTTTTTCAGTTCATTATTTTGTTCTATCTCATCTACCAGTTGTACACTGATTCTATTCCATTCGCGGTTAGCTCTAACCACATGGCTTTCTAGGCTTTTGACCTTCTTCAGCTGTACTGCTAAATTTCCTTCTACATACATTATGTCCTCATAGCGTTCTTTGATGACATTCTATAGACTGCCGACTCCTCGAGTCTCCTTCCTAAGCTCTCTTTTAGCTGAACGGAGTTCTTTAGTTAGCTGCTTAATAATCTCCTCTTTGGCTTCTATTTCTTCCCTTAGGGTAGCACTGTACCTTACCGACTTCATGGGTCTCCTCGGCATGATCCTACAGACACCAATAGTAAACTAAATTAGTACATAGTCCCAAGATTCCATTATAACATATTAATAGAATGTAAATAAACATACAATGAAGAGGTTCCTATTTCCCCAAGTATATTCATACTTTATGTACACTCTTAGTATTATTCCTAGAGTTATACTTTATCACTTGAACTTCCTCAAGTAAGATCTTATTTATGTCAAGTACTAAGTTCTCCCATAAGACCTAAAGCCATTGCTCTGATACCAACTGTAACACCCCGAATTTTCTTATAATATCTGAGCATTTAATGGCATTAAATATCAATAAATAACAATAATAAATACTTCCATTTAGGGTTCACAACGGCCCATTATTTAACCCATAAATTCAAAACAATTGCGGAAGCGTAACTTAAACTTGTTTTGGTAGGTAAACAACCCTAACCATCAATGTACTTCGACTTACATCAAAATAAATAAACGTACTTAAACTACTAAATTAAGAATCTTCAATCCACCGTCTTCCTACAGCTGCTTTCCTTGTCTTTTCCTTCTACTTAAATCCTGAAAACAAAATTGATAGAGAAGGGATGAGCGAACGAATGCTCAGTAAGTTCATACGTGGCCTCTCCGGTTACTAAGGAGAGACGACCAGAACGAATACTTTGAATAACTTTTACAAAGATAGGTTCAGTTACTTTTGGATTCAAGATTGCAGAACAATACAGTCGTATTACTTTTAAGATTTTACTTTCAAAGGATTATGGCACTACAATCCAAAGGGATTCACTCAAATTCCGTCAATTCCTTGGTAACGTACATTATAACCTCAATGCCAAAGGTACAATTCGTACACCTAGCTTCTTCAGCCAATAGTGTGGGTCGTAACATATATGGTATCCACACACATATGCTCGGGGTCTAGAATCATCCTTGTAATCAGACGATTCCTGAGAGAAGGCATGTGATCACTCATGCAATCCCTAGTTTAAGGACGAGTCTTTTCTAACTGGACTGTCCGTCAATGTCTTTTCTAACTGGACATTGGATGCCTTAACAAGTAAGTGGTTAACTTACAAGTTAAAATGAGAACATACCATGGTACAAGTATGCGATACAAGTTTCAAACTTCGATACTTAGTAGATCGATAGGAACATCACTAAGTATAGATTCTTTCAAGGAACGTTCAATAACGCAGAGTTCATTCAAATACTATCATGCCATACTGATAGCTAACTTTAGAAAGAATATGGAATTCCAATAAACAGGAGTTCAAATACTGTAAGGAACGTAATCCCTTACCTGAATTGCTTTTCCTCGCAATCTCCTCTCTGTGCAAATCTACAAGGCACGGAGTAATTTACTTTAGTACTCTCTACATTGTTAACTATTTCTACTTAGTTAACTGAGAGATGCGTTTTAACTTCTTTACTTCGTTACTTCTTTTCTTACGTTCAAGTTCCTGACTTTGCTTTACGAGTCAGTCCTTTAACTTTGATATAATTGCAATTAAGTCCTCTGACTTTGGGTTAATTACAATTTGGTCCCTCAACTTTGGGTTAATTGCAAATTGGTCCTTCAACTTTGGATTAATTGCAATTTAGTCCTTCAACTTTAGTTCAATTACAATTTAGTCTTTCAACTTTGGATTAATTGTAGATTAGTCCTTCAACTTTAGTTTAATTATAAATTGGTCCTTCACTTTGGATTAATTACAATTCAGTCCTTCAACTTTCCTTTAATTACTGGAAGGTCCTTTGACTTTGGTTTTTGTTCATAAGGTCCCCTAAGTTTCTCTTTTTAATCACTTAGGCCCCTCTAACTTCCAAGTTTCCTTTTTATTTCTTCTAACTTTAATTCTTTTCAGTTTAGTCCTTTCCCGTTAGGAAACTAACTGAAACTTCTAATCTTTTCCTTTCTCGTTAACTTTTTAACTTTCAAGGTCTTCCATGTACTTATTCTATTTCCTCAAGTTAATTTTCTAACTTGTTAACCATCCTTTTAACGGTTTTGTTTTCTTTCCATTAGGAACTTAACGAAAACACTAACTTTCCGTCCCAATTCTTAACATCTTCAATCAAGAATCAACACCCACTTGGTATAACCAAAACCGAACAATAATCCATTAGGGTTAATTGATTTTGATCAAACTTCCTAATTCTTTAATTTTTCTAAATTCTCAAACATCGATTTTATTCACAATACACTTAACGAGGATCGTTTAAATCAACAAAATCAATTTCCAATGACCTAGGGCCATTCGGCCGAAAGTGTTCAAGGGGGAAATCCATATTTTTTTCTTCTTTTGATAAACCCAATTCAACCTCAATGATTTATATGTTCAATTCACAAGCATTGCATAATATAAATCAATTCAAATCATGATTATAAAATCAATCTTAAAAATAAAGTTAGACATGAAGATCATTATTTCACCATAGCAACTTGATTAACTCAATTTCCCTTTAGGATTTTACGTATAATTACTATCATGCAAAAACCCTAATATTTGTATTCTTAAACCATGCATAACTTAGGGTTTATTAATCCGAATTCAATGAAACAAATTTTGGAAAGTAGGATTTAGCATTACCTTGAGAATGATCGGATTACTTCTTCCAAAACAATGGCGAAAGATCTCTTCTCCCTCCTCCTAGTGTTCGGCCGGCGGCTAGTAGGCTAGGGTTTTTTTTTTTTTTTTTTTTTTTTGAGTTTATGATAATAAAGAATTCCTAATTGACTAACTCAAGAATTTATACTTTGGATTGATTCCTAATTGGGTTGGGTTTACTAATATAAATTTCGGGCCAACCTAAATTCTTTGGCCCACTTCTTTCAATTACTTTATAACTCTAATTATCATTTAATTAAATTAAATGAACCGAATTAAGATATAAAAAAAATTCGGTTGTTACAATAATGGTGCTAAATTATTAGTACTCCTTGTGTCCCGCTTTAAGGTTCTTACTTTCCTTTTTAGTGTGTCATAATTTAAGGTTCTTACTTTGTTTTATTACCTAAAATAGAAAGTGGGACCTACTTGTCACTCTCACAACAAAAACTCACCACCCACTTTCTCTCTCCCACTTTACTTTTCATACTCACAATATTTATTTTTTCTTAATCTCCGTGTAAAGTCAAATTAGGAACTTTAAATTGGGTCGGAGGGAGTAGTATTTTTTGTTCTTGTTACAACAAACCACAATAAAGTACAATAAATTAGAGAACGCAATTATAAAGTAAGGAATCATTGTTTTCTTTTTTAAAAAAAATCAATAAATTGGGATGGTATGTTGTACTGCCTCTATCAAAATGGATGTTTATTTTTTAAAAATATTTATCTCAAAATAAGTGTATTTTTTGGAAAAGAATTTGTCCTAAGTATTTCTTGCTAAAAGCATCCACAATGGAAGCTTTTTAAGAGGTTTTTATTTTCATGAAAGAGCTCTTTAGAGCTTTTTACCATTGTAGAGTTTTTGAAAGAGATCTTTACCTAAAGAGCACTCTTTTCACAAAGAGCTCTTTCTATGAGTTCTTTCATTAACTTTTCACTAATTCCTCATGGTAGCCATTAAATGTTAAGAGCTCTATCATTGTAGAAAAAACATTGAGAATTTTATTATCTACGTGGCATGTGAAAATCATAAAAAAAGCAATTTGAATGAGCTCTACCATTGTGGATACTCTAATTTTTTTTAATTGTCTCTTGAATATTTTACGCATATAATTGTATAAAAAATTGAGATTTTCAAAATTTCCATCAATTGAAATTTTGGCATTCATTTATGGGCAAATTGCACCATACTACCACTAAGTTTACACGGAGTTGCAATGTGGGTCATAAAGTACCAAAAGTTGCAATTTAGTGCATAATGTTCACACAAAATCGCAATCCACTACAATTTTGGATGATTGTTATAATGAATGGATGGTAGTTAACAATAGTTAACAAAATGAATGAAAAGGTTAACGGAATTCCTAAAACTTTATTTGATCATCCCTATAATTTAACATATTTTGAATTTCCTAGTATTTCATCAATTATTCCACAATTAAAAAAAAAAAATATTGATTTCTATAAAATAATAATATTTTTAAATTCCTTGAAGAGAACAATATTTTAATAAAAAAAATATAATTTTTCTATTAAAAAATAATATACAAAAATAAAAAAATATGTTACTATTACGATTTAAAATGACAAATTTCTACGACGAATTTCTGCCATATTTTATAAAAAATTCGCCAAATTCTATTTCAAATCAAACTGTCTCTTGTATCGCAGCCGAGAGGTTTTTTTTTTTTATCATATTGAATCGTAATAGTCAGATCTGAAGTCGAAAAAATATAAATTTGAAGAAATCACAAGAGAAGACAACAGTGGTGCAACATCGAAGATGTGTTGCCTTATGCTTTGAAATAGAATTTGGGGTTTTTTTTTGAAAATATGGCAGAAATTCGTTGCAGAAATTTTGTCATTTTTAACCCTAATAGTAACATATTTTATATTGATATTTAATAAAAAATTATATTTATTAAAATACTGTTATGCATCCAAAAAAATAAAATATTGTTATTTTATTGAAATTCATTATTATTTTTTATTTTTTTGTTTTATTTTTTTTGGTATGTTGTGGTATAATTGATGGATAATAGGAAATTAAAAATTTGTTAAATTATAAGGGTGGTCAATGCAAGATTTAGAAAATCCGTTAGCATTTCTATTCATTTTGTTAACTTTAGTTAACTATCATCCATCCAATATAACAGCCATCCAAGATTGCAGTGAATTGCAACTTTGTGTGAACATTATGCACTAAATTGCAACTTTTGGTACTTTATGACCCACATTGCAACTCCGTGTAAACTTAGTGGTAGTATGGTGCAATTTGCCGTACATTTATTTACATAGAGAAGGAATACAACTTCAGTATGCTTCATGTGTACTTGGACCCAAGCTAAGCGTACTACAACCACAAAGTACTTTAACAACGTTTTATAAAATGCTAAAGGAAATGTTTAATATAGTATTGTTATATTGTTTCTAAAATATATAAAATGCTAAAAAGAAATCGTTTTTAAATGTTGTTATATTGTTTTTGCTATGTTTACTATTTGTAGGAAAACATAGTTTATAATCCAATTTCTCGTAGTGATGTCATAAATTTTTATAAACTTTTGACACAAAACTATAGTATAATGATCTATATCATTGTCATGGAAGTCATAATTTCAATAAAGTATTTCTTACAAAAGGAAATTGGTTAAAATTTAGTGAAGTTGATCACAAAGGTAATCAATCAATATAATTTGGAATTTTACACAAAGTAGAAACTAATATTATTACTTTTCCTATGAGGTTATATTTTTTTCATTTTCTTTTTTAATCCTAAAAATATAAGAACGTTAAGGGTCTATTTTATTGTAGATTGACATTGAATTAAAAGACTATCTTCTTATCTGTTCAAGGTACGTACAAAGACTTTTTTAATTTCAGTCCACATTAAAATGGGAATTTTCAAATAATTGATCAGGTAAATACCAAAATATATCCTAGGAAACCATGTAGAATTAAGTATGTTGAATACTTCATATAGGTTGTTTGTGTCTGGAAATTTTACTTACCAACTGTTTCAGATTTTAAAGGTGGTGGAACCTCCGAGAACACTCCGGCTACCGGTTATGATGGTGCTCCTTAACCCGTCACCAACAAGCATAATATTCTTCATCTTATTCCCAATTTCAATATTCTCCCTATAAACCCCACTCTTCACTCTTATCACATACCTCCCACTCCCACTCCTCCTTGCTGCCGCATCGATGGCCGCCTTAATCGTCCGATAATTCCCTGACCCATCTTGAGCCACCACGACGTTAGCTGCCGGTGTACCTGCCGCCTGCAAAAGCCGCCTGTCCCCCACCGTAAGCCAAGTAGGAAACCCATGCTTATAATAAGTTTGCTTCTCCATTGACCCATTGTTGTTTATAGCCAAAGTGTTACTAATAAGCTTAGTAACATTGTTTGACATAAGAGGAAATACGTAGTCTGAAACATTAAGTTCCACGAACCCTGCCCGACATGTCTCGAGGTTTGTCAAGGCCGTGCTGAGCCATGTTTGCGCGTCAAAGTCGGTGCACTTGTTTGTGTCTAAGGTTTGGTTGAGTTGGAAAAGGGTGTTTTCGTATAGACTCAAACAATCGGTCCATGCAGCCTTTTCACGCTCGTTTCGACACTTTGTGAACACACAAAATCTTGGGAAAAACCTGTTTTACACCACAAAATCTTGTAAAAAACGTGTTTTACACTAACTATGTGTAAAACGTGTTTTTCAAATAACGGCTTAAGAGGGATTAAAAGACGCGGTGACAATTTTGTAAATAAGTGGAACTCATGGAAATCTCAACAGGCATATTTTAAAACAAGAGGAGGCATTTTTCAATACTTCACAGCAGACATATTTTAACTCTAGAGGAGACACTTTTTTTGAACTTTTAACAGTGCCTTTTTTGAGAAAAAATAAGTGCCTGCTCTAGTTAAAAAATGTGCCTCCTGCAGTTTCAAAACATGCCTCCTCCAGTTTCAAAACATGCCTCCTGAGATTTTTTTAAACTTTTAACATTGTCTTTTTTAAAGAAAACAAATGCCTGCTCTAGTTTAAAAATGTGACTCCTGCAGTATGAAAATATGCCTCCTCCAGTTTTAAAACATACTTGCTTTAAAATTTAGAAGTGCCTATTTGAAAAAAATGCCTGTTATAGTTTTACAAAGTGCCTGATGTGGAGTTCAAAAATATGCCTCCTTCAGTTTCATAATATGCCTCCTGCAGTTTTAAAATATGCCTCCTGAGATTTCATAAGTTTCAAATATTTACACTTATGCCACCACGTCTCTTAAACCCTACTTGCCGTTATTAATAAAACACGTTTTACACTAAGCCTAGTGTAAAACGCGTTTTACAAGAGACTTACTCGTTTTACACTAACTTAGTGTAAAACGTGTTTTTAAGCCGGTGGCAAACTTGTAACTATTAGCTTGCGCAAAAAGCGGAGAAAACGCTGTGAGAGGCGCGGTGGCATTGATGTAAATAACTGGAACTTATGAAAACTCACCAGGCACTTTTCAAAACTGTAGGATGCATTTTTCAATATTACAGCAGACATATTTTAACACTAGAGCAGGCACATGTTTTGACATGCCTGCTGTTTTTTTTTTTTTCAAGTGCCAAAAAAAGTGCCTTCTCTAAGGTAAAAAAGTGTCTGCTTGAGTTTTATAACATGCCTGATTGGGGTTTTTTTTTTTTTTCAAGTGCCAAAAAAGTGCCTTCTCTAAGGTAAAAAAGTGTCTGCTTGAATTTTAAAACATGCCTGCTTTTTTTTTTTTTTTCAAGTGCCAAAAAAAGTGCCTTCTCTAAGGTAAAAAAGTGTCTGCTTGAGTTTTAAAACATGCATGCTGGGTTTTTTTTTCAAGTGCCAAAAAAGTGCATTCTCTAAAGTAAAAAAATGCCTGCTGAGAAAGTCCCCAAAAAAAGTGCCTGCTGTAAAAATATTGGAATGTGCCTCCTACATTATCGAAAAGTGCCTGCCCAAAATCCTTCTATGTGGAAAACACGTTTTACACTAAGACTAGTGTAAAACGCGTTTTTCACAAGAACGACTCTTGTGAAAATGTCAATGGCTTTGGTTTTATAAAGTACTAGTGAGTAACCCGTCGAGATTCGACGGGAGCATAGTAATGCTGAGAATATTTTTATTTAATATAATTGAAGTTATATAATTAAAAGATATAAGATTATGAATAAATTGTATTTTATTCTCACTATCATCACTATTAATAATTGTCCACTTTAAAAAAAAAGTGATGCAACTAATTTTATTCGTCAAACATACAAAGAAAGAGAAAGAAAGGATGACACAAATAAATATAATAAGTCTCCTTTTACTACCACCTCTATTTCAAAATGAATGTTTAAACAAATTAAGGTTCTTTATGTTGGGAAAGGGAGTAACATCTTTGTCAAATTTAAAGTTAGCTAACATAAATTGCAAATGCATGCACGTGTTTATTGTATTTGAGTAAGAAAAAAATAACCATTTATATGAGTTGTAAAACATCATATTGGATGGGGTAGTATATGTTTGACTCAACTTGAATCATTTCTTTGATCATAGTTCATATGCGCACTAACCCTAGGTCATAAAATTTAAAGCTGAATCACAGTTGAATTTACACGGGTAGTACTTTGTCAGGTCCCAAAGTGTTACTCTTGATTGTATTCTAATAGACGCTGATAATGGATCATCTAAAGAACTACTACCTTTGTGCTGAAATGAATATTCGAAAAGTTTTCAAATTTACTATTGATCAAGAGTAAATTTCGTTTTCTTTTACATTTATTTTAGGACATAGGTAGTACTACCTCTGTCACTAAATGAGTGTCCAAATTTTATTTTAAAGGACACCTTAAAATCTCAACTTTTTGTACAATTTGGTGGCAAAAATTCATATATAATCTTATAATCTCCTTTCTAAACATTTAGTTTTGCACGTACAAAGAGACCGGTGAAAAAAAATTAAATATCATTTTCACATTTTAATAAAATTCATATATAATCTTATAATCTCCTTTCAAATTTTATTTTTTATTTTTATTTTTATCAAATTTAGTTGTTTGTAAGTTTAATTTACGGGTCTAGTGCTAGCCATGAATAGTATTTGAACAAATGTACCTTCACCAGTAGCGGATGTACACTGTGGAGAGGAAGCTCAACAGACACTTGAGTTTATTTATTTATTTATTTTTATTTTTTTTAGCTTTTGAATTTATTGAGTATATATGCATTACGCCCCCCCCCCTATAAATTTCAGACTGACCCCCTAAATTTTGAAATTACCCTTGCAATTTTGTATTTTGAACTTATCCCTTAAACTATAGATTTTTGTTTATACTATTTCTGTCTAAATAAATATCATTTTCACATTTTAATAAAAAAACGTTGCATGACATTCATTTTTATTTTAAGACGGAATAGTTTATTTAAATTATAACTCTCTCCACTCCTAAGACCAATTCCAACTAAACTTTATTACTCTATATTTTTGGGTTAATTGTAATTTGGTTCCTGACATTTCCTAAAATTTGCAATGTTGATGCTGTCATTTTAATTTCGCCAATTAGTATATTTACTTTGTCATTTTGTTGCAATCCGACTACAAATCTAACTGGGTGTTACTTTTCTATCTGGTTTTATGTCATGTGACTTGCACAAGACGTTTAAAGGGACGTTTTAAGATGTTTTTGGAGTTACATATATCCGATTGATATGATTCTTTTTTTAAATCGAAACTAATATTTAAATCTACAACATTTTTTTTTATTTTTTGTTTGAATTAATTAAATTATCTTAATTTGTAATATAATAAATGAAAATATTTTAAAATAAAAGAATATGTGAAAATAATCTGAAAAATTACTACTTTCCACCATGCTATATCTTTTTTCCTCTCCTTTACTTTCCACCACCACTCTGCCACCTTCCTGAATCACTCCTTACACATACACCCTTCCCCTAATCCATCCTCCTCTTCCTCTCCTTTTTTACTCTATACAATATTATCATGAAATGATTCTCCACATGCAACATTTACTTCATATAAAACATATTTGAGGTTAATTTAGATTTTTTTTCATGCGGCTTTCTATTTTTTTATTTTATATTAAAATTTAATTTAAAATAATCTGGTATACAAAAAAATTGTCCAAAAAATAAATGTTGTATATTTAAATATTAGCTTCAATTAAAAAAATAATAATACTAATCGGATATGTGTAACTCCAAAAACATCTTAAAACCACCCTTAAAACGTCATGTGCTAGTCGCATGACATAAAATCTGTTAAAAAACTAACATCCAGTTACTTTTGTAGTCAGATTGCAACAAAAAGACAAAGTGGATGTACCAATTGGCGAAATTGAAATGACAGCATCAACATTGCGAATTTTGGGAAATGTCAGGAACCAAATTGCAATTACCCCTATATTTTTATATGTTTGGCGTAAAATACATCTGCAACAATTACTCTATGTTATGCACTATTATGAAGCAAGCAGACGTATGCGTCAAATTTGACACAGATTTGGCCTTGCGCCATTCTCTTTTACCTTCCTTTAAAATATTTTTTTTTACATTTAAAGTATAATATTTCCTTCGTTTCAAAATAAATTCTCAATTTCCTTTTTAATTCTATTATTCAAAAATAAATTTAAACAAAAATTTAGACATTCATTTTGAGACGAAAAATGTATAACTCAATTTTATTTATATTAACAATTTTAAGAAAATGTAAACATTAATTTTTATATATATTAATTGCATTGTTTGGTAAGTTAATTATTTTAATATTTATTAGTATAATGTAATTTGAATCATAAAATATTAAAATACATAAAGTAGTAAGGAATATTCTGCGAGTATTCTTATTTGATGCAAGATTTGAATTAAACGGTTAGAGATGGTGGAATATATTTGGTGCTGAAATTGCACTATTTTAGAGTTTTGGTACAATTTCTGCACCAAACCGTTGGAGATGCCCTAATAAATTCAATCTAAAAATGCTTGTCCATAATAAATGTCCAATTTAAATTTCAATTTTAACAGTTTATCTTCTAATTTATATTTGTAAAAGTAAAAGTTTATATGATGAATAGTAAATGATTTATTACTCCTAGTCTTAAAATAATACCGTATTTGATTTGTCAGCGCTTTTAAGGAATGTGCTTTACATGTTTGTATAGTGATTGTACTATAAAAAATAAATGCTCTAACGCTGTTTATCTTTTTATATGAAAAGGAGACATTTAGTTTATGACAAACAAAAAAGGAAAGTGTGACCTTAATTATGAGATGGAGGAGATATATTTTATTTAAAATAATATTTTCTCGAAATCAATCTTGGTATTTTTTTTCATAAACAAATGAATATATATTTATAATATAATTTATCTACTAAATTTTTTTTTTAAAAAAAACTCTCATTTATCCCGATTTATATTGGCAACAAATATTTTAAAGAACGCACTTGTCTTGTCTGTAGGTTACTTGTAACATGGTGCATTGCACAAATAATTTATCTTATTTCAGAAATACATATTTCATTTTAAGACGACATGAAGAAAATCACTATATATTTTAAGAGACAAAAAGGAGTATATATTTACGTAGAAACTTTTATAGTTATTATTACTTGAAATTTGGACTAAAAGAAAAAAGTAATATACGCCTCACGAAATTTTGTATGTCCATTACAGTATGACTTTATATTTTTAGGTATTTAACCCCCTTCACAATAAATTTTAGATTTGTCACTACTTCAACCCACCTGCAAAGATTATGCATTTTCTATTGTTTTAATTTTCTACACATATAAATTTTAATTTATGATAATATATACTCCATATATACATAAACATGTTAGATATTTCACCATTTAAGTAACCCTCTTATAATAAGTCATGTCAATAATTTGCTAAAAATAATATTTTCATCTCTTATCTATCCCTTTTTTTGTAATTATTTCCAAATTTAATTTACCCATTATATTTGGAAATCAGTTTAGATTTAGAATTTTTTTTATCTAGTTTGTAAAATGACTATTCCAATAATACCCAAATAAGTCAATTTAGAACCTAAGTACTCCCTTCATCCCACAGAAAAATAATCTTATTTTTATGTGTCATATTTGTTGAATTTTGATCAAATAATATAAATACAACTATACTAATGAATTTATTTATTTTTAGTGATAATAGTAATTTTCATAGTGTACATGATAATTTCTAAAAAGTTGATAGGCTTAGGGACCCACCGATTAGGGGGCATGGGTCAATTGAGGCCTATGTTTTTTTCTTCTTAGGAATTGAGGCATGTATTTTTAAGAAATGATATTCTTACACTCCCACCCCTTTTTAATTTATACTTACATGCAAATTTGAACCCACCTCTACCCACAATAAAATGGGTAGAATTGAAAGGAAAAAAATTGAACTGCAAGTCAAATTTGTTGTACATGTCAATGTGTTCAAAATCAAATGTCTGTAAATATGCTCACCACGACTGGAGGAGCAGGGGAATAAATACTATTTAAATACAACTACATGGCTACTGTACACAAAAACTTGGGAGGAAACAACTCATCTTAGTGCATGGCTCCTTCCTACAAAATTGAAAACAAATACTCCCTTCGTTCTATTTTATACTTCAAAAACATCATTTATAAAGAGCGGGATGGGGGAGTATTACTTGCAAAGAATAACAGTATATATACTATATTTGAATTCAAAAATGAAGACAAAATATATCATTCTCATAAATTATGCACAAAATACTTACCTAGTAACTACCTCTGTCTCAAATGGATAATCTAACTTACTCTTGATTAAAGCAAATCCGATCATTCATTTTGAGACGAAAGGAGTATATAACTTAATTTACAAAGAAAAAAACTAAAACTAAAACTAACTATAAACATTGCCTCTTGCTCGTGCGCATCATCATCATCAATAAAGTCATCCGCAAAATCACCACAAAATCTTTGATTCCGGCATGCTAATATCCTTTTGTTGGATGAACAATGCAAGGAAATTGTACAAATGTTCCTTTTGTAAAAACTGTTATTTGATGAGCACAATAAGCTAAATGAGGCTGAAATTAGGTCTTATCACAAGTAGAAGCAGCTAAAATGCCAAGCAAAAATGTCAATGCGCTATTCAACAATTGAATTTGTAAGGCATTTGTACTTGTAAAGGTTGTATTTTCACAATTAGTGAAGTACAAAATGGGTAAAGACAATTGTAAAGATAACATAATTTTTTCTACTGAAAAGAAAAATTGCAACTCAGAAGAGCAAATGAGAAATTTACCTTTTCCATTAAGAAGTTACTTGCCTGGATAACTGTATCACTTTCATTGTTGCTGAGATTTTTTTTTCTTCACATAGTAAAAAGAAAGTGGCAACTTTGATGGTTGATTTTTTCATGGATTTAAAAAGGCATAACTGAAAGAGATTGTGAATCAAAAATTAAAAAATAAATACAATTACAACTTATCATAATTTTAAATATATATAGAATTTAAAATGTTTATAGATAAACTTGATATTTACTATATGAAATTTGAAAGAAATTGAGTTACTGTTACATTATTTTTTAATTTAGCTGTAGTTCAGTCTTCAGTAGATATATTATGTTTAAATTTGAGCTTAAATTAAGATAATGATGATATTCATTTAACTTGTACTTTTGTATCTTGAATTGATCTATTAAAGTTTGTTATTAATCATCCAAAATAAGATACCGAGAATAGATCAATCTATATCAAAAAACTTAAAATTTCGTTTTTACTTCCTCTAATAGTTATTTATCATCCAAAGTAATTCAATTAAAAACTTTGAAAAAAAAAAACACTTTGCGCTTAAAGTTAGGAAAAGTTTGGTTGACTTGTTTAATCTAAGAAAAGAAAAATACGAAATTTGAGTTTCTATGTTAACTAAATTAGGAAAGTAAATTGCTCAAAAAAAATAATTAGGAAAGTAAATAAAAATTTGCTTAATTTTAGGATGAGCTGAGCCAATTGGTAATATGGAAATTTTATGAATTCAAAAACGTAATAGCATAACTCCTTTTGCAGTAATTAAGGATAAAATTTTGTGAGACACGGCTGTATTCAAACAAATCAAACTGGAAACTAATCAATATCAAAAGTAACTAATATATCTAACGAACTAAAAAAATATGATTGTTCTGTAAGATTATAGAATGTATCAAAACTAATATGAAACATTTAATATATCAAAATTACCTTTCTATGTCTATGGTGCACGTTCATTGCAAATACTTGAGGATCTTTTCCCTTCTTTCTCTCCTAGGCCGTGGATCATATTCATAGTATAAATTGTATATGCGAGTAATCAAATTAGATGCAACTAACTTGATTCAATATCATAGTCTTGGTTATGAAAGATCTGCGTTCGCACCAACACTCCTAAATGAACAATATAGTTACATGTGAGATTTAAGAACATAGGCTGGGTATTAGAATTTTTGATGGATGTTACCAATTTTTATGTGATTTTATTATGTGCAATATGTTTATCAACTAATCCAAATTCAAATTATAAATACATTTTTCCATTAAGGCTCGTTATAATTTAAGCCATATTTATCTAAATGGTTGGGATTTGATTTGATTTGATATGATATATCTAATCGTTTCACTTTATTACTGAAGTATGCAATTTAAATATGCCAGTATTTGAAAGGAAATTTGAAAATATTTAGATATTAATTTTGGGAAGAAGGTAGTAATTATTAGGGGAAATTATAAACATGGCAATTTGACTAACTTTCCGTGAATCAAGTTTTTTTCTGTTATAATTCCGTGAATCAAGTTAATATTAAGGATATTATATTTTTTTTTTTTTTTTTTGAGATCATCAAAAATGTGTTGACCATTCGAATGGCGCCACGTGGCTTTATGACGTGGCTTTATGATGTGGCGCGCTGTGAGGCCTGGAAATGTTCCTGCTTTTATATATTATATAGATTATCAAAGGTGTTGGCAGTCCAACGATAACACTTCAGACAACACACACACCCGAGTTAAAACAATTTTCAAAACGAGTTTGCAGCGGAATAAAACACAAGAATTATTTTTTTCAAGATATATAAAGTATATATCTCGAGAGGTGCCTCAAAAGGCGAGACCTTCACTAATAATAAGAATTGTAACTACAAGGCCGATAGTTCCCTATCGCTATTACAATTTGAGCTCTATGGAACGACTAAGACTATACACGAGACCCTATCCTAGCCAAGAACACACTTAAGAACACAGTCCTTAAGCGTGGAAATGAAGATATGGGAGGATTGAGTCTAAACGAACCAAGGAGTGAATAGTCTCTCTTTAGAATACACACCCGTTTAAAAACACTCTAGTCCTCAACCAGAAAATCCTTAAAAGATGTTGGCTAATACAAAATCAGTTTGCTGGCGTTGGACTAGGTGTTAACACTTCGGATAACACTGTCGTGTGTGTGTTCTATACAAGTGCAGTTTTTGGCTTGGGGATTGTGTGTATAATTCTTGTCCATCCTTGCACTATTTATAGGCATCCAAAACTTGGACCCTACTCCTTGTTGCACGAAATCCTTCACTTGGTTGAGTTGAGATCATGTTTCCTACTCTTTAGCTCCCAGTAGGTATTGTTTTCTACTTTGTAGGAACCACTTCCTTTTCCCACATGTGCCGTGCATAACCTCTTAGTACTCTTGTGCTTCCAGAGCTTGTACCCACGTTCTTCTCAAGGCTTATTGACTGAGTCTTCAAGCCTTTCTTTTTTCTCCAAGATTTTCACACGTAAATCTCCTTTTATGTGTAAATCTTTCCTTCAACTACTCCCTTGTTTGTAGCTCCAGCATTTTCATCAACCTTGAATGATTATTTGGACCTACAATTAACATTAATCTTGCAGAAAATATTAAACATTAATATCAAATAATTTTGTGAAGAAATGATGAAACTATTACAAATCCCGTCTGGGGTAACACTGTCGGCAACACTAGTGGTAGCACCACATTTTTGCACTAACAATCTCACCCTTAGTTTCACATTTCTTCACAAAACAAATATGTGATGTTCCTGCTAGATAAAGTTAGATAAATCTCCCTTTAATATAAAGTCTCCTTTAATGTAAGATCTCATTCAAAAATAAAATCAAGTGTTGTAACATTTTTCCAACATCTAACATTAATAAGACTAACATTTCAATCTCGCTCTAAATATCAACCCCCCCCCCCTTAATAAGAATTCTATTAAAAAAATAGAATCCGAAACACTTCCACCACATGTACGAGAGTTACCGGTTCATCACATTTTCTCCCCCTTTTTGTGAAAAAAGAAAATGAAAAGCATTTGATACAAATTAAAATATGAACCTTAAAGACACGTAGTGTTGTAAGTGTTGTAAGTTGAGTTGTTAAAACTGGCGGCAACATTGCCAGAAAATTATTAAGGGAAATTTTGAAAAACTGAGTTGAGATAATGAGAGAGAGAGAGAGAGAGAGAAGAAGGTAGTAACAATGGGATTTCGGAGAGTGGTTTTAAGACTAGATGGATTTGATTACAAATTTAGGTAATCCACAAACAATGACTAATATTTTCTAGTCTTTTTAGAAACAAACTTCAACAAACCTGCCAAGAGATTCGGCAACCATTGTTTATTTTTTTTAATTTTAATTTTATTTTTTTAATGAAAAAGAAAAGAAATAAAAAATAAGAAAATACAAATAAAATAATCAGAGTTGTACAAATATAAAATCTAAAATTTCAAATTTCAAATCAAAGTTGTTATGACATTTCAAATTTCAAATTTTATCCATGTATAACTCAAGTAACTAAAATAATTAAAAAAAAACCTAAAAACAAGGGATTTTATAAAAACTTTTTGATCTCAAAAAACTATTTAGACTTTTTGAAATTCAAATTTTAATAAGAAAATCCCGAAAAATAATAATAACAAAAAATTAATGTAGCACCTACTGATGTGTTGCTGACAATGTTGGCAACACTTAGGATAACACATCAGAACAGATTCTCTTGAAAATTTTCATGATATTTTTCCTTTTATTTCGCACTTTAGGCAAACCTTTTAAAGCATTTTTACACCATTTTATTTGCAAGGTAGCATCGTAGTAGCGAGCTCCGTGCCCCGAGTCTTTATAAGGTGTAGAAAACTCTGTGTTAGATTTCATACTGTTCAAGTAGGATACACTGTAGCTGCAAACTCCATGTTCCTAATACTAAGTATAAAACCAACACTTTATACTCCCATTTGGCAAAGAAGCATCGTCGCAGCGAACGCCGTGCCCCGAGTTACTTTGGAAATATATAATGTTTTGCCTATTTCAATTTTCACACATTTATTGTTTAGTGACTTTGTCACTTTAATCACACAAGGGGGATCTTTTCTAACTTGTTAACCTAAGTATAAACCATACCAGAACATAAATGTCAACAAGTGCCGCTTTAAAACAATCTTTTATTATTATTTTTTCAAAAATTAAAATATTGTATAACAACAATTGTCACGACCCGAAAACCCGTCTCTATTTTCTTAGTAATAAATGACTATTTATTTATTTAATTGCTTAATTAATTATTTAATTATTTATTTATTTAAATATTTATGTGTGCATTTTATGTTTCATAATATTTCCGTGCCTAGCATTTAAATTGTTATTTGTGCTAGTGTAGTGTTTGGGTCTTAGTTGTTAGTAGGGAGTATAATAGTTGAGTTAGTAAGTGGAGGAAGGGGCCTAAGTGTAACATTTCAAAATAATTCATCAACTCCCTCTCTTCTCCCTCACCTCTCCCTCACCTCACACTCCATTCCCAGCATACTCTCTCTCTCTCCTTGTTTGGGTAAGTTTTCTTCTCTCCCTTCTCTCTTCAATCTAGATCTCTTCCCCTCATTATCTCCCATTTCTCATAACTTGAAACATGTTTAGATCGTCGATAGGATCGTAGGGAGCTAAGAATATTCGAATTCCGTCAACTTTGAGAAATCCGGGTAAGTTGCTTTTCCCCCATTTTTTATGCTAAAGTGTTCATTTCATGTTTATATAATGCTTTAGTTGATACATTTGATGTTTGATTGAGTTTGGGATTTATTTGGAATTTATTTTGGTTTTTGGTTTAAAATGGTGATTGTTATGAATGTTGGGTTTGAATCTTGGTTTGGGGTTATATATGATGTTGATTAGGTCCCCTTTCAGCCTAGATGTTGTTTTTGATTCATTGTTGAACTTGTGGAAAGAGTTGATTTTGAGCATTTAGGAAATGGGTGAAATTTGGGTTGAAAATGGAAGAACCCAGCTGCTGAATCCCTCCCAGCCGTCGACCAGGCGCCCGCCCGCGCTGAGCCAGGCGCCCGCCTGCATGGCCTTTTCCTGCGGCCAGACCTTCTGGTCAAATAAGCGCCCGCCTGCCCCCTTGCAAGCGCCCGCCCGCCCCCCTGTTCTGGAAAATCTACTTTTTGCATTTGTTAAGACTAGGTGGCTTCCTAGTTTAGGTTTTATTCTTCTAATTAACCTAAGTTAATAGCGTGGAACACTTTATTAATTGGAATTGGTTCCTTTGTGAATAAATATGTCATGAAATTTGATTAAGTACCGTTTTGGGAATGTTAGACACCTTTGATGTGTTGTTTGGATTGGTTTACCTTTGTGGTGATTTATTTGGAATGGTTCCCTACTTTGGAATCATTAGTTCTTTATCGTGCTAGTATTTTATTACTTAGCCTTTACTTGAATGTCCAGCTGGTATTTGTGTGTGTTTCGGGCGATGCGAAACATTATGATGGCACAAGCCAAGTCCATTATGATGTTGACCATTGTTTTACCCCATTATTTCCCTACTCCAGATTGGCCTTGGATGTGAGATGAGCTAGCCCCTTTGTGAGCATTTTAGCTATTGGTTTTGGGCTTTGACTGTGTGTCATTGTCCCCTTATTATTATTGGTTCCGGTACCGGGGGTTTTCTCTTCAGCTTTCATACTACTATGAAGATGTTGATTGTTGATTATTGAAGCTGCGCAGCGACCTTTATTTGGTTCTATCAGTTGGGAAACCTTGGCTAATATCGTTTGTTAATTGTTTATTTCCACTGCTACCTGATAAATTATAATTGCTATGTGCTATGTGATTTATTATTGATTATTGCATCATAGCATGTCATGTAGTTGCATTAGTGACTTATTGAGATTTATCTCACCCCCTTTCTTTTATCTTTGTTTTTCCTTAACCCCCCCCAGGAGGAAAGGATTAGACTCGCTGATCACGAGGAGGACGTCGCGAGGGTTGAGCTTTTTGGGCAGATTGTTATTGGTGGGTTTACATTACATAAATGTGTAACCTTTTGGGAATAGTTGTACCAAACTTGACGTCATTAGAATTTGTATATTTTATTATTTTGGGTGTAAGCTTATGGAGCTTACACTAGTTTATATTTTGTTGTTCAAGTTGGATTTCAAAACTTTGTGTTATCATCTTTTGGTATAAAAGGAAATTTTTATCTTCATTATTTTTAGAGTTTATTGTTTAAGTCGACGTCCAGCTCGCGAACTCCGGGCCCGCAGGGTCAGGGTTGCAATAGTTGGTATCAGAGCTATGGTTTAGCTCTAAGTATAAGTCTAGGTAGACTAGTATGACCTAGGTGGGTAGTTGTGTTCGGAGTGAGTAACGGTTGATGTTTTATGCAGGTAGTTGTTCTCAATGGCTAGAAGAAGAACGGGTGAAAGTTCTAGTGGGGCTCAGAATCAGAATGATCTTCGGAAAGAGAACCGTGCTATTTTCCAAGGCATGTTTGAGGCGGCAATGAAGGCAATTCATGACCAAGGGCCAAGAGAGGAGCATGTGGCACCTCCGCGTTACGGGTTGGAACAATTTCTGAAATTAAAACCAAGGGAATTCGATGGTGAGCCCGATGTGAAGAAGGCCGAACTATGGGTTGAGTCTATGGAGAAAATTTATGATGTGTTTGGGTGCACAGACGAGGATAGAGTCCGATTCGCGGCTTATAAGCTTGTGGTGCCGCTGAGCATTGGTGGAAAGGGTTAAAGCGAGTTGGGATGATACTCACACAGTGTATGCGTGGGAATTGTTTGTGCGGAAATTCAAGGAGCATTTCATTTCGGTAGTAGATCAAAACCGAAAAGAGATCGAGCTTCTTAACTTGGAGCAAGGTTTGTTGTCTATAGCTCAGTACTCGGCTAAGTTCACAGAATTATCCCGGTATTGTGACTATCTTGTGAGGACCGAAGAACAGAAAGCTATGAGATTCATCCGGGGTTTGAAGACTTCTATTCGGACTCAACTTATAGCACAGAGGATTCAAAATTATCAGGATGCGGTGGACCGAGCCTACTTGATTGAGCAAGATATAGGGGAGCACAAGAAGAAGGTCGAGGTGACTAACACTAGCAAGCAGGGAGGGCAGAGCAAGCCACAAACCCGTTCAGATAATCGAGGTAATTTTGGGGGACAATCTCAGTTCCGAGGGCAACCAATCCCAAGGGACCCAGGCACTACTGCCAGGAACCAAGGGAACCAACATAGGAGACTTTGTTCCTATTGCCAAAATGAAGGTCATTCAGAGGACCGGTGTTGGAAGAAACAGGGCAAGTGTACCAATTGCGGTCAAATGGGGCATTTTGCAAGGGATTATACTAGAGGCAGGGGTCAACCGACTGGGGTAGGGGCTGGTGCTCCACAGGGTCAGAAAAGAGATGCTGCGGGAAGCCCAAGGTCCAAGGAAGGGTATTTGCCATGAATCAACAACAAGCTACCGATGATCCCTCTGTTATTGGAGGTATTGTTTCTGTGTCTAATGTGAGCGCTCATGCGTTAGTAGATCCAGGATCATCGCATTCTTACATATCTGTGCAATTTGCTTCTTTGCTAAATGCTGCATTTGAGTCTTTACCTTATGTGCTAGAGGTGTCGACCCCTATAGGAGAATGTTTGGTGACTGATAAAGTCTTTCGTGCTTGTGATGTGCTTATCTGTGGTCATGTCTTGTGTGCGGACTTGGTAGTTCTTCCGATACAAGATTTTGACGTTATTTTGGGTATGGATTGGCTGAGCAAATATCATGCTTCAGTCGATTGCCGTAGGAAGGTCGTTAATTTTTCTATTCCTGATATGCCTAAATTTGTTTTCGAGGCTATGCCTTTGGGTAGGAATATTCGTATCATTTCTTATGTGAAAGCTAGGAGATTGTTGCATCGTGGTTGTGAGGGGTACTTGGCTAGTGTGCTTGATACTAGGAAAGAATCCCCTAGTTTGGAGAGTGTTCGGGTAGTTAGAGAATTTCCCGATGTTTTCTCTTCTGAATATAATATGACTCCAGATCGTGAAATAGAGTTTTGTATAGACCCTTTGCCGGGTACGACTCCGATTTCAAAGGCACCGTATAGGTTGGCTCCCGCAGAATTGAAGGAACTAAATGTTCAATTGCAAGAGTTGCTTGATCGAGGGTTTATCCGCCCTAGTGTTTCCCCGTGGGGAGCACCGGTTTTGTTTCTGCGGAAGAAAGACGGTTCTTTGAGATTGTGTACTGATTACCGAAAGTTGAATCAGGTTACAGTGAAGAAAAAGTATCCTCTACCTCACATTGATGATTTATTTGATCAGCTTCAAGGGTCCGTGGTGTTTTCTAAACTTGATTTGAGGAGTGGGTACCATCAGTTGAAGATTCGATTGGAGGATATTCCGAAGACTGCCTTTCGCACTCGTTATGGTCATTACGAGTTCTTGGTTATGCCGTTTGGGTTGACTAACGCGCCTGCCGTATTTATGGATTTGATGAACCGGGTTTTCCATCCTTATCTTGATTCGTTCGTGGTGGTCTTCATCGACGACATTCTTGTCTTCTCTAAATCTCGAGAGGAGCACGAGCAACACTTAAGGACAGTTTTATCCATTCTTGCGAGGGAGCAGTTGTTTGCGAAGTTTAGTAAATGCGAATTTTGGCTCGAGAAGGTTTCATTTCTGGGTCATGTTATTTCTAAAGATGGGATTTCTGTGGATCCTTAAAAGATAGAAGCCATAGTGGATTGGAAGAGACCCGAGACAGTGACCGAGATCAGAAGTTTTTTGGGTTTAGCCGGGTATTACAGAAGGTTTATAGAAGGGTTTTCGAGGATTGCTACTCCGATGACTCAGTTGACCCGGAAGGATGTACCGTTTGTGTGGAGTGAAAAATGTCAAAGTAGCTTTGATGAATTAAAGAAGAGATTAACTACGGCTCCTATTCTTGCGTTACCAAATGGAAATGATGACTTAGTGATTTACAGTGATGCTTCAAAGGAGGGTTTGGGTTGTGTTTTGATGCAGAATGGGAAAGTAATTGCTTATGCTTCGAGGAAGTTGACCCCTAGTGAACAGAATTACCCTACTCATGATATGGAGTTGGCTGCGATAGTCTTTGCGTTGCATAAGTGGAAGCATTACCTTTACGGAGCGAAATTTGAGATTTTTACCGATCACAAGAGTTTGAAATACCTCTTCTCTCAAAAGGAATTGAACAACCGGCAGCGTAGGTGGATGGAGCTTTTAAAAGATTACGATTGCACCATTTCGTACCATCCGGGCAAAGCAAATGTAGTAGCTGATGCGATCAGTCGAAAGTCTTATGTGGCATCAATGATGATTCGTGAATGGAAATTGCTAGAGGATGCTCGAGATTGGCGTCCCCAAGAGTCGAAACGTGGAGCTATTTTTGCGAACCTTAATGTATTTCCCACATTAATTCAACAAATAAAGGATACTCAGAAGGATGACCCAGAGTTGAAGTAGATTATGGATAATGCTCGGGATAGACAGTATGTGGACTTCCAGCTTGACTCCGAGGGAGTGTTGACTTACCGTAGCAGAGTGTGTGTGCCGAATATCGGTGGGATTAAACAGCGAGTTCTTGATGAGGGTCACAAATCCCGGTATACCATTCATCCCGGGAGTACGAAGATGTATCAGGATTTAAAACGGCAATTTTGGTGGATTAACATGAAGAGGGAGATTGCAGATTATGTATCGAAGTGTTTGACCTGTCAACAAGTTAAAGCAGAGCATCAGATACCCGCAGTCTACTTCAGCCTCTTGAGATACCCGAGTGGAAGTGGGAACACATTACGATGGATTTTGTAACCGGACTACCCAGGACTCGAAGGAGGTTCAATGCAGTTTGGGTGATTGTGGACAGGTTGACTAAATCTTCTCATTTCTTACCCATTGACATTTCCTATTCGATGGAAAAACTTGCGAATTTGTATATTCATGAGATTGTCAGATTGCATGGTGTTCCAGTTAGTATTGTGTCAGACAGAGATCCCAGGTTTACATCCCGATTTTGGCAAGCATTACAGAAGGCTTTGGGTACCGATTTGAGGTTTAGCACCGCATTTCATCCTCAGACTGACGGTCAGTCTGAAAGAACCATTCAGATTCTCGAGGATATGTTACGGGCTTGCACAGTTGACTTTCCAGATTCGTGGGATACACATCTACCGCTTGCAGAGTTCGCCTACAATAATAGTTATCAGTCGAGTATACAGATGGCACCGTATGAGGCTTTGTATGGGAGGAAATGTCGGTCACCTATTTGTTAGGACGAGGTTGGGGAAGCAAAACTTTGGGGTGTTGACATGGTTCAGGACTCGGTGGAAAAGGTTAAATTATTCGGGATCGATTGAAAACAACCCAGAGTCGACAGAAGAGCTATGCCGATCATCGAAGACGAGATCTTAGTTTTCAGACCGGAGACTTCGTGTTCTTAAAGGTATCTCCGAAAGTGGGCATTCGAAGGTTTGGGAAGAAGGGTAAATTAGCTCCGAGGTTTGTTGGACCGTTTGAGATTTTGGGGAAAGTGGGACTTCTAGCATATCGGCTTGCGTTACCATCTTCTTTGGACCGGTTACATAATGTTTTTCACGTTTCTATGCTTCGGAAGTATGTTCATGATCCTTCTCATGTTTTACCGAGGGTACCGGAGGATATAGAGCCCGACATGACTTACGAAGAACGACCGGTTCGAATCCTTGATTCTAAAGTCCAAGAGTTGAGAAGCAAAAGCATTCCGTTGGTTAGATTTCTTTGGAGGAATCACAATGTTGAGGAATCGACTTGGGAGCTTCGAGAGGAGATGGAGCGTAAATATCCGTGGCTATTTAATTCGGGTAAGTCTCGTTAAAATTCGGGTCAAATTTTCTTTAAGGGGGAGTGAATGTCACGACCCGAAAACCCGTCTCTATTTTTTTAGTAATAAATGACTATTTATTTATTTAATTGCTTAATTAATTATTTAATTATTTATTTATTTAAATATTTATGTGTGCATTTTATGTTTCATAATATTTCCGTGCCTAGCATTTAAATTGTTATTTGTGCTAGTGTAGTGTTTGGGTCTTAGTTGTTAGTAGGGAGTATAATAGTTGAGTTAGTAAGTGGAGGAAGGGGCCTAAGTGTAACATTTCAAAATAATTCATCAACTCCCTCTCTTCTCCCTCACCTCTCCCTCACCTCTCCCTCCATTCCCAGCATACTCTCTCTCTCTCCTTGTTTGGGTAAGTTTTCTTCTCTCCCTTCTCTCTTCAATCTAGCTATCTTCCCTTCATTATCTCTCATTTCTCATAACTTGAAACATGTTTAGATCGTCGATAGGATCGTAGGGAGCTAAGAATATTCGAATTCCGTCAACTTTGAGAAAATCCGGGTAAGTTGCTTTTCCCCCATTTTTTATGCTAAAGTGTTCATTTCATGTTTATATAATGCTTTAGTTAATACATTTGATGTTTGATTGAGTTTGGGATTTATTTGGAATTTATTTTGGTTTTTGGTTTAAAATGGTGATTGTTATGAATGTTGGGTTTGAATCTTGGTTTGGGGTTATATATGATGTTGATTAGGTCCCCTTTCAGCCTAGATGTTGTTTTTGATTCATTGTTTAACTTGTGGAAAGAGTTGATTTTGAGCATTTAGGAAATGGGTGAAATTTGGGTTGAAAATGGAAGAAACCAGCTGCTGAATCCCTCCCAGCCGTCGACCAGGCGCCCGCCCGCGCTGAGCCAGGCGCACGCCTGCATGGCCTTTTCCTGCGGCCAGACATTCTGATCAAATAAGCGCCCGCCTGCCCCCTTGCAAGCGCCCGCCCGCCCCCTGTTCTGGAAAATCTGCTTTTTGCTTGTTTAAGATTAGGTGGCTTCCTAGTTTAGGTTTTATTCTTCTAATTAACCTAAGTTAATAGCGTGGAACACTTTATTAATTGGAATTGGTTCCTTTGTGAATAAATATGTCATGAAATTTGATTAAGTACCGTTTTGGGAATGTTAGACACCTTTGATGTGTTGTTTGGATTGGTTTACCTTTGTGGTGATTTATTTGGAATGGTTCCCTACTTTGGAATCATTAGTTGTTTATCGTGCTAGTATTTTATTACTTAGCCTTTACTTGAATGTCCAGCTGGTATTTGTGTGTGTTTCGGGCGATGCGAAACATTATGATGGCACAAGCCAAGTCCATTATGATGTTGACCATTGTTTTGCCCCATTATTTCCCTCCTCCAGATTGGCCTTGGATGTGAGATGAGCTAGCCCCTTTGTGAGCATTTTAGCTATTGGTTTTGGGCTTTGACTGTGTGTCATTGTCCCCTTATTATTATTGGTTCCGGTACCGGGGGTTTTCTCTTCAGCTTTCATACTACTATGAAGATGTTGATTGTTGATTATTGAAGCTGCGCAGCGACCTTTATTTGGTTCTATCAGTTGGGAAACCTTGGCTAATATCCTTTGTTAATTGTTTGTTTCCGCTGCTATCTGATAAATGATAATTTCTATGTGCTATGTGATTTATTATTGATTATTGCATCATAGCATGTCATGTAGTTGCATTAGTGACTTATTGTGATTTATCTCACCCCCTTTCTTTTATCTTTGTTTTTCCTTAACCCCCCCAGGAGGAAAGGATTAGACTCGCTGATAACGAGGAGGACGTCGTGAGGGTTGAGCTTTTTGGGCAGATTGTTATTGGTGGGTTTACATTACATAAATGTGTAACCTTTTGGGAATAGTTGTACCAAACTTGACGTCATTAGAATTTGTATATTTTATTATTTTGGGTGTAAGCTTATGGAGCTTACACTAGTTTATATTTTGTTGTTCAAGTTGGATTTCAAAACTTTGTGTTATCATCTTTTGGTATAAAAGGAAATTTTTATCTTCATTATTTTTAGAGTTTATTGTTTAAGTCGACGTCCAGCTCGCGTACTCCGGGCCCGCGGGGTCGGGGTCGCGACAACAATGATGATCCAAGGGGTTTAAACAAGACACAGAACAAAATACTTCTTCAAGTTAGAAAATCTCTTATGGTTAAAAACTTGAATTAAATATTTATCTTTTGAATAGTTAAAAATATATCCAGATTCAAGCTTAGAAACAACACAAGAATGGTTTACCTTAGCATACATTACCATGTCTCGATAATTAACCGATTCCTTACGATTAGTTTGTATTCCTTCGTCTAATCTCCCTATCACTTGGGATATAGGATGATTCTTTTGAATCCTCAAATGGGGATCTCTTCTGACGGGATCATCATCTCTAATGGAGTCCTCATTATTTTCATTTTCTGCAACTGGACTGACTTCTGATGTTATCTCTGGTGTTGCCTCATATGTGGTAACACTGGGGCCGACATCTGGTCCAACACTTATGTCAACACTTGGTCCAATATAAATGTCAAATTCACTTTGAGGTTGTTCCAGCAGTACCAAACGAGCATAATCACCTGGTTCATCTGCAACACTTGACAGATCATCAAAAACAATATTTACAGATTCTTGAATAGTTCCCATTCTTAAGTTATACATTCGATATGCATGATTGTCATGAGAATATCCAAGAAAAATGGCTTTATCATTCTTAAAGTAAAATTTAGCTAAGCGATCCCAGTCTTTTAATATATAACATACACACCCAAACACATGGAAGTAATGTAAATGCGGTTTCTTCCCATTCAAAATCTCATAGGGTGTCATTGTTAAACCGGGTCTTAGAAAGACTCTATTAGAAATGTGCCAAGCCGTGCTCAAAGCTTCAGCCCAAAATCTTTTTGAAATTATTTTTGAGAATAACATAATACGGGCCATATCAAGCAATGTTCTATTTTTCCTTTCGGCCACCCCATGCTGTGATTTAAAGGGTGAAAAATCATGGTTTATTCCTTTTATCTTACAAAAGTTATAAAAGAAAAATATTGCAAATTATTTTCCATGATTGGATCTTATACGAAAAATAGAAGCACAAACCATGTTTTTAATTTTGGAGTGCAAGAGTTTAAATTTATCTAAAGTTTCAGATTTTTCTCTTAAAAAATATACCCAAGTAAACCTAGAGAAATCATCAACTATAACAAAAACATACCTCTTACCTCCCAGGCTTTCTACCTCAATTGGACCCATCAAGTCTATGTGAAAAAGCTGAAAACAATGTGTTGTCTCGAAGTATTGCTCCTGGTGTTGGGCAGCACATTGGGTAACACGAGTCTCATTACTTTTAAGGCAGTCCCCACACACAATTTTGTTCTTAAGATTCAGTTTGGGGACTCCTTTGACAGCCTCAAACTTGAAAATATCATTCAAGTTTCGATAAGGGGCATGTCCCAACTTTTGATGCCACAAAATTGTGTCATCAATATTAACTAAATTGCATACTTGTTTATCTTCAACAGGATAGCAATTGTCACTTGATCTAGTTCCTGACATTACACAAGTGTTAGTGTTATAAAAAACTTGACAAGTATTTTATTAAATTTTACCTCCAAGTTGTCATCGCACAATTGGCCAATGCTAATTAAATTAGCAACCAATCCATCAACGTGCAAGACATTCTTCAAGGTAGGGAATCCGGAAACATCAAGTGTCCATTTCCCTATTATATTGCTCTTTCCTCCACCTCCATATGTCACCGTTTCTCATTGGATAGATTCATAGTCTTTCAAGAACACTTTTGTTCCCGTCATATGATGTGAGAAACCACTACCAAAGTACCATAAACCTGAAACGTTAGTCATCAGAGAAGCAAATACAACATTGCATTTATGATTGGATTTTAGAAAACAAAATTTCTTTTTTGTAGATACCCCGGGAAACCACAACTTGGCTAGAGAGGTGAATTATCCTAGGATGTCTAACTTGTTTTAGATTGTTTAGAGTCGCCACCTATGTTTTTAAAGGAACATAAGAAAAACCTAGAAATAGCCTAATTTATGTACAAAACCAGAGATTCGGGAGAGAAGGGTTCGGGGGTTAGGTGACGGAGTGGGAAGTACTTAAACACCCACTCCGCCCCGCTTACGTGGGTCTTGCTACTATTGGTGTTCTAATATTTACATGTCCTTCAATTAATTAAATAGAAATGTGCTAACAATTGTGATGAGAAGAAAAGGGGAAATAAAATAGAATTGTTTTATTTATTTAATGATAAAGATTACATGTAACAAGTAATATTAAAGAATTACATTAAGAGATGAAGAGAAAACAAAGGAAGAAAATGTAGGGAGATAACCTTAACTAATCTTCAATATGTGAAGTAGTCATGTTGGTCATGTCCCATTAATGGGGGTTGCATACATCAAGAAGAAGAAAACAAAGGAAGAAAATGGAGTTGTACCTTGAGAAAGAGGACTTGGAACCTTGACTTGAAAGTGTTGTTGTTGTAATGAAATTGTTGTAGAACAATTTGTTGTATAAAAACTCTTGTTGGAGAATTTGTGTAGAGAATTGTGTATAGTGTAGGTGTAGTGAAAATGTGAGATTAAGGTCCTAAGAGTGTAAAAAGAGTCCCTTTCTAAGGTAGAAGATGATGGTTTTTATAGGTAAAAAAGAGAGGGAAATTGGTTGGAGGGAAAATGATCAATCCATGTGAAATGGAATTGACCAATCAAGAATAAGATAAATAAGATAATAAATAAAAGAGAATAAAAGAAAATCAAATAATAAATGAAAGAAATATTAGTTTTTTGGGAAAAGGCTAAGAATATGGGATTGGAGGTTATAAAACTAGGGGGGATGAATGTGGATGAGAAAAGAAGTCTTTTGTGATCAAGAATGAGATGTTGCAAATAAGAAAAGGGAGGGAAATAAGGTGCAATCCGTTACTACCAAAATGGGAAGCGCGCGAGTCCCGCTTTTGGAACGAGACGCGCGCGCAGCCCGTTAACAGTTCCAGAAGCGCCCGCGGCAGAAAAGGACAGAATGACAGATTGACCCTAAAAGTTAACTCTGTTATGCAGTTTAGTCCAAAACTAACGGAATCAGTTAGGAACTTAACCAAAGTAACAGAAATTAACAAAAATGAGTTAAATAAAAATACTTTGTATGCAATCGAAGTGAGAGGTCCAAGGCGGGGTGTCTACAGAGCCCCTCGGCGACGTGGATTGCAAAGCAAAACGCGTCGACGAAAGTAAAAAGACCCGCCGGGGACATCGACAAAGAAAAAGAAAGAAAAGAAAGCAAAGACTCGATGAAAGCAGTAATTTGAAATTGCTAGAGATAGGGGTGCGCTCCCTGTGTGAGCGTCTTTTGTTGATAGAGGGGGTGGCATGATCCGTTGGTAAACCTGCCGGCTGAATCCGTTGAGTGAGGCCGTTAGTGAACCTTTGAATGAGGCCGTTAGTGAACCTTCGAGGAGGCCGTTAGTGAACCTTTGAATGAGTCCGTTAGTGAACCTTGAGGCCGTTAATGAACCCTTGAATGAGGCCGTTAGTGAACCTTTGAGGAGGCCATTAGTGAACCTTGAGGCCGTTAGTGAACCTTTGAGGAGGCCGTTAGTGAACCCTTGAATGAGGCCGTTAGTGAACCTTTGAATGAGGCCGTTAGTGAACCTTTGAGGAGGTCGTTAGTAAACCTTGAGGCCGTTAGTGAACCTTTGAAGAGGCCGTTAGTGAACCTTTGAGGAGGCCGTTAGTGAGCCTTTGAAGAGGCCGTTAGTGAACCTTTGAATGAGGCCGTTAGTGAACCTTTGAGGAGGCCGTTAGTGAACCTTTTTACGAATCCGTTAGTGAAATCCGTTGATGAGGCCGTTAGTGAACCTTCGAGGCCGTTAGTGAACCTTTGTTGACGAATCCGTTAGTGAAATCCGTTGATGAGGCCGTTAGTGAACCTTGAGGCCGTTAGTGAACCTTTGTTGACGAATCCGTTAGTGAAATCCGTTGATGAGGCCGTTAGTGAACCTTCGGGGCCGTTAGTGAACCTTTGTTGATGAATCCGTCAGTGAAATCCGCTGATGAGGCCGTTAGTGAACCTTCGAGGCCGTTAGTGAACCTTTGTTGTCGAATCCGTTAGTGAAATCCGTTGATGAGGCCGTTAGTGAACCTTTGACGAATTGCTGCTTTGAAGCCGTGTGCTGTTTGGCGTTGCAGTTGACTTTTGCGGGGATGCGGGCATGGTTGACTGTGGACCCTTTTCTGCTGGGGATGAAGTGCCTCGAGTTGCAGATGCTGTTTGACTTCGCGGTGGTACCTGTTATGTGCTTTGCAGGTATATGTGCTTGTGCAAGAAGATGCATGAAGTGTGAAATGAAGAGAGAAATTGTGCTCGTGGTGCAATGTGATTTGAAAGCAGTTTTGCATGAGAGAGAGATTTGCAAGAATGAAGAAATTGCTTTTGTGTGCTGTGTGATTTTGAGGAAAGTATTAATGAATGATGTTCATACCTTCACTTACCATTGCCGCTTGAGTGGAGATGGATTTCTGATGTCCGCGGAGGATGCTTTGATGGAGAATGTCCATTCTTTGGATGTTGATGAGAGAACGCTCTTGATGATGGGTTGGCGAGATGGTACTCTGGATGATGGGTTGGTCGTGCCAAAGGCTGCCTACGTATCCCTTGAAGGGAATCAGACCAGCGTAGTTCAAGGATGATGGAGAACTCTGGGGAAGAAGCTATGGAGCAAGGCAAAGTAAAGCACATACTTCTGCAAATAGAAGGAGAAAAAGAAAAATCTTTTTTTTTTTTTTTTTTTTTTTTTAGATTAGAAGGGAAAGAATATGCACACATGTGAGGAAAAGATTTTTTTTTTTATTTTTTTTTTAGTCCGTGGGTGAACCATTTTAACCATTGTGTGCTTGTGAAGCCAACCCAAGATCAAGTCATGTTCAGTCGAAGTCCGGATTGCCTCGCTTGAGTTCTGTTGTCGCCGGTGTGCCCAACGAAGATTGATGTCTAGCCCCAAGAGATTTGTCGGTCATGGGGCTTCAAAAGGATTTTGATTCCGAGATACCAAGGGGTTGCTGATTGTGAAGTCCCTAGAACGCCTTTGATGCCAAACTTTGAGTGGCTTGCATAGCCCCAAGATAAATCAGTTCTTGGCCCATTCGAGTAAATCGCCCTTTGTTGTTGGCGTGAGCAAGCCCCAAGAGAAGATTATGGATGCCAAGCTTCGAGAAATTGCTAAGCCCCAAATGTCATGGACTTCTTGTTTGCGAGCTTCAAGACGGTGGAGTGTGAAGACCTTTCGATGTAAAGACCCAAATTATCTTGTGATCGGTTCGGCATTAAGAGCGGATGTACCGTTTGGTAGAATTTTTGATAGAGATCTCCTTCTTGCTCTTACTGGGGAGATGAATGGCCTCATTGTGGTCGATACCCAAATGGCTGAGGGCTTATGTCAAAAGATGTAGTAATGTCTTGCGGTGCCATCGAAGTCGCGGAGGATATGGTCTTGGTGTGATAAAGTCCCAAATGAGTATGCTTGCTTAACTCTTCTTGAGTTGAACTAATGACGGATCTTCGGATGCAACTAGTGCTGTGGCCCAACTTTATCTGTGCTGCACCTTGTGCTTTTGATCTTGGAGAAGGGGCTGCTGAATTGCAGAAACATTGGGATTGGCCGTGGCATTTCCCGCTATAACCCTGTTTTGATTAGAGTTTAGCATATTGAATCTTTTCCTTTTCTCTAAGACTTCCTTCAAAATCTCGCTGTGAGTTCTAACAAAAATCATCAACTTCATTCATAACATCGGAGTCTTCATTTAAAACCAAGAGGGCTTTGACTTGAAGTGTTGAGAGACCATTGAATCTTGATTGTTCTCATGGAGCCATAAGACTACTCTACATTGCACTTGCTCGAGTATTGTTGCCCAAAAGACTGTCGGTCGCGAAGCCCTAATACTGCCCTTTGCTTGAATTACTGTAATGCCGTAGCCCAAAAGATTGTAGATTGTGAAGCCCGTTGAGACTTTCTGTGCCGAATTGAGGAAGCTTCCAATGTTGCACATGACTTGGCTGGGGATACTGCTGGGGAGTTAATTGCTCTTTGCCGAGGGAGCCTTTAAGACTTGACCGTAGCCCCTAGAGTGCCATCATTGATTGTGAGAAAGGTCCACCCTTGATTGGGGAAACGAGCACGGGCACACATGACAAGAGGGCTTTTTGACATCCCTTTTGAGGGACTTTGAGGATAGTCTCACACATCTTTCTTGAGCATAGCCCCTAGGGCGTATTGATTGCCAAGTGAAGCAAAAGAAGTCCTTGTCCTTGAGTCACATAGCCCCTAGGGCGTCACCATTTGTTGAGCAAAGCAAGAGTGACTCATCCTCGTGTGAGGGAATAAACATGAGAGGATATGGCAAGAGCTACTCCATTTCTCGGGAGCCTTTCGGCGTACTTTAGTAGCACATACTTGAAGAAGCCTTGAAAACTGAGACACATGTTGTTGCTATTTGTTGCCCAAGACAATTGACTAGCTAGGGATTATTTGTGCAACCTCGTGCCCTTTTATGATGGGCTTGTTCTCGGATGGATCTTGGTTACCACGGGCCTTTTTTTCATGAACCCAAAAATGCACACTGCTGGAGAATGATGCCGATAACCCAAGACAACCTTTCATGGTGCCATATCTTGTCGAGCTTTTTGCAATCCCAAAGTTGACTCAGTGAGGAATTGACTTGCTGAGGAGATCCAATGTAGAGCTCGTGTAGTTGTCTTCTTTAGAGGCCAGAGATCTCCATTTATCTTTCCCTTTTCTCTCTCACTCTCTCATTTTTTTTATGACGCACCCTATTTTTTGCCTAGACCGCCCTTTCGGGTTTTCAATCTAGCGGGCATCTCTTTTGCGTCTTCATTTTTGACTCGATTAATGAGGAAGTGTGCATTGACTCTAGCTGAGGATGAGAGACATGTGATTTTGCGGTGAAAACCTTTTGTCACTAAAGATGAGTGACATTGACTCGACTAGGGAAGTGTCCCTAGTATTGACATGTATTTTTTTTTATTGAATTGAATGACTCACGAAGGCAAGTAAGTCATTAAGAGAGAAGAGAAGGAAAGCCCCAATTTGATTGCAAGAAATTGGGAGTATGCAGAAAGAATAGAAGTCCTTAGACTCGACAAGGAACGCGAAATGATTTTAAATCTAAGAAAGTTGTTCAATCTTTTTGGTGATTAATTCATTGGCAAATGAATCGTACAAAGATGTCTTGACAAGTTCGAGATGAAGGCCGATCACCATAACGCGCTAGGGCTAAACATTTCTTCTTTCTTGCATGAGACCGGACCCGAAGGTTGCCTACGTTCCTCCAGTGTAGAGGCTCAGGTCACCGTAGTTCTTGTGGATTCTCCATTCTTCGTGATGGAATTGTTGCTTCGTAGCTTCGTCCTTTGTTGGTGGATGATGATGTTGATCTTCTTTGATTGAGGGGGTTTTTTTTTTTTTTTTGTGCTCTAACTTTTGCCTAGGTTGATTTGATGATTTCAACCTAGCGAGCTTTTTTTTTTTTTTTTTTTTTTTTTTTAATCCCCCCTTTGAATATTGCTTGATTTTTCTCCATGGTTGTTGCTTCACCCTTGATGTCTTGGCTTTGTCTTCGTCGTTGATGATGTTACCTTCGTCACAATGTTTAGCCCCTAGGCGTTCAAGTGATGGCCTTCATTCCAAAACTCGTTTAGACATCTTTTCATCATTTTGCCAAGAATTAGATTGAACAACTTGGAAGAGTGTATGAGGACAAGAACGACTTTTTATTTGATGATGAGACTTGACTCAAAATTTCACATTAATTGGACAAAGAAAACTTAATGCACACTTAAGAGGACTTTGACTCTTTTTTTTTTTTTTTTTTTTTTTTTAATTCCTATTACTAGGCAGAGAAAGAGAAACGGAGATTGTTGTTGTAGTCCCCATTGTTGTTGTAGTCTCCTTGTGGCATGATTCCTTGTAGAAGCCCCATTTCGAAACCAAATCATTCTTCTTTGATGAGTTCTTGCATGTTGGCACTCTCTAAAGGTTGCTCTTCACCCACAGTAAATTCGCCGTTGTCGAACAAATCTTGGATGATGTTTCGGAGAAGGAAGCACCCTTCGGTAGTATGGCCACTGTGCTTGTGGTAGCCCCACCATTCACCATGTGCATGATTCTTCGGTATCGTCTTCGTCTTGTACCCCTCCAAAGGCTTGACCTTTCCACTTGCCACCAAAGTTTCAAATGCTTCGGCTTGGGTTACTCCTAAGAGAGGAGTGAAAACTCAGTTGTTGGCGGTACCTTTGTAGCTTTTGAGGGACGGGCCACTTGAGCATGCTTTACCCTTAAACTTTGCCTTGTTGTTGGTGAGCTCTTGCAAACGGGCTTTGAGCTCGGAAACCTCTTCCTTGTGAATATTCCTCTCGAGATCAAAATGGGCTTGCCACAAATTGTCTTTTCGGCGGGCATCCTCGGAAAGTCTATCCATTTGTTCCCCCATGGCTCTTATTATGTTGAAGAGTCTTTCGTTGGACACGGAGAAGTACCCACCATTGTTGTTGTTGCCGTTGGAAGCCATTGGACCTATTGAACGAACACGGTTGATCTTAGGTTGGCCCCACAAATACCTTTTGAGTAAAATAAATTCAACCCACAAACACGAAAAAGACTCAACCATATAAAGAAAATGACTCTTTTTTGTTTTTTTTTTATTTACAAAAGTCGGAAGGACGGAGTCCTATTTGGGGTTTCTAGAAAAAATAGTGGAATCGTCACACTAGTATATAGACCTTCTCGTGGTCCCATATACTCATCGGATTCCACCACGCTTGTGAATCCTACATGTGTCGGGATTAAACTAAATTAATGTAGTAAATCATACATGCGGGGACGGATTTTTATTTTCGTCCAAAATAACCACTTTTGGGGACGGAGTTTTATTTTGTCCATTGCAACAAATTGGCATGTATGATTTGAAGACATTAGTTTAGGGAAATCTCGGCACATGAAAAACCGACTTGGTCACGGAGTGTTAGACCCTAGTCTAGAATTGTGTGGCTTGTGCTCGGCTTGAATATGAGGCTCAAAGGTCACCCCCTGCATGTAGTCATGAACTACGCCACGGGCTGAGGTTTACCGCTTTGAAAGAGCCAAGGTCGAGTGGAGCTTGAAACTTTCTTGGACGGGCCTCGACGGGTTTGGGGTTGGACTTGTGCGACTCGATAGTGAGCAATTGATAAGAATATGTGCATGTAGTGTGAGGTCTAACAAGTGACAAAATATTTTTTTTTTCAAAGAAAGAAAAAAAAGGAAACAAATAAGCACGTATTTACAACTCCCGAATCACCCGTGTGACCGGTAAAAATAAACAGAAAGTAAAAGAAATTGTATGCAGGCCCGGTGCCCACACACTATCATTCTTCTCTGTTCTGCTTTCTGTGCACTGTTCTGTTTCTGGAAAATTGCCCAGAAGCGCGCGCCTCAGGGAAGTGCTGTGGGAAGCGCGCGCATTGCGCAATGAATATAGGAGGCGCGCGCATCTGGGGTACCTGTCAGAATGTTAGAAGAAACTGCGGACTCAGGGGATTGCCCTGGTCCCAAATTATGTAACTTTCCCCGGCAGAAACTTGTTAGCACAGAAATATGAAATTGAAGGACAAGAAGGAAGGCGGGCGATTCTGATAATAAGGGTCGGACGCGCGCGTGTTAGGCCAAGAAGGCCGGAGGCGCGCGCTTCCTACCCTTTTTACCAGAATGCCCAGAAAACAGAAATTAGAACACAAAAAAAAAATGAAAACGCAAGTTTAACCCTCTAATGTCCCCAGCGGAGTCGCCACTGTAGATACCCCGAGGAAACCACAACTTGGCTAGAGCGGTGAATTATCCTAGGATGTCTAACTTGTTTTAGATTGTTTAGAGTCGCCACCTATGTTTTTAAAGGAACATAAGAAAAACCTAGAAATAGCCTAATTTATGTACAAAACCAGAGATTCGGGAGAGAAGGGTTCGGGGGTTAGGTGACGGAGTGGGAAGTACTTAAACACCCACTCCGTCCCGCTTACGCGGGTCTTGCTGCTATTGGTGTTCTAATATTTACATGTCCTTCAATTAATTAAATAGAAATGTGCTAACAATTGTGATGAGAAGAAAAGGGGAAATAAAATAGAATTGTTTTATTTATTTAATGATAAAGATTACATGTAACAAGTAATATTAAAGAATTACATTAAGAGATGAAGAGAAAACAAAGGAAGAAAATGTAGGGAGATAACCTTAACTAATCTTCAATATGTGAAGTAGTCATGTTGGTCATGTCCCATTAATGGGGATTGCATACATCAAGAAGAAGAAAACAAAGGAAGAAAATGGAGTTGTACCTTGAGAAAGAGGACTTGGAACCTTGACTTGAAAGTGTTGTTGTTGTAATGAAATTGTTGTAGAACAATTTGTTGTATAAAAACTCTTGTTGGAGAATTTGTGTAGAGAATTGTGTATAGTGTAGGTGTAGTGAAAATGTGAGATTAAGGTCCTAAGAGTGTAAAAAGAGTCCCTTTCTAAGGTAGAAGATGATGGTTTTTATAGGTAAAAAAGAGAGGGAAATTGGTTGGAGGGAAAATGATAAATCCATGTGAAATGGAATTGACCAATCAAGAATAAGATAAATAAGATAATAAATAAAAGAGAATAAAAGAAAATCAAATAATAAATGAAAGAAATATTAGTTTTTTGGGAAAAGGCTAAGAATATGGGATTGGAGGTTATAAAACTAGGGGGGATGAATGTGGATGAGAAAAGAAGTCTTTTGTGATCAAGAAAGAGATGTTGCAAATAAGAAAAGGGAGGGAAATAAGGTGCAATCCGTTACTGCCAAAATGGGAAGCGCGCGAGTCCCGATTTTGGGGCGAGACGCGCGCGCAGCCCTTTAACAGTTCCGGAAGCACCCGCGGCAGAAAAGGACAGAATGACAGAATGACCCTAAAAGTTAACTCTGTTATGCAGTTTAGTCCAAAACTAACGAAATCAGTTTGGAACTTAACCGAAGTAACAGAAATTAATGAAAATGAGTTAAATAAAAATACTTTGTATGCAATCGAAGTGAGAGGTCCAAGGCGGGGTGTCTACACTTTTTAGACTTTTTGATTTTCTGATCACCCGTGTTGTCTTGAGTGTTGGGTAACACTTGAGATAACACATGTGAACGGGAATTTTTCTTTTTGAGAGTAAAACAATCAAATTTACTTTGTCCAGTTGTGTGACAATATTCACACACACAGGGTTGATCAGAAATATCACTTGATGAACTACTTTTTACTTTTTCATGTTCTTTTACAAAACATGTTTCATTATTTTCATTCAATAAGTTAGAAGTGATTTTATCAAGAGAGTCTTGAAACCCAATACCTTCTTTGAGTGACTTACTCAAGTCGAGTATTTCATCCAATTTTGAGAACGCTGTGTTGAACTTTTTGAAGGTGGTCTCGGCTAGCTTCAACTTGGACTTGACTTTGACAAGTTCAAGATCCAACTTTGTGAATTTTACCGCCAACCGAGTCAAAGAGTCTTTTATCTTATGATTTTCCTTGGTTAAGATCGCTACCATCTTGTTCTCTTTCTTCCATTCTTTGAACATCGCCTTGTAGAGATCTTTTAACCCATCAATGAGCTCATCCTTGCTTAAATGCTCCTCATCTGGACTTCCTGCATCAAAAATAATTGAACCATGAAAGCAAAAATTGTCAGAAAATTTAGAGGGATTATACCTGCTGGGTGTTGGGCTTGGTATTATCGCACTCTGGGTAACACCATTGGCAACACTTTCTGAATTTGACTTTGAGTGCTCCAAAGCCATGGTCAATATGGCTGATTGATCACGTTCTTTAATGTTTTCTAGCTCACTTTCCTCACTATTCCTAAGGAAAGTATGATTCGAGCCAAGAAGAATAGAAAGTATCTCAAGATAAGGATTAGCAAGATTCAAGACCATGACAACTGGACCAAACAATTAGTATGTCAAGTTTCCAGCTCTAATACCAATTGAAAATGTCAATGGCCTTGGTTTTATAAAGTATTATAAAAGGTGTTGGCAGTCCAACGATAACACTTCAGACAACACACACACACCCGAGTTAAAACAATTTTCAAAACGAGTTTGCAGCGGAATAAAACACAAGAATTATTTTTCTCAAGATATATAAAGTATATATCTCGAGAGGTGCCTCAAAAGGCGAGACCTTCACTAATAATAAGAATTGTAAGTACAAGGCCGAGAGTTTCCTATCGCTATTACAATTTGAGCTCTATGGAACGACTAAGACTATACACGAGACCCTATCCTAGCCAAGAACACACTTAAGAACACAGTCCTTAAGCGTGGAAATGAAGATATGGGAGGATTGAGTCTAAACGAACCAAAGAGTGAATAGTCTCTCTTTAGAATACACACACGTTTAAAAACACTCTAGTCCTCAACCAGAAAACCCTTAAAAGATGTTGGCTAATACAAAATCAGTTTGCTGGTGTTGGACTAGGTGTTGTTAACAATTCGGATAAAACTGTCGTGTGTGTGTTCTATATAAGTGCAGTGTTTGGCTTGGGGATTGTGTGTATAATTCTTGTCCAGCCTTGCACTATATATAGGCATCCAAAACATGGACCTAGGCCCGGCAATTGTGCGGGTTGGGTTGTGGGCGGGTTAACGGGTCGACCCGCTACAACCCGTTTAAGTTGTCGGGTCAAATGGGTTGGGTTGAAACGGGTTGGGTTGGCGGGTTGAAACGGGTCGACCCGTTTATTTTTTTGGACGGGGTGCCTTAAATTCATTAATTCTACCTATTTATGTTTACGGGTTAAAACGGGTTGGGTTGGGTTGACCCGTTAAGCTTAACGGGTTGAGACGGGTAACCCGTTTCAACCCGCTAACTTAAATGGGTTGGGTTGTGCGGGTTGGTGGGTAACGGGTCAAAATTGCCAGGCCTACTTGGATCCTATTCCTTGTTGCACGAAATCCTCCACTTGGTTGAGTTGAGATCATGTTTCCTTCTCTTTAGCTCCAAGTAGGTAGTGTTTCCTACTTTGTAGGAACCACTTCCTTTTCCCACATGTGCCGTGCATAACCTCTTAGTACTCTTGTGCTTCCAGAGCTTGTACCCACCTAAGTGGGGCTTGCTACTCCGACTTCTCCCAAATGTATGAGGCGGGGGTACGCATGGATGACTTGCTCAAGGAGATTAAGAAGGCCACTCCTACTTACCGATACAAGGCCGCTTCCAACTCCACAAAAGAGGCCTCGGTCAACGCCGTCACTATCGATAAGGGGAATTACAAAAAGGTTCCTCCACCCCAAGGGAAGAAGTCCTGAAATGACCGTGTCTATACGCCTCTCCAAGGCATGACTCAAACCGAAGTGTTCGAAGTCCTCAAAGCAAAGGGTCAAGTCACACCCGTGCAAGGGTACCAACCCAAGACGGTCAACCCCAATCATGCTCACCACAAATATTGTGGCTACCACCAATATAGTGGCCACACCACCGAGGATTGCTTCGTTCTCCGCAATGTCATTCAAGATCTCATAGATAAGAAAGAATTTGTAGTGACTAATGGCGAACATGTCAATGTAATAGAGATAGGAGAACTCGAGGGGACCACCCATTCAATCCCAATTGTGAATGGGGGCCCCAATGTTATGAATAAACTTGACATTCTTGCTATGTTGTAACTTACGATGAGGTAATGAGGGAAGTACTAGAGAATAGGAAAAAGAAGCAAGATGGGAACGTCAACATGCTAACTCGATCCGGTCGAGTCATAGCAAGCAACCCTTCCACTTCCGCACCAAGCTCCTCTTCTCAAAGGCTACAAGCTCGCGACACTCCCGAAGATCCTCTACTTGTCCAACTCAAGAAAACTCAAGCCAACATCTCTATTTGGGACCTCATTGCATCCTCAAAGAAACACCGAGATCTTGTCATCCACAATCTCGATGATACATCAGTTTCTCCCGATACTACTCCCGAGGACCTCACGGCAATGATCGGTCACATTCATTTCGGCAACGTCATCACCTTTGCCGATATGGACCTTCCGCCATTTGGTTCCGATCACAACGAGGCTATTTACCTCAAGGTACGAGCAAGGGGGAGGCCCATCTCAAGAATTTTAGTGGACGGTGGTTTCCCACTATACCTCATGCCTAGCAGAATCATGGGCATACTGGGGCTTAAGGATTCCGATTTAAAACCTTCTACTCAAGTAATCCGAGGTTATGACAGCACCGCCCGTACAGTCATGGGCATGATCGAAATAGACATCGAGTTTGGGAGCATGGTCATGTCCGTTCCATTCCAAGTGCTTGACATCCCGGCATCGTTCAACTTACTTTTGGGTCGACCATGCCGTCCCGTCAACTCTCTACCAATGTGTCAAGATCCGAAATGGTGATGAAATAGTGACCGTCATGGCTGAAAACGTCACTATCCACAGAAAAGGTGAGCCCGTCCACCAAGTTCAGCATGGTTTACCAGACTCCACTCTCTCCGGCATCTCAATCAACGCCATTGACAAAGAAGGGGGAAACGGATCATGGACCCCCAGCAACCACAAAGTCCTCCGCATAATGAGGAATATGGACTACTTCCCTGGTTTAGGCCTAGGGAAATATCAACAAGGAATCCTACATCCTGTGCAAGTCCCATTCGTCAAAGACACCTTCGGTTTGGGGTACGAGCCTTCCAAAGAAGACTTGAAACAAGAGCAAGCAATCAAGAACGAAAAGGCCCGAGCTCGTAAAGAAGGCCGTCGGTATGAGGTCCCTAATCTAAAGCCTTACCGCAAGACTTTGAATGGCTATTTTGTCCGCCAAGGGGAAGACGTTCCATACATGATCTTTCCCGAGCCATGGGTTAACAATAAGGGTGTCAAAAAGCCCGGTCTCGAAATCTTCTCCGATTGTGAGATCCATAAATCCGAAAGGGAACCAACTCCCATGCGCCCCGTGAATGGTGGGGAAGGAAGGTGACTATAGAGTCCGAGACAGAAATCACCGTGGGGGAAGAACTGACAGATTTAGCCTCCATGTTCGAAGAGCTTGCCATAATGAATGAATGCCAAGTCAACGCCATCCATGGCACCGTCACCATAAACGAGACTATCAGTGAGATCCCGCCAAGCTCCGAGCCGATCAACAATTGGTATTCAACGAAAGGGCCCATGGTATCCGAAGAATTCTTAGTCCAAGAAATGGGTTGCATACCCCGCACAGTAACAAAGGAAGAGCAGCTCACACTTACTTTCGAGTCCGAGAGTGGCTCTAATACCCTCACCCAAGAGGATTTGGAGGCCATAGCCGAGCGTGTGTTTCCTTTCCTTGCTAATGAAAAATTTGATATTTCTGAGTACCCTGAGATTGCAAACATCATAAATGATGAATTAACTAATAATGAACTTAACGAACAAGTTAATAACGATTCAAATTATGATGAAATAGACCACGAAAACACAACATACTTAAATGAACTTGCTCAACAAGTCCGTAGTCGTGGTGAGAATGGTCCAGAGGCTGACGAAGAATTGCATGTTGTTAATCTGGGTACCGAAGAAGAGCCAAGAGAAACTAAGATTGGAAGCTTCTTCAAGGGGGACGACAGAGACAGATTGACTGCACTACTACGGGAATTCGTGGATGTATTCGCATGGTCATACAAAGACATGACGGGTTTGGACAGAAAGGTAGCGGAGCACAGAATTCCGATCAGAGAAGATGCCAAGCCGGTAAAGCAGAAGCTCAGAAAGATCAAGCCAGAATGGTCTCTACAAGTCAAAGAAGAGATTGAGAAGCTTCTCAGTGTGGGTTTCATCAAGGTTATCGAGTATCCGACATGGTTAGCCAACATCGTGAAAGTCAGAAAGGCAAACGGCAAGGTTCGAGTTTGTGTGGACTTTCGGGATTTGAACAAAGCTTCCCCAAAGGATGATTTTCCACTCCCTAATATCAACATGCTGGTCGACTCCACTGCTGCCTATGAGGTTCGCTCATTCGTGGATGGGTTCGCTGGGTACAATCAGATTCTCATGGCCGAGGAAGACCAACACAAGACAGCCTTCACAACACCGTGGGGTACCTTTTGCTACACAGTCATGCCATTTGGGTTAAGAAACGCTGGGGCTTCCTACCAAAGAGCCGTGACAAACTTGTTCCACGATATGATTCACAAAGAAATCGAGGTCTATGTGGACGACATGATCATTCACTCCAAAGGGACCGATGATCAACATTTAATCGATCTCCGCAAGTTCTTCGAAAGGCTTCGTCAACACAAGATGAGGCTCAACCCTGCAAAGTGCACGTTCGGGGTTATCCGAGGCAAAGTCCTTGGTTATATGGTCACTGAAAGGGGAATTGAAGTAGACCCCTCCAAAATCAAGGCAATCATTGACATGCCTCCTCCAAAGACGCAGAAAGAGATCAAAGGTTTCATGGGCAGACTACAGTACATCAGTCAGTTTGTACACCAACTCACTTCCATGTGCGAGCCAATCTTCAAGCTACTCAAGAAGAATGTGGCTCTAGAATGGACCGACGCGTGCCAAGAAGCCTTCGACCAAGTGAAGCATTACTTGACATGCCCTCCTGTTCTAGTTCCGCCGCACAAGGAGAAACCTCTTTTGCTCTATCTCACTGTCAATGATGAAGCCCTAGGGGCTATGTTAGCACAAGAGCAACGAGTGTCCACAAAGGAGAACGCCATTTACTTTGTCAGTCGTCAATTCCAAGGAGGCGAAAAGAACTACTCTGTCTTAGAGAAGTCATGTGCAGCATTGGTTTGGGTCACTCAAAAGCTCAAGCACTACATGGAAGCTTTTCCGATCAAGCTAGTAGCAAAGGTGGACCCACTCCGCTACATCTTCGAGAAGCCTTTCATGTCAACAAGAATAGCCAAATGGTACTTCATGCTCGCCGGCTACGATATCACTTACGTCACACTAAAATCCGTCAGGGGGAAAGTGTTCAGTGACCAGCTTGCCGAATTCCCGTGTGACGAAGTGAAGGGGGAAGACGTACAGTTCCCCGACGAGCATTTAATTTTTACTGCAACCGAGGAAAATAAGTGGCAACTTTTTTTCGATGGCGCCGCCAATAAACACGGCTTTGGTATAGGAATATTGCTTGTTGATCCAAAATACATCTACACTCCCATTGCCATCCGTCTGGAATTCGAAGCTACCAACAACATTGCCGAGTACGAAGCATGCATAGCAGGGCTCGAAGCAGCTCTCGAAAGGAACGTCACGGAACTAGAAGTATTCGGCGACTCTTTGCTCCTTATCAATCAGCAATCGGGTAAATGGCGAACCTAAGACCCGACTCTCCAATAGTATGGTCAGCACCTTGAAGAACTGGTTGAACAATTCCAAGAGATCACTTTCAACTACCTGCCAAGGGATAAAAATCGCTTCGCTGATGCACTGGCCACCATAGCTTCATTAGTCGAAATGCCCAAAGGGAAAATGGTGAAGCCTTTCAAAATTGCCCGAAGGAACAGTCCGGCATACTGCATGAATATCGAGATCAACGAAGTTCAAACAAACTCTCCGTGGTATTCGGATATCATGAATTTCCTCAAAGATGGCATTTATCCCGAGAATAGCAATAAGAAGTCTCAAGCGGCTCTGCAAAGGCTAGCCTCTCGGTACGTACTGATTGGGGACGGAATCTATAAAAGGCATCACGACGGGATCAATTTCTTATGCGCCAATGAGGCTGAATGTCGCAACCCCGACCCCACGGGCCCGGAGTACGCGAGCTGGACGTCGACTTACTAATCAAAATACCAAAATATCGGAGATAAAAATTTCATTTCATAACAAAAGATGGTAACACCAGGTTTTGGAAAACCATTTAACAACGACAATGTACTAGTGTAAGCCCCATAAGCTCACACTACAAAATAATAAAATATACAAATCTTAGTGACGTCAAAGTGTGGTACAACTATCCCCAAAAGAGTTACACATTTATATAATGTAAACCCACCAATATACACTTGCCCCAAAAGCTCAACCCTCGCGACGTCCTGTCTCGTGATCAGCGAGTCTAATCCTTTCCACCTGGGGGGGGGGGGGTTAAGGAAAAACAAAGATAAAAGAAAGGGGGTGAGATAAATCTCAATAAGTTACTAATGCAACTACATGACATGCTAATATGCAATAAGCAATAAACAATAACAAATATCACTTAGCACATAGCATTTATCAATTAACAGATAGCAGCGGAAATAAACATTTAACAAAGGATATTAGCCAAGGTTTCCCAACTGATATAACCAAATAAAGGTCGCTGCGCAGCTTCAACAATCAACAAATCATCATCTTCATAATAGCATGAAAGCTGAAGAGAAATCCCCGGTACCGAAACCAATAACCAAGTAACATGCCACAAAGGGCGGGAGCCATGCCACAAAGTCATGGTCCAAAACGCCTAGCTAGAATACTCACAAAAGGAGCTAGCTCATCCCATCCAAGGCCAATCTGGATGAGGAAAGAAGGACCAATGGGCGATGCTATACTGGACTTGGCTTGTGCCATTATAGAATTATCCATTGCCTGACTCGATACACAAATAACCAGCTGGACTTTCAAATAAAAGCTAAGTAACAAACTCTAGCTTAAATAAACAACCACTGATTCCAAAGTAGGGAACCTTTCCAAATAAATTACCATAACGGTGAACCAATCCAAGCCACACATCAAAGATGGCACACATTCCCAAACAATACTCAATCAAATTATCTAACACTTTTATTCACAAAAGAACCAAATCCAATTAATAAAGTGTTCCACGATGTTAACTTAGGTAAATTAGAAGAGATAAACCTAAACTAGTTAAGCCCTAAGTCCTAAACCAAGCAAAAGGGAGAATTCTGAACCAGGGGGGCGGGCGGGCGCCTGGCGTGGGGCGAGCGCGCGCTTAAATGACCTGAAGGTCAGGCCGCTGGAAAAAGGGGTGTAGGCGGGCGCCTGGGTCCAGGCGGGCGGGCGCCTGGTCTGCATTCTGGCCGGAAAACAGAGCTGGGTTCTCACAATTTCGACCCAAAAATCCACCCAACACAAAATACTCAAAATCAACTCCTTTAACAAGTTCCAAAATGAACCAAAACAACAACTAAGATTATGGGAGGCATAGATAACATCATTCCACAACTTGAACCAAGATTTAATCCCCACATTCAACAAAATCACCATTTTTAACCAAAACCCAAAATAAATTCCAAATAAATTCCAAACTCAACCAAACTTCAAATATAACACATCAAGCATAATATAAACATGATATGAACATTTTAGCATAGAAATGGGGGAAAATCAACTTACTTGAGATTTCCCAAAGATGATGGATTTCAAATATTTTTGGCTTCCTACGATCCTATCGACGATCTAAACAAGTTTCAAGTTATGAGAAATGAGAGATAATGAGAGGAAGAGGAAGAAAATGAAGAGAGAAGGAAAGAGAGAAAAACTTACCACTTCAAGGAGAGGGAGAGAGAGAGAGATTGAGCTGGGAGAGAAAGATGAGGAGTGAGGGAGAAGAGGGGAGTAGGGAGGGAGTAGGAGAATTATTTGAACATATACACTTAGGCCCCTCCCCCTAATACTACTCTTCTTCAAATAAACTCCCCACTAACAAATAAGACTCAACACTTCTACACTAGCACAAATGACCCAAATAAAATGCTAGGCATAAATTATTATAACACATAAAATGCACACATAAATATTTAAATAAATAATAACTTAAATAAATAAATAAGCAAATAAATAAATAATAATTATTTATTAATAATAAAATAGAGCCTAGATTTCGGGTCGTGACATTCACTCCCCCTTAAAGAAAATTCGACCCGAATTTTAACGAGACTTACCCGAATTAAAAAGCCACGGATATCTACGCTCCATCTCCTCTCGAAGCTCCCACGTCGACTCCTCGATATTATGATTCCTCCAAAGAACTCTAACCAACACAATGCTTTTGTTTCTCAAATCCTTAACTTTGGAGTCAAGGATCTTAACCGGTCGCTCCTCATAAGTCATATCGGGTTCAATATCCTCCGGTATTCTTGGTAACACGTGAGATGGATCATGAACATACCTCCGAAGCATAGAAATGTAAAAAACATTATGTAACCGGTCCAAAGATGGAGGTAACGCAAGACGATACGCTAGAAGTCCAACCTTTCCCAAAATCTCGAACGGGCCAATAAACCTTGGAGCCAATTTGCCTTTCTTCCCAAACCTTCGGATACCCACCTTCGGAGATACTTTCAAGAACACCAAATCACCGGTCTGAAAACTAAGATCTCGCCTTCGGTTATCTGCATAGCTCTTATGTCGACTCTGGGCTGTTTTCAATCGATCCCGGATAACCCTAACTTTCTCAACTGAATCCTGAAGCAAATCAATACCCACGATCTTCGCTTCACCGACCTCATCCCAACAAATAGGCGATCTACATTTCCTCCCATACAAAGCCTCATACGGTGCCATCTCAATACTAGCCTGATAACTGTTGTTGTAAGAGAATTCCACTAACGGTAGGTGCGAATCCCAAGAATCAGAAAAGTCTATCGAACACGCTCGCAACATATCCTCCAAAATCTGAATGGTCCTCTCGGATTGACCGTCGGTCTGAGGGTGAAAAACTGTGCTGAACCGCAAATCTGTACCCAAAGCTTCCTGAAACGCCTTCCAGAATCTAGAAGTAAACCTCGGGTCTCGATCTGACACAATACTAACCGGAATACCATGTAATCTAACGATCTCATCGATATAAAGGGTCGCAAGCTTCTCCATCGAATATCTGATGTCAATAGGCAAGAAATGGGCACTCTTAGTCAATCTATCCACTATTACCCAAACACTGTCATACTTCCTACGGGTATGAGGTAGTCCCGTAACGAAATCCATAGTCACATGCTCCCATTTCCACTCCGGAATCTCTAACGGCTGAAGTTGTCCTGCGGGTCTCTGATGCTCGGCTTTGACCTGCTGACAAGTTAAACATCTCGAAACATACTCGGCTATTTCCCTCTTCATGTTGTTCCACCAAAAGTGATGTTTCAAATTTTGATACATCTTCGTACTACCCGGATGAATAGTATATCTCGATTTGTGACCTTCATCTAAAACTTGCCTCTTTATTCCACCAACATCGGGTACGCACAAACGACCACGGAAAGTCAAAGCTCCACTCGAACTCAAAGAAAAATCCTCGAAGTTCTTTTCCTTCAATTTACCCATTATCTTCACCAACTCGGGATCTTCTTTCTGAGCTTCCTTTATCCTCTGAATTAGGGTCGGAGATACCCTAATATTCGCAAAAATAGCCCCATGTCTCGATTCACGAGGAGACCAATCTCGAACATCCTCAAGCATTTTCCACTGACGGACCATCATTGATGCCACATAAGACTTCCTACTAATCGCATCGGCAACAACATTTGTTTTTCCCGGGTGATAGAAAATCGTACAATCATAATCCTTCAACAATTCCATCCATCGGCGTTGCCTATTATTTAACTCTTTCTGGGAGAAAAGGTATTTCAAACTCTTGTGATCGGTAAAAATCTCAAACTTCGCTCCATAAAGGTAATGCTTCCATTTGTGCAACGCAAAGACTATCGCCGCCAACTCCATATCATGAGTCGGGTAATTATGTTCACTAGGGGTCAACTTCCTCGAAGCATAGGCAATCACCTTCCTGTTCTGCATCAAAACACAACCCAAACCCTCTTTCGAAGCATCACTATAAATTACCAAATCATCATTCCCATTAGGCAAGTTCAAGATCGGTGCGGTAGTCAAACTCTTCTTCAATTCCTCGAAACTCTTGTCACAATTCTCGGTCCACTCAAACGGGACATTCTTCTGGGTCAACTGAGTCATCGGAGTAACAATCCTCGAAAACCCTTCTATAAACCTTCTGTAATACCCGGCTAAACCCAGAAAACTTCTGATCTCGGTCACTGACTCGGGTCTCTTCCAATCCACTATGGCTTCTATCTTTGAAGGATCCACCGAAATCCCATCTTTAGAAATCACATGGCCCAGAAATGACACTTTCTCGAGCCAAAATTCGCATTTACTAAACTTCGTAAATAATTTCTCCCTCGCAAGAACGGATAAAACTGTCCTCAAGTGTTGCTCGTGCTCCTGTCTAGATTTAGAGTAGACGAGTATATCATCAATAAAGACCACCACGAACAAATCAAGATAAGGATGGAAAACTCGGTTCATCAAATCCATAAATACGGCAGGCGCGTTCGTCAACCCAAACGGCATAATCAAGAACTCGTAATGACCATAACGAGTGCGAAAGGCAGTCTTCGGAATATCCTCCGATCGAATCTTCAACTGATGGTACCCACTCCTCATATCAATTTGATCAAACAAATCATCGATGTGAGGTAGAGGATACTTGTTCTTCACCGTAACCTGATTCAACTTTCGGTAATCTATACACAATCTCAAAGAACCGTCTTTCTTCCGCACAAACAAAACCGGTGCTCCCCACGGGGAAACACTAGGGCGGATAAACCCTCGATCAAGCAACTCTTGCAACTGAACCTTTAACTCCTTCAACTCTGCGGGAGCCAACCTATACGGTACCTTTGAAATCGGAGCCGTACCCGGCAAAAGATCTATACAAAATTCTATCTCACGATCTGGAGGCATATCATATTCAGAAGAGAAAACATCGGGAAATCCCCTAACTACCCGAACACTCTCCAAACTAGGGGATTCTTTCCTAGTATCAAGCACACTAGCCAAGTACCCCTCACAACCACTGTGCAATAATTTTCTCGCTTTCACATAGGAAATCATACGAATATTTTTACCCAAAGGCATAGCCTCAAAAACAAATTTAGGCACATCGGGAATAGAAAAAGTAACAACTTTCCTACGGCAATCAACAGAAGCATGAAACTTTCTCAACCAATCCATACCCAAAATAACATCAAAGTCCTGAATAGGAAGGACTACCAAGTCCGCACACAAGACACGACCACATATAAGCACATCACGCGCACGAAAGACTTTATCAGTCACCAAACATTCTCCTATAGGGGTCGACACCTCTAGCACATAAGGCAAAGACTCAGATGCAGCATTTAACAAGGAAGCAAATTGCACAGAAATGTAAGAATGAGATGATCCTGGATCAACTAACACTCGGGCGCTCACATTAAACACAGAAACAATACTTCCAATAACAGAAGGATCATCGGTAGCTTGTTTTTGATTCATGGCAAACACCCTTCCTTGGACCTTGGGCTTCCCCGTAGCATCCCTTTTCTGACCCTGAGTAGTACCAACTCCTGACCCGGATGGTTGACCTCTGAATCTCGGGCAATCCTTCGCAAAATGCCCCTACTGCCCACAGCTAATACATTTCCCTTGTTTCTTCCAACACCGGTCCTCAGAATGACCCTCATTTTGGCAATAGGAACAAAGTCTCCTATTTTGGTTCCCTTGGTTCCCGGAAGTAGTACCCGGGTTCCTTGGGATCGGTTGCCCTCGGAACTGAGATTATCCCCCAAAGTTACCTCGGTTATCAGAACGGGTTTGTGGCTTGCCTTGCCCTCCTTGTTTGCTCGGATTAGTCACCTCTACCTTCTTCTTATGCTCCTATATATCTTGCTCGATCATATAGGCTCGGTCCACCGCATCCTGGAATGTCGCAATCCTTTGGGCTATAAGTTGAGTACGGATAGAAGTCTTCAAACCCCGGATAAACCTCATAGCTTTCTGTTCTTCGGTCCTCACAAGATAGTCACAATACCGGGCTAATTCTGTGAACTTAGCCGAGTATTGAGCTATAGACAACAAACCTTGCTCCAAGTTGAGAAGCTCGATCTCCTTTCGGTTCTGATCCACTACCGGAATAAAATGCTCTTTGAACTCCGCACAAACAAATCCCATGCATACACGGTGTGAGTGTCATCCCAACTAGCCTTAACTCCTTTCCACCAATGTTCGGCGGCACCCACAAGCTTATAAGCCGCAAACCGGACCCTATCCTCGGTCGTGCACCCAAACACATCATAGATTTTCTCCATTGACTCGATCCATAATTCGGCCTTCTTCACATCGGGCTCACCGTCAAACTCTCTTGGTTTTAATTTCAGAAACTGCTCCAACCCGTAACGTGGAGGTGGCACATGCTCCTCTCTTGGCCCTTGGTCATGAATAGCCTTCATGGCGGCCTCAAACATCCCTTGGAACATGGCACGGTTCTCTTCCCGAAGATCATTCTGATTCTGAGCCCCACTAGAACCTTCACCTGTTCTTCTTCTAGCCATTGGAAACAATTACCTGCATAAAACATCAACCGTTACTCACTCCGAACACAACTACCCTCCTAGGTCATACTAGTCCACCTAGACTTATACTTAGATCCAAACCATAGCTCTGATACCAACTGTCGCAACCCCGACCCTGCGGGCCCGGAGTGCGTGAGCTGGACGTCGACTTACTAATCAAAATACCAAAATATCGGAGATAAAAATTTCATTTCATAACAAAAGATGGTAACACCAGGTTTTGGAAAACCATTTAACAACGACAATGTACTAGTGTAAGCCCCAAAAGCTCACACTACAAAATAATAAAATATTCAAATCTTAGTGACGTCAAAGTGTGGTACAACTATCCCCAAAAGAGTTACACATTTATATAATGTAAACCCACCAATATACACTTGCCCCAAAAGCTCAACCCTCGCGACGTCCTGTCTCGTGATCAGCGAGTCTAATCCTTTCCACCTGGGGGGGGGGTTAAGGAAAAACAAAGATAAAAGAAAGGGGGTGAGATAAATCTCAATAAGTTACTAATGCAACTACATGACATGCTAATATGCAATAAGCAATAAACAATAACAAATATCACTTAGCACATAGCATTTATCAATTAACAGATAGCAGCGGAAATAAACATTTAACAAAGGATATTAGCCAAGGTTTCCCAACTGATATAACCAAATAAAGGTCGCTGCGCAGCTTCAACAATCAACAAATCATCATCTTCATAATAGCATGAAAGCTGAAGAGAAATCCCCGGTACCGGAACCAATAACCAAGTAACATGCCACAAAGGGCGGGAGCCATGCCACAAATTCATGCTCCAAAACGCCTAGCTAGAATACTCACAAAAGGAGCTAGCTCATCCCATCCAAGGCCAATCTGGATGAGGAAAGAAGGACCAATGGGCGATGCTATACTGGACTTGGCTTGTGCCATTATAGCATTATCCATTGCCTGACTCGATACACAAATAACCAGCTGGACTTTCAAATAAAAGCTAAGTAACAAACTCTAGCTTAAATAAACAACCACTGATTCCAAAGTAGGGAACCTTTCCAAATAAATTACCATAACGGTGAACCAATCCAAGCCACACATCAAAGATGGCACACATTCCCAAACAATACTCAATCAAATTATCTAACACTTTTATTCACAAAAGAACCAAATCCAATTAATAAAGTGTTCCACGATGTTAACTTAGGTAAATTAGAAGAGATAAACCTAAACTAGTTAAGCCCTAAGTCCTAAACCAAGCAAAAGGGAGAATTCTGAACCAGGGGGGCGGGCGGGCGCCTGGCGTGGGGCGAGCGCGCGCTTAAATGACCTGAAGGTCAGGCCGCTGGAAAAAGGGGTGTAGGCGGGCGCCTGGGTCCAGGCGGGCGGGCGACTGGTCTGCATTCTGGCCGGAAAACAGAGCTGGGTTCTCACAATTTCGACCCAAAAATCCACCCAACACAAAATACTCAAAATCAACTCCTTTAACAAGTTCCAAAATGAACCAAAACAACAACTAAGATTATGGGAGGCATAGATAACATCATTCCACAACTTGAACCAAGATTTAATCCCCACATTCAACAAAATCACCATTTTTAACCAAAACCCAAAATAAATTCCAAATAAATTCTAAACTCAACCAAACTTCAAATATAACACATCAAGCATAATATAAACATGATATGAACATTTTAGCATAGAAATGGGGGAAAAGCAACTTACTTGAGATTTCCCAAAGATGATGGATTTCAAATATTTTTGGCTTCCTACGATCCTATCGACGATCTAAACAAGTTTCAAGTTATGAGAAATGAGAGATAATGAGAGGAAGAGGAAGAAAATGAAGAGAGAAGGAAAGAGAGAAAAACTTACCACTTCAAGGAGAGGGAGAGAGAGAGAGATTGAGCTGGGAGAGAAAGATGAGGAGTGAGGGAGAAGAGGGGAGTAGGGAGGGAGTAGGAGAATTATTTGAACATTTACACTTAGGCCCCTCCCCCTAATACTACTCTTCTTCAAATAAACTCCCCACTAACAAATAAGACTCAACATTTCTACACTAGCACAAATGACCCAAATAAAATGCTAGGCATAAATTATTATAACACATAAAATGCACACATAAATATTTAAATAAATAATAACTTAAATAAATAAATAAGCAAATAAATAAATAATAATTATTTATTAATAATAAAATAGAGCCTAGATTTCGGGTCGTGACACCGAAGCCCAAGAGATAATGTGTGAAGTGCACGAAGGAGAGTGTGGACCCCACATGAATGAGTTTATGCTAGTCAAGAAGATACTTCGCATTGGTTACTATTGGAGCACTATGGAACGAGACTTTATCGAGAAAGTCAAAAGGTGTGCCAAGTGCCAATTCCACGCTAATCTGCAACATGCTCCACCCTCGCAACTTTACAACATGGTCACACCTTGGCCTTTCTCTTGTTGGGGAATAGACATCATCGGTAAAGTCCATCCGGCCGGGAGCAATGGGCAGTCATTCGTCCTCGTGGCCGTCGATTACTTCACAAAGTGGGTCGAAGCACAAGCCTATCGGACCCTCAACGCCAAGAAAGTGGCCGAATTTGTAAAGATTAATATCATCTGCCGATACGGCGTGCCTCATGAAATCATTTCCGATAACGGCTCTCCCTTTGAGAAGGAAATGGACGCACTTTTGGTAGAATACAAGATCACCAAGCACAAATCATCTCCTTACCGTCCCCAAGCAAATGGCGCGGTTGAAGCAGCAAATAAAACCATCGAGACCATCGTCAAGAAAATGGCCTCAACAGGAAGGGATTGGCCCGAGAAGCTACCATTAGCATTGTGGGGCTACCGCACATCAATACGGTCCGCAACAGGAGAAACTCCTTATGCATTAGTCTATGGTTCTGAAGCCGTACTCCCAATCGAACTTGAAGTCCCATCTCTACGGTTCCTCCCCGAGAATCAAGTCAACGAGGTCAACTGGATGCAAAGTCGGTACGAACAGCTAGCCTTACTCGACGAGAAAAGGTTAAGAGCACTCGAACGCACAAGGGCGTATCAGCAAAGGATGGCAAGAGCTTTCAACAAAAAGGTGAAGCCTCGAAACATCAATGTGGGAGATTTGGTCTTAAGACAACATCCTCCTGTAGACACCCCGCCTTGGACCGCTCACCCCGATTGCACATTTGATCTTGTGTTTCTCCCTATTTTAAGTGTTTCTCGTTAGTTTCTGTCACTTTCGTTAAGTTCCTGACTGACTTCGTTAAGTCTAGGGACTAAACTGAATGACAGGGCTGACTTTCTAGTCCGTTCTGTCAAAATTGCCTTCTCTGAAGCGCGCGCCTCCGACAGGAGGAGCCAGGCGCGCGCGCCTCCCGCACCCAAAGCAGGAAGCGCGCGCCTCTGGGCGTCAGTTACAGATTTTTGGCCAGGATTCTCTCCCTTGCTCAATTTACAGGATTTTGCCCGGAAGGATTTTTGGTGACTGAGTTTTGGCACCAAAAACACCCCTATTTCACCTATAAAAACCTCTCTTTACCTCCATTTTCAAGGATCGAAAACTTAGACCGAAGATTGAACTTACAAAAACTATACAAAGATCACTTTCTAAAGGTTCTCCAAGGATCTCATCAAGCAACATTTGAAGTTCTTCAAATTGTAGGTAAAAGTCCATCTTTTCCTTTCTTTTCTACTTCATCTCCTCTCTCTCTTTTACTTTAATCAAATGTGCAATCACCCAAATCATTTTGGGACATGACTCTAATGATCACCTCATCTCATTGAGGTTGGTTAAGGGGTTATCTCCTACATTCCAAATCATATTTTAAACCCCCCTTTTTATGACTTAAAGAAGAAGAAGAACATTTTCATTCATGTAGATTTTGATCAAGCAAGACCAACTTAAGTTGGGCGAGATGGGTGTTTCGGTACTTCCCATCTCGTAATCTAACCCCGAACCTCAAAACAAAGAATCTCTATTTTCGTAATCAAACTTAGGCTATAATCAATAGGTTTTTCTTATGTTCCTCAAAACATAGGTGGCGACTCTAAAACAAGTTAGACATCCTAGGGTAACTCACGCGCTCGAGCCTAAAGCCGTGGTTCCCCCGGGGTATCTACAGTGGCGACTCCGCTGGGGACTTTTGAGGGTTAAACTTGCATTCTGATCGAAATCTACATCTTTTCTGGGCATTCTGATTCCTGATGGGGGAGGCGCGCGCGTCTGGCCTTTTAAGCCTAAGGCGCGCGCATCCCGCATCAAGAACCAGAATCGCCCACTTCTTCATGTTCTTCATCTTCTTCTTCTGCTATTCTGCACTAATCACTTCTGCAGGGGTTACAATATGAACATAGGACCAGGGCAATCCCCTGAGTCCAAAGTCTGACATTCTGACAGGTGTGACCAGAAGCGCGCGCCTCCCATAAGCATTGCGCCATGCGCGCGCGTCCCACATCAACATTCAGAGGCGCACGCTTCCGGGTTGGTTTCCAGAACAGAAACACGTTTCAGTGACTGAGCAGAACAGTGGGGTGTGGGCACAGTTGCCTGCATCAGAACAGAATTGAACCCTCGGACTGTTTTAATTTTGTGTTTTATTTACCGGTCACACAGGTGATTCGGGAGTTGTAATTTATGTGCTTATGTGTTTGTTCTCTTTCTTTTCAAAAAAAAAAAAAAAAAAAAAATTTTGTCACTTGTTAGACCTCACACTACATGCACATATTCCTATGAACTTCTCACTATCGAGTCGCACAAGTCCAACCCCAAACCCGTCGAGGCCCGTCCTAGAAAGTTTCAAGCTCCACCAGACCTTGGCTCTTTCGCAGCGGTAAACCTCAGCCCGTGGCGTAGTTCAAGACTACATGCCGGGGGTGACCTTTGAGCCTCATATTCAAGCCGAGCACAAACCACACAATTCTAGTTAGGGTCTAACACTCCGTGACTCAAGTCGGTTTCCATGTACCGAGATTTCCCTAAACTAATGTCTTCAAATCATACATACCAACTTGTTGAAATGGACGCAATAAAAATCCGTCCCCAAAAGTGGTTATTTTGGACGAAAATAAAAATCCGTCCCCGCATGTATGCTTTACTACATTAATTTAGTTTAATCCCGATACATGTAGGATTCACAAGCGCGATGGAATCCGATGAGTATATGGGACCGCGAGATGGTCTATATACTAGTGTGACGATTCCATTATTTTCTTAGAAACCCCAAAAGGGATTCATTCCCTCCGACTTATAAAAAAAAAAAAAAAAAGAGTCTTTTCTTATGTGGTTCGAGTCGTGTGCCCAACTGTGTGTTCTAAGCCTCTTCATGGACCGCAAGTGGTACTCAAGACTGACAAGGGCCTCTTCTGCAATATAGGTTCAATTGGTACTTACAGAGTCTACCGGGATTCAGCAAATCGGTTAGTCCATGAAGAGATCACTCCAACAGCTCCAACATCAACCATGACCGGCAGCAGCAACACCATGTCTCTCGAACAGCTCTCAACTATGGTCCAACTCCTCCAAGATCAAGTCTCCACCCTTAACAAGGAGGCACAAACCAAAGACGACATTTGGCAATCCCACCTCGACAGCCAAAGGGAGGCCCACGAGGCCGAGATGGAGCTAATGAAAGAAAAGCTCACTAACCTTGCCAAGGGGAAGAACAAGAACAATGATGATGAATCCGAGTGGACCGAGGGTTTGTTCAAAAGTCCGTATGTCAACACCCGCACCAAGAAATTGGGGAACCAAGTTCCGAGAACAATGAGCCCAAAATGGTGGATTCTATCATGGCCTACATCGACCAAAAATTCAATGGGCTCAACATGGGGAAAGGCTCCGACACAAGCCTTTATCAATCATCCATCCTCATGAGTACTATGGCCGCTCTTCCCGATAAGTTCAAGATGCCCGACATAAGCAAATTCAAGGGAAACTCTTGTCCCATGGCTCACATTGAGACTTATATTTGGGCAATGGTTCCGAAGAAGGTTTCTCCCAAGGTGATGGCTCAATGCTTCCCTCTCACTCTCGAGGGGGCGGCAAAAGATTGGTATGCTACTCTCCCGCTCACTGTCCGTCTTGATTGGGACTCCGCCATGCTTGCCTTCAAGAACCAATACCAAGGCAACACCACTCACCGGCCCACAAGGAAATAGCTAGAGAACACTACTCAACGAGACAATGAGTCCTTCATCGACTTCACAAGGAGATGGAATGATAAACTCTCTGAAATTGTTGAGAGGCCAAACACAAAAGAGCAAATGGACATCTTTCTCAAGTGTCTCAAGATTGATCTCCGCACCCACCTAAGTGGGGCTTGCTACTCCGACTTCTCCCAAATGTATGAGGCGGGGGTACGCATGGATGACTTGCTCAAGGAGATTAAGAAGGCCACTCCTACTTACCGCTACAAGGCCGCTTCCAACTCCACAAAAGAGGCCTCGGTCAACGCCGTCACTATTGACAAGGGGAATTACAAAAAGGTTCCTCCACCTCAAGGGAAGAAGTCCCGAGGTGACCGTGTCTACACGCCTCTCCAAGGCATGACTCAAACCGAAGTGTTCGAGGTCCTCAAGGCAAAGGGTCAAGTTACACCCGTGCAAGGGCACCAACCCAAGACGATCCACCCCAATCATGCTCACCACAAATATTGTGGCTACCACCAATATAGTGGCCACACCACCGAGGATTGCTTCGTTCCCCGCAATGTCATTCAAGATCTCATAGATAAGAAAGAATTTGTAGTGACTAATGATGAGCATGTCAATGTAATAGAGATAGGAGAACTCGAGGGGACCACCCATTCAATCCCAATTGTGAATGGGGGCCCCAATGTTATGAATAAAATTGACAGTTCTTGTTATGTAGTGACTTACGATGAGGTAATGACGGAAGTACTAGAGAATAGGAAAAAGAAGCAAGATGGGAACGTCAACATGCTAACTCGATCCGGTCGAGTCATAGCAAGCAACCCTTCCACTTCCGCATCGAGCTCCTCTTCTCAAAGGCCGCAAGCTCGCAACACTCCCGAAGATCCTCTACTTGTCCAACTCAAGAAAACTCAAGCCAACATCTCTATTTGGGACCTCATTGCATCCTCAAAGAAACACCGAGATCTTGTCATCCGCAATCTTGATGATACATCAGTTTCTCCCGATACTACTCCCGAGGACCTCACGACAATGATTGGTCACATTCATTTTGGCAACGTCATCACCTTTGCCGATATGGACCTTCCACCATTTGGGACCACAACGAAGCTATTTACCTCAAGGTACGAGCAAGGGGAGGCCCGTCTCAAGAGTCTTAGTGGACGGTGGTTCCGCACTCAATCTCATGCTTGGCAGAATCATGGGCATACTGGGGCTTAAGGATTCCGATTTGAAGCCTTCTACTCAAGTAATCCGAGGTTATGACAGCACCGCCCGTACAGTCATGGGTATGATCGAAATAGACATCGAGTTTGGAAGCATGGTCATGTCAAGTGCTTGATATTCCGGCCTCGTTCAACTTACTTTTGGGACGACCATGGATTCACAGTGCTAATGCCGTACCATCAACTCTCCACCATGTTTCAAGATCCGAAATGGTGATGAAATAGTGACCGTCATGGCTGAAAACGTCACTATCCACAGAAAAGGTGAGCCCGTCCACCAAGTTCAGCATGGTTTACCAGACTCCACTCTCTCCGGCATCTCAATCAACGCCATTGACAAAGAAGGGGGAAACGGATCATGGACCCCCAGCAACCACAAAGTCCTCCGCATAATGAGGAATATGGACTACTTCCCTGGTTTAGGCCTAGGGAAATATCAACAAGGAATCCTACATCCTGTGCAAGTCCCATTCGTCAAAGACATCTTCGGTTTGGGGTACGAGCCTTCCAAAGAAGACTTGAAACAAGAGCAAGCAATCAAGAACGAAAAGGCCCGAGCTCGTAAAGAAGGCCATCGTATGAGGTCCCTAATCTAAAGCCTTACCGCAAGACTTTGAATGGCTATTTTGTCCGCCAAGGGGAAGACGTTCCATACATGATCTTTCCCGAGCCATGGGTTAACAATAAGGGTGTCAAAAAGCCCGGCCTCGAAATCTTCTCCGATTGTGAGATCCAGAAATCCGAAAGGGAACCAACTCCCATGTCGCCCCGTGAATGGTGGGGAAGGAAGATGACTATAGAATCCGAGACAGAAATCACCATGGGGGAAGAACTGACAGATTTAGCCTCCATGTTCGAAGAGCTTGCCATGATGAATGAATGCCAAGTTAACGCCATCCATGACACCGTCATCATAAGCAAGACTCTCAGTGAGATCCTGCCAAGCTCCGAGCCGATCAACAATTGGTATTCAACGAAAGGGCCCGTGGTATCCGAGGAATTCTTAGTCCAAGAAATGGGTTGCATACCCCGCATAGCAACAAAGGAAGAGCAGCTCACACTTACTTTCGAGTCCGAGAGTGTCTCTAATACCCTCACCCAAGGGGATTTGGAGGCCATAGCCGAGCGTGTGTTTCCTTTCTTTGCTAATGAAAAATTTGATATTTCTGAGTACCCTAAGATTGCAAACATCATAAATGATGAATTAACTAATAATGAACTTAATGAACAAGTTAATAAAGATTCAAATTATGATGAAATAGACCACGAAAACATAACATACTTAAATGAACTTGCTCAACAAGTCCGTAGTCGTGGTGAGAATGGTCCAAAGGCTAACGAAGAATTGCATGTTGTTAATCTGGGTACCGAAGAAGAGCCAAAAGACACTAAGATTGGAAGCTTCTTCAAGGGGGACGACAGAGACAGATTGACTGCACTACTACGGGAGTTCGTGGATGTGTTCGCATGGTCATACAAAGACATGCCGGGTTTGGATAGAAAGGTAGCAGAGCACAGGATTCCGATAAGAGAAGATGCCAGGCCAGTAAAGCAGAAGCTCAGAAAGATCAAGCCAGAATGGTCTCTGCAGGTCAAAGAAGAGATTGAGAAGCTCCTCAGTGTGGGTTTCATCAAGGTTATCGAGTATCCGACATGGTTAGCCAACATTGTGACAGTCAGGAAGGCAAACGGCAAGGTTCGAGTTTGTGTAGACTTCCGGGATTTAAACAAAGCTTCCCCAAAGGATGATTTTCCACTCCCTAATATCGACATGCTGGTCGACTCCACTGCTGCCTATGAGGTTCGATCATTCGTGGATGGGTTCGCTGGGTACAATCAGATTCTCATGGCCGAAGAAGATCAACGTAAGACGGCCTTCACAACACCGTGGGGTACCTTTTGCTACACAGTCATGCCATTTAGGTTAAGAAACGCTGGGGCTTCCTACCAAAGAGCCGTGACAGACTTGTTCCACGATATGATTCACAAAGAAATCGAGGTCTATGTGGACGACATGATCATTCACTCCAAAGGGACCGATGGTCAACATTTAATCGATCTCCAAAAGTTCTTCGAAACGCTTCGTCAACACAAGATGAGGCTCAACCCTGCAAAGTGCACGTTCGGGTTACCCGAGGCAAAGTTCTTGGTTATATGGTCACTGAAAGGGGAATTGAAGTAGACCCCTCCAAAATCAAGGCAATCATTGACATGCCTCCTCCAAAGACGTAGAAAGAGATTAAAGGTTTCATGGGCAGACTACAATACATCAGTCGGTTTGTGCACCAACTCACTTCCATGTGCGAGCCAATCTTCAAGCTACTCAAGAAGAATGTGGCTCTAGAATGGACCGACGCGTGCCAAGAAGCCTTCGACAAGTGAAGCATTACTTGACGTGCCCTCCTGTTCTAGTTCCGCCGCACAAGGAGAAACCTCTGTTGCTCTATCTCACTGTCAATGATGAAGCCCTAGGGCTATGTTAGCACAAGAGCGACGAGAGTCCACAAAGGAGAACGCCATTTATTTTGTCAGTCGCCGATTCCAAGGAGGCGAAAAGAATTACTCTGTCTTAGAGAAGTCATGCGCAGCATTGGTTTGGGTCACTCAAAAGCTCAAACACTATATGGAAGCTTTTCCGATCAAGCTAGTAGCAAAGGTGGACCCCCGCTCCGCTACATCTTCGAGAAGCCTTTCATGTCAACAAGAATAGCCAAATGGTACTTCATGCTCGCCGGCTATGATATCACTTACGTCACACTAAAATCCGTCAGGGGGAAAGTGTTCAGTGACCAGCTTGCCGAATTCCCGTGTGACGAAGTGAAGGGGAAGATGTACAGTTCCCCGACGAGCATTTAATTTGTACTGCAACCGAGGAAATTAAGTGGCAACTTTTTTTCGATGGCGCCGCCAATAAACACGGTTTTGGCATAGGGGTATTGCTTGTCGATCCAAAAGACATCTACACTCCCATTTCCATCCGCCTGGAATTCGAAGCTACCAACAACATTGCCGAGTACGAAGCATGTATAGCGGGGCTCGAAGCAGCTCTCGACAGAAACATCACAGAACTAGAAGTATTCGGCGACTCTTTACTCCTTATCAATCAGCAATCGGGTAAATGGCGAACCCAAGACCCGACTCTCCAACAGTATGGTCAGCACCTTGAAGAACTGGTTGAACAATTCCAAGAGATCACTTTCAACTACCTACCAGGGATAAGAATCGCTTCGCCGATGCACTGGCCACTATAGCTTCATTAGTCGAAATGCCCAAAGGGAAAATGGTGAAACCCTTCAAAATTGCTCGAAGGAACAGTCCGAGATGCAAACAAACTCTCCGTGTATTCGGATATCATGAACTTCCTCAAAGAAGGAACTTATCCCGAGAATAGCCGTGGTATTCGGATATCATGAACTTCCTCAAAGAAGGAACTTATCCCGAGAATAGCAATAAGAAGTCTCAAGCAGCTCTGCAAAGGATAGCCTCTCGGTACGTACTGATTGGGGCCCGAGATCTATAAAAGCACCCACGACGGGATCAATCTCTTATGCGCCATGAATGCGCCCCGAAGCTCAAGAGATAAGTGTGAAGTGCACGAAGGAGAATGTGGACCCCACATGAATGGGTTTATGCTAGTCAAGAAGATACTTCGCATTGGTTACTATTGGAGCACTATGGAACGAGACTGTATCGAGAAAGTCCAAAAGGTGTGCCAAGTGCAGTTCCAGTGCCAATTCCACGCTAATCTGCAACATGCTCCCACCCTCACAACTTTACAACATGGTCACACCTTGGCCTTTCTCTGTTGGGGGATAGACATCATCGGTAAAGTTCATCCTACTGGAAGCAATGGGCAGTCATTCGTCCTAGTGGCAGTCGACTACTTCACAAGTGGGTCGAAGCACAAGCTTATCGAACCCTCACGCCAAGAAAGTGGCCGAATTTGTAAAGATTAATATCATGTGCCGATACGGCGTGCCTCATGAAATCATTTCCGGACAACGGCTCTCCACTTTTGAGAAAGAAATGATGCACTTTTGGTAGTAAATACAAGATCACCAAGCACAAGTCATCTCCTTACGTCCCCAAGCAAATGGCGCGTCGAAGCAGCAAATAAAACCATCGAGACCATCGTCAAGAAAATGGCCTCAACAGGAAGGGATTGGCCCGAGAAGCTACCCTATGCATTGTGGGGGCTACCGCACATCAATACGGTCCGCAACAGGGGGAAAACTCCTTATGCATTAGTCTATGGTTCTGAAGCCGTACTCCCCTATCGAACTTGAAGTCCCATCTTTACGGGTCCTCCTCGAGAATCAAGTCAACGAGGTCAACTGGATGCAAAGTCAATACGAACAGCTAGCTTACTCGACGAGAAAAGGTTAAGAGCACTCGAACGCACGAGGGCGTATCAGCAAAGGATGGCAAGAGCTTTCAACAAAAAGGTTGAAGCCTCGAAACATCAATGTGGGAGATTTGGTCTTAAGACAACATCCTCCTAATGCCATGAATCCCCTGGGGAAATGGGGACCCCGATGGATCGGTCCGTACGTGGTCAAAAAGATACTAAGTGGTGGTGCAGTCCGGCTCGTGGATTTAGATGGTGACCAGCTGCCAAAAGAGGTCAACCTCGACAAGCTCAAGAGGTTCTTACGCTTAATAAACAAAGACCATAAAAAAAAAAAAAAAAAAAAAATAACAAATCGCTCGCTAGGTTGAAAACCCGCAAGGGCGGCCTAGGCAAAAATTAGAGCACGTGAAAAAGAAGCCCGCTAGATTGAAAACCC
>JAOWBW010000137.1:1004447-1170885 GCA_026119855.1 Campanula takesimana | reverse complement strand
CTCCTCCCTTACTACTACTCTCTACAAGCAAGCTCCCCACTAACAATTAAGACTCAACACTTCTCACACTAGCACAAATGACCCAAATAAAATGCTAGTCATAATTTATTATAACACATAAAATGCACACATAAATTATTAATTAAATAATATTAAATAAATAAATAAATAATAATTATTTATTACTAATAAAATAGAGCGGGTTTTCGGGTCGTTACAATCTACCTCCTTAAAAAGAATTCGCCCGCGAATTCACTCATCAAAATCACAATGCGCGGTCATAATGAGGCGACAAAAAATATCAACTCGCATAAAGCACTCGTAACCCCAAATCAAGTACCTATTAAAGATTTCAGACATCAATTCCATGGACTCAAATAAACCCACACATATTGAACACATACATAACTCAAGCATATTATATCAACATTCTAAATTTAACTTCCTCTTTCATCCCGAATTTCACATTCTCAAGACTATCACTTGTTCACCAATTCTGAGACATAGCTGATTTGATCCTAATTAGCATCACGCTCACCATCAACCCTTAACTCATCAACATCCATAAGTTTTACTTTTCGGTTCCCCGTACGCATTGACGATCTAGACATCATCCAAGTAATCATACTACTACCCGAAACAAATAAGAGAAGGAATAGGGCTAACGATAATGTCACCCAATGACTCAATGTTATACCAAAAATTTGCCATCATCAAACTATCCGATCAAATGAGATTTCCCCTACCACACTCACTTTCCTCATGAGATAAAACATAATACAGTCAAAATCTTTGAATTTCTCAAACTACTTGCATTACCTCATACTTAGTTTTCTAAGGGAATATCCAGAATTCAAAACATTAAACCATCTCAAGCTTACTCAACTTCTTAAACTGTGAAAAGCTAAAGAAATTTCTCATCCTCCAAATGTTCACCGGGTGACTATATCTCTAAGGATTACCATTAAGTAGCAACTGTAACGATCCGAAATTTTGACAATCTTTGTTTCAATAAATAGTAATATATTACAACTTACAACTCTAAAATATATTACAAAGGGTCACTAATAATCCGAAATATTCAACAACTGCTCCGTCCCAATACAAAATCATAGCACCCTTTAATATGCCCAAGTATCTATACTCAACTTCCTTTACAAATCCTTAATCCAAACGAGAACGCCACTAAGAAAAGATTCAGAACCAAGTGACAACTGTTTAACTAAAACCCAAAATGCCCTTAATATTGCTCGAGAATTTCTTACTTTCTTAAAATATGTCTAGTCCTTTAAACTCAACGCGCTCACCATCATTAATGATTATAACTCCCACAATATACTCCTAATTCGTATTGCTTTAACTCAACTCCAGTCATGTATTAAAATGGTCCCAGAAGTATCATAACTCAACTTCTTATTATGACCCATAATAAATTAAGTATTTCCTCATACTAAACAATTCCGATGCACTCACGTAGATGTACTAAAAGTAAAGAAAAACTCCTATCAAGAAATTCTCAAATTGAATCTTTAACTACTTTAACCAACCGATACTATATGTTCACTGATTCACCTATCAGTATCGTAGCTTACATCAACTCATCATATAACCCAAGTTCCCTGTCGATCGAACGACACATCGCACCCAGTATAAATTATACCCAAGATTTCAAAATTTATATTGCCAACAGAGTAAGCTAAATCCCCAGCACAACCTTATAATAAAGATTTTCTGACTTTCAATATAGAACCTTAACATTATATACATACTTAATATGCTCCTAAACAAAGTCAAACATACCAATATAGAAATATTCTCCACCTATCGATGGCACACAAGAAATTCGAGACACATTGAAAGCTAGGCCATACTACTTAACTCGTCCATATCCTGCATAGGTGACATAACTAAATCACCTTAGCTCTATCAGAAGAAATCACGAAATTTCATACTCGAGGATATACCCCAACATAAATCACTTAATGAGAACAAACATACGAATATAGCACAAGACATTTCCACTTTACGAATTAGGTATGCCCAAGCCTTCAAAACTCGTACTCTCGATTCCCAAACCGACTAACCCCAATGGAACCAACACTATTGATACCAATCCTATACTTGATATACCACATGAGAAGAAACACTCGACGTCAATATACGACTCATAACTCAACCAACTTCTACCTTAACCTCATCCTTTAAGAAAACTTAGTTTCCTAAACCGCTCAAAGGTATAACACCCAAGTATTGAAACCTATTCAATATCAGAGTTCTTATTCTCCTTCAAGATCTAAAACCATTGCTCTGATACCAACTGTCACACCCCGGAAATCTCAAAAATCCATCAATATAAAATTTACGTAATATACATCTCCAAAATACAAAATACCAAACCGGGCGCGTGAATTCAACTATGAAACCAATACCATCAAACAACACCTCAACGAGATTATAACTCGGAGACTAGAAACAAACGCGGAAGCAAGAACAACTATTAACAAAAATACCCAAAGTGCAACCGTATATACAAAACACTGAACGACTACGAACCCACAATAATATGCATAAAGGCTCCGAAGAGCAACTATCCCAATGCGATCAACCTGCTCAGAAGATTCCCGCTACAACGGACCTCACAACGCTACCACTTGCTTTCCTGGGGGGGGTTAAGGAAAAACAATTTGAAACAAGAAACGGGGTGAGATAAAATCTCAGTAAGTTACTAAATGCATCTACATGGCATAATATCATGCAAATCAATTATATAACTGAGCAAGTAAATCATATAACAACAAATGAGAAAGCTCCCTATAGACAACCGTCCCATACCAGTTGGAAATAACGACTAACTCATCAAGCAGCACATAAGACTGAAATAAACACGTTACAAAGGATACTGAGCCAAGGTTTCACCAAACCAATAGAACAATCGCTGCGTAGCTTCAACCGATAAACCAGTCAACAATAGCAGCATAACAGCTGAAGAGAGCCCCAGTCAGAACCGACCCATCAATCAATCAACCAATCAAACCATCTTCGTAGTAGCATAATAGCTGAAGAGAAAACCCTCGGTACCGGATCCAATAACAAAGTAACGTGCCACAAAGGGCGGGAGCCATGCCACAAAGTCATGCTCCAAAACGTGTAGCTAGAATACTCACAAAAGGAGCTAGCTCATCCCATCCAAGGCCAATCTGGGTGAGGAAAAAGGACCAATGGGTGATGCTATACTGGACTTGGCTGTGCCATTATAGCATTATCCATTGCCTGACTCGATACACAAATAACCAGCTGGACTTTCAATTAAATGCTAGGTAATAAATACTAGCTCGATAAACAACCAAAGATTCCAAAGTAGGGAACCATACCAATTAATCACCATAAAAGATGCAAACGATTACTCAAGAAGAGTTCAACAACAATAAACACAAGGAGTTTCTCATAAAAGAGTCCAACAACATTTACCATTAAAACATAATGATTCCAAGATAAGGCACGTACCAAATACATCCTAAATATGATACCCACAAGTTAATCATAAAGAGCACAACCCAAACGGTCGCTCACAAATGGCACAATGACTATTACCAAAATGACCCTAAACATTTACTCATAAAGATATACTAGGACTATGAACTCAACCATCTCATCACACCTGGAATTCCAAAGTAGGAAATCAGAATGAATACACCTTAAGGTTAATCAAACCGTAAGTACCCAATTGCCAATTCACGCTTTACCTCCGTTCATAGCGAACCAATTCTAAACACCCCAAACGAATCCAAAAGGTTACACTTATTAGAACATGATCATGACCGGACTAAACCCTACACTTTGGTGTTCAATGACAACCCTCTAGGTACTATAGGACATCGCCTAAAACCTAGACCAAGTCTTACTCGAAAACCAATTCGATTGGAACAATCACGAACACATCATAAGATGCCCAAACATTCCCAAACAATACTTGATCAAATTACATAACACCATTGTTCAAAAAGGAACCAATTTTAATTACTAAAGTGTTCCACGGTGCCCAACTAAGTCAACTAGAATAGTACTATGGAACCTAGACCGAGACTACACCTTGATCTTAAACCTCAATGAAAAGACAACCATTCTAATTTGGAACCGTGCAGCCAATGGGACCATTTCAAATCACTCAAAAAGAGCTTTCCAATGATAGTTTACACGTCCAAAACGGAGTCCGGACGAAGAAGTTATGGCCTTCGAAAGAATGGACAAGAAAACAATGATTTTCACAGAAGGTAGAGGGGTGCGCGTGCCTCCCACCGACAGGGTGCGCGCGCCTCCCTGAATCAGATAGGAATGCGCCACAATGGGGAAGAAGGGTGCGCGCGCTTCATCACCAAGGGGTGCGCGCGCCTCCTGAGTTCAGAAGGGAAAACACCAACATGGAGCTGGAGGGTGCGCGCGCCTCCAAGAAAAGGGTGCGCGCGCCTCCTGCGCCGGACAGAGAGATCTACAGAAATTTTCCTGGGTTCTTCACATTTCCTTTACCCAATTCAATCCAACCCAAAATCAAAGATCCCAACAAGAATAATAATGAACCAATACAACTTCTAAGCCTATAAAAGACTCATCTAGCAACATTTGAACAACCAAACCAATGAATGATTCAAACACCCAAATTTCACAAAATATGAATAATTTACAAATGGGTTCCAAACCAACCAAAGGAGCTATATATAACAACTAGGGCATCAATGGAGTTAATGATGAACCAATTTAGCATAAATGGGGGAAAAGTAACTTACCCGGATTTTATGAAAGTTGACGGAATTCGAATTTTCTTTGTTCTCTACGATCCTATCGACGATCTTTTCTTGGAAGAGAGAGAGAGTTTGTGCTGGGAATGAAATGAGGTGAGGGAGAAAGAGAGGGAGTAGGGAGAAGATGATTAAACCAAACTTACACTTAGACTCCTCCCTTACTACTACTCTCTACAAGCAAACTCCCCACTAACAATTAAGATTCAACACTTCTACACTAGCACAAATGACCCAAATAAAATGCTAGTCATAATTTATTATAACACATAAAATGCACACATAAATTATTAATTAAATAATAATTTAAATAAATAAATAAGCAAATAAATAAATAATTATTATTTATTACTAATAAAATAGAGGCGGGTTTTCGGGTCGTTACAAAGATTAACTTCCATGACCTAGTCATGAGCTTAAGAATTGTTCTAAAGCAAGATCGGAAGTTATGAATTCTTAATATATCCTATTTCTAAGAAACCTAATGCTTAAGGATGGACAAAGACATTTATTATAAACATGTGGATGATTCTATAGATGTCAATTGTCTTATGACTTGCTACCATATGTTTAGAATTTTAGAAGTATCTGAAACACATGGATGCTTATTTGATAAGCAATCACGTAGAAAGCGTTCCTACAAGCAAGAAAGGCAAGAAAAGTTTGAGATTGATTAGAGTCTAACATTCATTTGATGAATGAAAATGTATGATAATAAGTTCTCATGTTTTGAACATGGAGAGACATATTAATTACCTTATACGGCTTGGTTATCATGTTAGTTTGGAACTAACAAACGGATTTGATATCAATTCAAAAGCGACATTTGATGTTTAAAATGCTAAGTCTTAATATCAAATAGAAACATTCTCAAACTCTAAATGTTAATAAGGACAAGAATTTAAGATAAAGGCAAGACAAAAGTTGTCAAGCCTAAAAGGAAATATTTGTGGCAAAACCTAAAATCCAAAGAATGTAATTTGTACCTTGGCAATAGGATTGACCGTTGGTGAAATTACAATTTGAATTAAAAGATCAAAAGGAAGGGTAGTTGGACTACCACTTCAAGTATTTATGTTAAAATTTCTACTTGTAAGGGTAAAGATTAAACTATGTGGCAATAATGATGCAATGGTTGCAACATTAATCATAAGAACTTGCGAAGTGTCTTTACCTAATAAGTTCATATTTGTTTTGAACAAATGGTGCTTTGTTCTTATTTTAAGTAGAAATATTATTTTGGTTTCTTCATTAGAAGATTATGGATATTTCTTATTTCGAATAAGAAAGTGTTCCATTAAATATGTTTTGCCTTATTGTATTGCTAATCATATAAATGGGACTTTATATCCTTATCTTGGAAAGAACAAAATAATAACGTAAATAATGGAAATCCAAATGTAAGGATGTAAGCGTTGCATTCTTAAAGCATTGATGTCTATATTAATAATAAGAAACACATATCTAAAATTCCATGGGACGGACTTTTAAATTCGCATGATTTCGAATCTTGTGATATATGTGAATCTTGGAAATTGATTAAGACACCTTTTACTAATAGTAGTGAAAAGAAAGTACTTTTTGAATTGATACATGTTGATGTATATAGTTCATTAAAGTAACAATGCTAAAGAGGATTTTTGATAAAAGTAATATTTGAACCATGGACATTACGAGAATTCTGCAGAAAGTCTGCAGAATAAGAAAAACTGATACTGGGAACAAGATCCGTACGGCTGAATATCAGGTGTACGCCTAATCTGAAGCCGTACGGACCCTGCTCCAGAAGTTTATAGATTGTCTTAAAACTGCAGTTTTTCGCCTCATGATAAGTCAAACTGATTTTTTATTATCCTTCTGGATTATGTGCTGGAAACAGCTGCGATTACACTAAATTGAGATTCGTCTAAGGAGGTTCGTTATACCATATAAGATATGGAATGAAAGAAAACTTGGTTTGTCTTTCATAAAGATTTGTGATGTGATACTTTTGAGAAAAAGTTTTGTCTTGGACAAAATCACACCTAAATCTAATAAATGTATTTTATGGGATATCTTAATGATATTAATTTTACACCCTTTAGAGTACAAATCGTTTGTTTCTCTAAATAGCACTTTCTAGATAAATCGTTTATCTCTAAAGAACTAGTGGGAGTAAAATGTATCTCGAAGAGTTCGAGACCTAGAAAATGACATAGAACCTAAGATGGAAAATTGAACAAAGTTTCACAAGGAGTTGTAGAAATTCGTTCAAGTGTACACAAAATTATTTGCATAAATGATAGGATACTATTTATAACAATAAATATTGATTTCTCGTAATAGAAAGTAATTAGGAAAATATCATTGCGAATGATTGACCTATTACCTATCAAGATGCAAAGTCCGCTCCGGATTTAGATCAATGACTTGGAGTCATAAAATCTAAAAGTGTATATTGATTAAGCAAGACTAATTGAGAAAAGTTAATTCATAATGTCGATTATGATGAAACTTTATCACATGTAGTCATGCTTAATATTATTAGAATTCTTATTGTCATGACCTCATATTTTGAATATGAAATATGACAAATGGATATCAAAATAGCATTTCTTAACAGGAACATACTTTAGGATGTTTTGATACAACCTAAAAGTTTTGATCTATAAAATTCTAATAAAATATGCAAGTTGCAGAAATCCATGAGATGGATTGAAGCAAACTACTTAGAGTGGAATTTCATTTTGATGAAGTATTCAAAGAGTTTGAAATTCATCAAGGATGAGACTTGTGATTACAATAAATTTAGTGGGAGCGTAATTTTATTCATAGTCTAATATATATATGGTTGATATATAAATCATTTTGAAAGAGTTTCTAAATGAAACACTTGGATGAAGCCGCCTACATCCTTGGACTGATTTATGGAGATAAATCTAAAAGGTTGATTGGTTAAAGTCAAAGTACTAATATTGACAATATAGTGAAAGGTTAACTATGCAAGACTCTTGGAGAGGTCACTTGCAAAAGTCTAATGGCATTAATCTTTGCAAGATTTAGTCTTACTGGAAGACTGGTGAGCAAAGAGTACATGATTAGGATTCCATATGCTTCGGCAATTGGATCTATCATGTAAGCCATGTTAATATACTAAGACCGGATGTCTCATATAATTGGAGTATGATGAGATAATACCAATTGGATTCTAGTGAAAGTCACTAGTTAAGAAACATCCTTAAGTACTTTAGAAGAACTAAAGGATGCATTCTGGATCTTTGATGGAATATAAGATGATCTTGTAAATAGTTACAAAGATGCATTCTTACAAACCATCAAAGATAAATATTGCAGTATAAATACATGTCTAAGTTTAATAATGGTGTTAGAAGAGTTCTAAGTATACCATTACTATTCTACAAAAGGTTGAGTATCTAGTCGCATGGGATGCAACTAGAAAATTGTTTGAATAAGATAACAATTAGTAAACTAGAAATTGTTTTTAGTGTCACTAATTTTATGGACCTTCATTGTGCCAATAATTGTTATTGCACAATCTAAGGGGCTAATGTCTTATCTAAACATATACTTGGACGTTTCTATCTTTTTTGAGAAATCGTCAAACATAGGAGATGTCTAAATATGCAAAGTACCATATGATGATAACAAGGATAATCATCTTACATAAGCCTGCTTGCAACTATGATGGAGATTATAACTAGCTCAATGGGTATTGGATACACGTTGATTGGGCCTAGTGTAAGTGGGAGATTGTTGGATATTATGCCCTAGGCCCTTGAGAAAGGCCTATGCGTTATATCATAGCTTCATTGTTATAGAGATAACAAACCCGATTATTATATATTTTGCATGTTTATTATAATAATCATTGTCCCTAGCACTTATGAAGGGCTAGCATGAGTTTAATGGATAATCATATGTTGATTATAGCGCATAGGATGAGGATTAAACTTGTGGGTACATGTTGGAGAACAAGTACTGGATAGACCCGTTATGAGATTTATGTCATGGTCAAATGTCATAATTAAATCTCATAATAGTTATATCATTCATCCTTAGACCTAAGATTATCATAGTCTTCCACATGATGAACATTATGTTTGACGTACTCAAACGCTACCCCTAACCGGGAAGTTATAAAGGCTACGATTGGCATAATCGGATTCTTGTAGGGAAGAATGATAAGTCAAGATGGGATTTGTCCCTCTCTCAAGAGAGATATCTGCTTGGCCACTCGATGAGTGAGATTGATAATAGTGTACGGCCGTACCCAAATGAATTGAAGCGTTCAATGTTATTTGCTCATATCAATCTACTCGAGATCGAGAAAGCATTGGACAACATAAGTTGACGTGGACCATGACTTATTTCCAATATGATATCGTGTGACAAAGGGATTGTGATATGTTCTATAAGGTTACTTTGGGCTTTCAAAGTTATACCAATTGGGTAGTCATAATGGCTTGCTAGAGTCCGCTTATGACTTACGGGTTCTGACTCGTTCGGACTCGTTGCCAACTTAGTATAACCTATTGGGTCACACACAATAGAACGGATTGAATAAGGCACAGAAAACAGGAAAAAATGGATCCTGCTAAAAGGATCCATACGGATGGTTTGGGAGCCACCCAACCAATCTGTACGAATGGTTTGTCCAGACAGAAAACAGTTTGTTCAGATCTCTTGTTTGACAAGGAATTATGATCCCAAAAGGAATTAGGTTTATACCCTATTATATATGTGTGCAGTGGTGTTTGATAAACCTAATGGTTGATTTTAGAAATCATAACATGTTGTTTGAGAAACAATTACACACATATAGAGGGGATTATTAGTTTTGAGATTTCGAATCATCATAACTCAATAATCAATGAAGCAAAATAATTTTTACAAAGAAATTGTTTCTTCATCAAGCCTTGGGTCTAGCAATCCAGATCAAGAAGGTGTTCTTGATATCCGTTCGACGTGTGGATACCGATAGAGGGTGTTTGCTTTAACACCTTAAAGTTTGTGTTCATGGATTTGATCTTCAAGGGTATGTTGCTTTCATCTTGTATTTAATTTAATCAACATGAACGGATCTGGGCTCTTGGGTGTTTGATTTTATCTGTTTATTCCGCTGCGTATGATGCATCAAAACCCAACAGTTCGGGTTATTGCAAAACCCTTTCCTAGAATGGTCGGATGTCAAAGCAATTGAGGCCTTCGTCATTGTCCATGTGGGATCCACCTACCAATTCAATTTTTGAGCAACTGTAACGACCCGAAAACCCGCCTCTATTTTTCTTAGTGATAATTATTTAATTATTTATTTATGGTTTATTTATTCATTTAAATTATTAATTTATTTAAATATTTATGTGTACATTTTATGTTTCATAATAATTTATGCCTAGCATTTTATTTGAGTTATTTATGCTAGTGTAGAAGTGTTGGGACTTGATTGTAGTAGGGAGTTTAATTGTAATGGTAAGTAGTAGGGGAGGGGCCCTAAGTGTAACATTTTAAAAACATAATCATCCTACTCCCTCCATTTCACCTCCCCCCCACCTTTTCTCCTCACACACTCCATCTCTCCCAGTCATTTCTCTCTCTCTCTACCATTGTTGGGTAAGTTTTCTCTCCCTCCTTCTTCCCTCATTTTAGTCATCATCCCTTGGTTATTTCTCAATTCTCATATCACGAAAAATGTTTAGATCGTCGATAGGATCGTAAAGAACAAAGAAATTTCGAGTTCCGTCACCTTTAAGAAAATCCGGGTAAGTTACTTTCCCCCCATTTATGTTAAAAATGTTCATCTTTAACTCCCTTGGTGCTCTAGTTGATATATATGTCCTCTTTGTTTGATTTGGAACTTATTTGCAAATTATCCATTTTTGTGTAATTTGGGTGTTTGAATCACTTCTTGGATTGGGTGTTCTAGATGTGGTTTTATGAGCCATTTTAGGTTTATAAGTTGCTAGGGTACCTTGGTATTGCTATCTAGAAGTGTTATTCTTGGGGCATTTGAGTTTGGGTATGAAAATGGTGTTTTTGTGTTAATTTCGGATTGAAGAACCCAGGAAGAAGATCTGGGTTTGCCGATTTTCGTTGGAGGCGCGCGCACCCCTTGGGTGCGAGGCGCGCGCACCCTCCTCTCCTCCAATCTTGAATTTCCCACTGTCGGATGGAGGCGCACGCATCATTTTCTTGGAGGCGCGTGCACCCTTTCCATTTCAAATCTTCTATTTGTGACTGATTTCAGGAGGCGCGCGCATCCCCTTGTTTGAGGCGCGCGCACCCCCCCCCCCCTATTGTGAAATTTATTCCTTCCTTGTCCAATCTTTCGAAGGCCATAACTTCTTCGTCCGGACTCCGTTTTAGTCGAGAAAACTATCGTTTTAAAGCTCTTTTAGAGTAATACGAGATGAGGTGGTTTATTTGGTTGGGATTCAGGTTAGGATTGTGTTGAGTTTTCAATAAGTGTTCTATAACAAAATGTTTTATGACCGGTCCGTGGTGATCAAGTTTGGGATATTTGTTGGTGTGGGTTGTAGATAGCCCTAGTGTTTAAAATGGATCCTTTGTGAACAAATATGTGTGGAATTTGATCAATATCGTTTTGGAATGTTTGGGCATCTTTTGATGTGTTGTTTGAATTGGTTTACCTTTTTGGTGGTTTAATTGAAATGGTTCCCTACTTTGGAATCATGAGTTGTTTATTTAAGCGAGTATTTATTACTTAGCATTTGTTAGAAAGTCCAGCTGGTATTTGTGTGTTTCGGGTGATGCGAAAGATTATAATGGCAATGAGCTGAGTTCATTATAATTCTTGACCATTGTTTTGCCCTTACTTTCCTCTCCCAGATTGGCCTTGGTTGAGATGAGCTAGCTCCTTTGTGAGCATTCTAGCTGTTTGGTTTGGGTTATGACTTTGTGTCATATTCCCTTGCTATTATTGGTTATTGGTTCCGGTACCGGGGGTTTCTCTTCAGCTTTTATGCGACTATGAAGATGTTGATTGCGTTGATTGTTGAAGCTGCGCAACGACCTTTATTTGGTTCTATCAGTTGGGAAACCCTGGCTCAGTATCCATGTGAATTGTTTATTTCTGCTGCTATTTGTTATCTGTTGTGTGCTATGTGCTATATGAGATTTTCTATTGTTAGAAGTTATTGTTATTGCATGTTGCATAATAGCATGTCATGTAGTTGCATTAGTAACTTACTGAGATTTTATCTCACCCCGTTTCCTTTCAATGTTGTTTTCCTTAACCCCCCCCCCCCAGGAGGAAAGGATTAGGATTTGCGGATCGAAGAGGACGTCGAGAGGTTTGAGATTTTTGGGCAGGTTATTATTGATCGGTTTGCATTATATAAATGTGTAACCTTCTTGGGGATAGTTGTACCAACAATGACGTCATTAAGATTTGTAATATTTTGTATTTTGGGTGTGAGCTTGTGGAGCTTACACTAGTTGTTTTATGATGTTGTTAAACTTGGATTTTCCAAACCTTGTGTTAAAATCTTTTGGGTATAAAATAGAATTTTTATCTTCAGTATTTTAGAGTTTATGGTTGTAAGTCGACGTCCAGCTCTCGAGTTCCCGGCCTGAGGGGTCGGGGTCGCGACAGTTGGTATCAGAGCTATGGTTTAGCTCTATGTATAAGTATAGGTGGACTAGAATGACCTAGGAGGGTAGATGGGTTCGGAGTGAGTAACGATGAGTATTTTATGCAGGTATTTGTTTGTAATGGCTAGAAGAAGAGCTGGTGAAGGCATCAGTGGGACTCAGAATCTTAATGGTCTACGGGAAGAAAACCATGCAATGTTTCAGGGCAAGTTTGAAGCGGCCGTGAAATCAATTCATGACCAAGGGCCGAGAGAGGAACATGTAGCACCTCCGCGATATGGGTTGGAGCAGTTCTTAAAGTTGAAACCAAGTAAGTACGACGGTGAGCCGGATGTGAAGAAAGCCGAGCTATGGATAGAATCGATGGAGAAAATCTACGATGTCTTTGGTTGCACTGATGAGGATAGGGTTCTGTTTGCAGCTTATAAGCTCGTGGGGGCTGCGGAACATTGGTGGAAGGCACTGAAGACCAGTTGGGATGCGACTCTTGTACCATATCCTTAGGAGTGGTTCGTGAGGAAATTCAAGGATCATTTTATCTCTCTAGTGGATCAAAACCGGAAAGAGATCGAGTTCCTCAGCTTGGAGCAAGGCATGATGTCAGTAGCACAGTACTCGGCTAAGTTCACAGAATTAGCCAGGTATTGTGACTACCTTGTGCGGACCGAGGAGCAGAAAGCGATGAGATTGATCAGGGGTTTGAAGACAGCTATTAGGACTCAACTTATAGCCCAAAGAATTCAACTTTTTCAGGATGCGGTGGACCGTGCATATTTAATAGAGCAAGACATCGGGGGACACAAGAGGAAGACTGAGATGGTTAACCCGGGAAAACAAGGAGGGCAAAACAAGGCTCAACCACAGCGATATTCGGATAACAGAGGTAATTCTGGAGTGCAAACTCGATTCAGAAGGCAACTTCAAGGGCAACCAACAGTAAGAAATCAAGGTTCTAATAAGGGGACACGAAATGGGAAGATCTGCGGCTATTGTCAGAGGGAAGGACACTCAGAAGACAAGTGTTGGAAAAAGCAAGGAAAATGTGTTAATTGTGGTCGGTTTGGGCACTTTGCGAGAGATTGTCCTAGAGGCAGATATCAACCATCCGGGAGTGACGCTGGTACTACACTGGGTCAGAAGAGAGATTCTTTGGGAAACCCTAAAGGTTTAGGGTAGGGTATTTGTGATCAACCAGCACTCTTCAGGTATTGAGCAATTTCAGGAGGTATTATTTTGCGTCGAGAGAGCGAGCGCGTGCATTTTAGGATCATCGCATTCTCATGTTTATGTGCATTTAGTTGCATTTATTTCTCCTGAGTCTTTTACTTATGTGTTGTCAGTGTCTACTCCTATGGAGGAGTGTAGGATATCTGATGGAGTCTTATGTGCTCATGTTGTGCATAAAGGTAGATATAACTTACCTACTAAATTTGTCATATTGCTATTATAAGATTTTTGATGTTATTTTGAGAAGGGAAATGTCATGCTTTAGTCGATTGTTGTAGGAAAATTGTTACATCCTCTCTTACCTTTTGCCTAAAATTGTTTTGAGACCGTTCCTTTGTGTAGAGTTAAGCATATCTTTTCTTATTTGGAATCTGGCTATTTCGCTTCGATGGGTGACAATGGATGTCTATACCAAGTTGTTGGATGTATTTATCATTTGTAAGATTTCTATTTTTCTTCTGAACAGTACCTAGTATTTGAGAAAAGCTTGGGTTAAATTGTATTGTTATGGTACAAGGTTGTAGTACTGATAATTAGATCAATATCCATATTGTATCGATTGGGTTGTAAGAATTGAGGATTCAATTGAGGATTTCTTGGTAGGAGATTTTTGTTTACTTCTAGCACATCTACGTGATTGCATCGGAATTGGTTGTTATGAGGGAATACATGATTTGTATGAGTGATGAGTAGATTGTGGAAGTTATAATCATTAATGGTGGTAAGCGCGTTAAGTTCGAGAGGACTAAGCACATTTTGGGAGAGTAATAGTTTCCAGATCTATATTAAAGGCATTTTGAATTTTGAGTTTTGGTTAAATGGCTGTTCTATGGTTCTAAATCCTTCTTGGTGACGTTCCTCGATTTGGATTAAGAGTATGTGAAGAAAATTGGGTATCAATACTTGGGCATATTAAAGAATACTATGATTTGGTATTGGGTCAGTTAGATTGTGGCTAGCCAATTGGTTTGTTATGATGGTAGTACTATTGAGCCTAAGTATCATTGAGATTATAAATGTATACATGAAAGACTAAGGTGGGTTAGCCATTGAAGATTTAGGATTTGCTAAATTTCATTGGAGTGTATAAGCGGATCATCAATTTAAAGAGGGAGTTAGAGGAAAGCCTTGGAGATAAAATGTGGATTGTTTTACGGATTACTGAGTATTTGTAATTGTTTTAGGCTTTCAAAGAGTTGGAGTAATGTGATGATGAAATTATAGCGTGGATTTAAGTAAACATTTTGTATAAAATTTTGAGCTTACGTTGTACCTCTAGTTTAAGGTTCCATCTAAGGTGAAAGCACTATAATGGAAATCCTTGGAGATATAGCCACTTTGGTGAATACTATGGGGATAAAAAATTTCTTAGCTTGTCATATTTTAAGAAGCTGATTAAGCTCGGGATGGTTTAATGTTTGGAATTTCTGGGAAGTAATACTGAGTATACGGCTTACAAATGGAAGTATCTTGACAGTGTAATTAAGGTTATGAATAAGGCAAACTTGTAGTATCTCGAGAATTATGTTTAGGAGAAATTGGGGTTCTTCGATTTTGAGGATGAATTTTAATTAGTAGTGGAGATAATGATTGAAGGAAGTTAAGTGCGAGAGGTTGTTATGTTGTAAACATTATTTAAGGTTACCATATGATGGTTTAGAATGGACAATTGAGAATTCGGGAAGTGGCAGAACTATCGTATCCGTGGCTAATTGATCCTTCGGGTAAATATTCGGGTTAATAAATAGAGCTATCTATGACTAAGGATTGATTGCAATTTTAGTGATATCGCCTTCAAATTATAGTTTGTTGTTATGGGACCAAGTTTAGAAATGATGATAATGGGTTACCAATGTTGGATAGTTTATGTTCTTCGAAAGGATAAAAATGAGTTAGTGCAAGTGGGTTAAGAAATACCAAGACTACGATTGTATTATGTTTTATTACCTAAGGAAGATAAATTTAGTAGTGGAGTTGATTCCAAATACTATTGGGATAATGAAAAATAAAACTTATGGATGTTGATGATTTAAGGGTTAATTGAATCATGGAGACTGTATCTGAATTATCTAATAGGTTCTTGATTGGGATTTTGAGTGCTAGATGAGAATCGATATTTTGTAGCCTCGATATGACTATGTGTTATGATTTTGATAAGTGAATTCGCGGGCGAATTCTTTTTAAGGAGGGTAGATTGTAACGCCCGAAAACCCGCCTCTATTTTTCTTAGTGATAATTATTTAATTATTTATTTATGGTTTATTTATTCATTTAAATTATTTATTTATTTAAATATTTATGTGTACATTTTATGTTTCATAATAATTTATGCCTAGCATTTTATTTGAGTTATTTGTGCTAGTGTGGAAGTGTTGGGACTTGATTGTAGTAGGGAGTTTAATTGTAATGGTAAGTAGTAGGAGAGGGGCCCTAAGTGTAACATTTTAAAAACATAATCATCCTACTCCCTCCATTTCACCTCCCCCCCCCTCACCTTTTCTCCTCACACACTCCATCTCTCCCAGTCATTTCTCTCTCTCTCTACCATTGTTGGGTAAGTTTTCTCTCCCTCCTTCTTCCCTCATTTTAGTCATCATCCCTTGGTTATTTCTCAATTCTCATATCACGAAAAATGTTTAGATCGTCGATAGGATCGTAAAGAACAAAGAAATTTTGAGTTCCGTCACCTTTGAGAAAATCCGGGTAAGTTACTTTCCCCCCATTTATGTTAAAAATGTTCATCTTTAACTCCCTTGGTGCTCTAGTTGAAATATATGTCCTCTCTGTTTGATTTGGAACTTATTTGTAAATTATCCATTTTTGTGTAATTTGGGTGTTTGAATCACTTCTTGGATTGGGTGTTCTAGATGTGGTTTTATGAGTCATTTTAGGTTTATAAGTTGCTAGGGTACCTTGGTATTGCTATCTAGAAGTGTTATTCTTGGGGCATTTGAGTTTGGGTATGAAAATGGTGTTTTTGTGTTAATTTCGGATTGAAGAACCCAGGAAGAAGATCTAGGTTTGCCGATTTTCGATGGAGGCGCGCGCACCCTCCTCTCCTCCAATCTTGAATTTCCCACTGTCGGATGGAGGCGCACGCATCATTTTCTTGGAGGCGCGCGCACCCTTTCCATTTCAAATCTTCTATTTGTGACTGATTTCTGGAGGCGCGCGCATCCCCTTGTTTGAGGCGCGCGCACCCCCCCTCCCCTGTTGTGAAATTTATTCCTTCCTTGTCCAATCTTTCGAGGGCCATAACTTCTTCGTACGGACTCTGTTTTAGTCGAGCAAACTATCGTTTTAAAGCTCTTTTAGATTACTAGGAGATGAGGAGGTTTATTTGGTTGGGATTCAGGTTCGGATTGTGTTGAGTTTTCAATAAGTGTTCTATAACAAAATGTTTTATGACCGGTCCGTGGTGATCAAGTTTGGGATATTTGTTGGTGTGGGTTGTAGATAACCCTAGTGTTTAAAATGGCTCATTTGTGAACAAATATGTGTGTAATTTGATCAAGTATCGTTTTGGAATGTTTGGGCATCTTTTGATGTATTGTTTGAATTGGTTCACCTTTTTGGTGGTTTAATTGAAATGGTTCCCTACTTTGGAATCATGAGTTGTTTATTTAAGCGAGTATTTATTACTTAGCATTTGTTAGAAAGTCCAGCTGGTATTTGTGTGTTTCGGACGATGCGAAATATTATAATGGCAATGAGCTGAGTTCATTATAATTCTTGACCATTGTTTTGCCCTTACTTTCCTCTCCCAGATTGGCCTTGGTTGAGATGAGCTAGCTCCTTCGTGAGCATTCTAGCTGTTTGGTTTGGGTTATGACTTTGTGTCATATTCCCTTACTATTATTGGTTATTGGTTCCGGTACCGGGGGTTTTCTCTTCAGCTTTTATGCGACTATGAAGATGTTGATTGGGTTGATTGTTGAAGCTGCGCAGCGACCTTTATTTGGTTCTATCAGTTGGGAAACCTTGGCTCAGTATCCATGTGAATTGTTTATTTCCGCTGCTATTTGTTATCTGTTGTGTGCTATGTGCTATATGAGATTTTCTATTGTTAGAAGTTATTATTATTGCCTGTTGCATAATAGCATGTCATGTAGTTGCATTAGTAACTTACTGAGATTTTATCTCACCCCGTTTCCTTTCAATGTGGTTTTCCTTAACCCCCCCCCCAGGAGGAAAGTATTAGGATTTGCGGATCGAGGAGGACGTCTAGAGGTTTGAGATTTTTGGGCAGGTTATTATTGATCGGTTTGCATTATATAAATGCGTAACCTTCTTGGGGATAGTTGTACCAACAATGACGTCATTAAGATTTGTAATATTTTGTATTTTGGGTGTGAGCTTGTGGAGCTTACACTAGTTGTTTTATGATGTTGTTAAACTTGGATTTTCCAAACCTTGTGTTAAAATCTTTTGGGTATAAAATGGAATTTTTATCTTCAGTATTTTAGAGTTTATGGTTGTAAGTCGACGTCCAGCTCGCGAGTTCCCGGTCCGAGGGGTCGGGGTCGCGACAGCAACTGTGGACACATTCCCTCTTTCTGGCTCGGGTACTTCTCAATGGTGTAGCCAGCATGATTCTGACCGCTTACTTGGATTGGTATGAACGGACTATGGGGCCGACTCAGGCTCATTAAAGAGAGGCGTGAGGCCATTCTTGGGGGGAATTATGACACTGGCAGGACTTTGAAGGAAGCTGAGGCTGTGGCGAGTGGTCATAACCACACTGGAGATATCGTGGATGACTATCGGGTTTTGGCCGAGAGGAGGATGGCCGTAGTACCCAAGGTTGAAACACAAATGGAGAACATCCGAGCTCGGGCTGCAGCCGACACGGCTTTGAGGGCAGCCGGACTCATTGGGGAGACCGGGAAAATACCCATCCTTGGAAGGAGGGAAATTGAGATTTTTGACACGAAGAAGAAGAAGACCCGAAGGAGTCAGAAGAAGAAGTGGACAAGTGAGGAGAATTGACGGCCCTATGTCCTAAGCATCCACTCATTTCCATTGCAGACAAATTAGTTTACTTTAGATGTTTTGTTTGTATTTTCAGCATGTTATTGAGTCGAGAGTAGACCGTGCTTGAACTCATCAAAGAAGTGTTTTAACTTTAGTGATAATGGTTACTTATCTTTGTAAGGCTATATTTGCGTTTATATGAAGCCTTCTGCTCAAAATGGGATTTGAATTTTATTTATTTTTAAGACAGGACCAATAATTGGCTGCCTACGTTCCCCTTTTACAAATAGGACTAAGGGGGTCAGGTCATTATAGTTCTTTTCCATGAGTCATGGTACAACCCTGTTTTTTCTCTAGACTGCCCAAACGGGTTTTTCGATCTAGGTGGGTATATTCTTTTAGCACCTTTTTTTAAAAAAAACAAAGTAGCGACGGAGCTTGTCACCGTTGACCGGGTGCATGAAAGGATTTCCATCCAAATCTGCGAGTCTCATTGCGCCTCCTTGTAAGGATCCCTCCCCGTAACGAATGGATAAGTTTCGGAAGGCGAAATACCAAACACGGTTATCACGCAAAACATAACGGAGTCGCCACATTTGTTAATTATTTAACCCAACAAATGGAAAGGTTAGAGGCTCCATTAGTTCGAAGGTCAGGTTACGCCTTGGGAAGAGTTTTACGTCACCCAAGTCGCCTCGGATAGGACCGAGTCTCCCTAGCGTTAGTTAACAAACGTGCATGTGTGTGTGTATTTCAAAAATGGGAGAAACTGATATTTTAACAAAACTGGTTAATTATTTAACAGAAAAGGGTTATTTTGCAAACATTCCAGTCAAAAAGGGGAGAGACTGGAAAATGCACTCCCTGGCCAAAGTAGCCGTACGGCTAGGGAGAGCATTCCAGGGGTTTTTGACAGTTTATCAGAAAATTGTCCAGTTTCAGGCAAAACAGAGTGTTCTTGCTGAAACTGGACTGTGATGATCACTTTCAATTATTTTCTTTAGCAAAAACATGGATTTAATCATCCCTATGTCATTGATCACAAATTAGACACCAAAAACAAAGGTTTTGGGTGTGATCAAGACAATCATTGGGGAAGTTTTGAGAAAGGTGATGAACATGCCCTTTGGGCCAAAAGTGCCATTTGATGAGTAAAGATTGGAACTTTACCATCAAAATGGACTTTTTATGAAAGATTAACCTTGAGGGACAACAAGAGCAACATAAAGATCTAATCTTTATGACCCAATCTTAGGGATTTTTGGCTAGATCAAGGTTGGGATGATAAAGATTAAGCCTTTATCCCCCAACATGATCATCATGGCCTAGTTTGTGTAATACCAACATAAAGACATGAGCTTTCAGCTTGATAAAGAGATGTTTAAGCTACTTAGAACAAGAAATTAAACCATGATCATCCTTAGGTTTGAACCTCTTTCACACAAAAGCATGAAGGGAACCTTGAATCATGCTCATGATTTAGTTCACATTATATGTATATATATATACAATATATATGCTTGAAATGGACAAGTCTTGTAGTAATATAATATATGTATGCTTGAAATGGACAAGTCTTGCAAGAATGTAAATTTGCTTGAGAGGACAAGTCTTACAAGAATGTAAACAAGAACAAGTAATGTGGTTAACAAAGAAAAATAGAGTTGAGATGAGATGAAGAGAAGATGGGGGAAGGGGACCTCACCTATGATGGTTCTAGTCTATCTTCCTTTCCTTCACTCAATTATAAGGGTGATTTCTCTCTCAGACACGATTTCTGTTGAGTTTCCCCTATCTAAACATTATTCTTCCCCCTCCCCCTAAAATGATCAGCATGGGGTTCAATTTATAGGGACTGAGGGTGCCCAACATAGCCGTATGGCTCAACCCCTCAAGTACCCAAACCATCCGTACGACTCGACTTGGCGAGCTTCTGGATTTTTCTAAGTTTAATTCCAGTTCAGTCCTGGAATATTAGGTTTATCCTAGTGAGGTCCTGGCCTATTGGTTTATCCCTAAATGGTACCAAGAATTCCTCTAAAGTAGGTCAAATTCAGATTGGGGTACTTACAGAGACCCTCGGCAACGTCGCTTTTGAAGAAAGCTGGGTTGTCGATAAAATAAGCATCACAATCTGATGGGAGGACGGTTTGGCCGATTTGTTCTATGGCTGGACCTAGAGGTATAGGATTCCTACGTATCCCTATTCGAGGGAATCAAGCCTAACGTAGTTCGGGTGAGAGATTTTAAGGCTACTCAAACCTATGGGCCTTAGGTGGATATTCATTCATCTTTTCCTAAACAGGCATGGCTCAAAGGCCGGACTTGGTCAACTTGGCTCTATTCGGAGAGGGTTGACTAAGGGGGCTGGCATGGCTCAGAGGCTCAAATAATGGGCGTGGCTCAGAGGCTAGACTTGATCGACTTGGCTCTATCGGAGAGGGTCAACTTGAGGGTAACTGGTCTTATGTCCGACTAAGGACTGTCGGGACACATTGGTCGATTTGGTCAACTTTTCTCATGGCGGAGGGTTGACTACACAAACTGGTCTTACGTCTCTCCAGACTGCCGTCACAACAATAGGTATTCTCTACCCTGGCCACTCTCGAGGGACAAAGGTTTTCTTAATCTAATCATGACTATACTGGTCTTACGCCCTACCAAGGGCTGCCGTCACAACGATATGTATTCTCTACCCTGGCCACTCTCGGGGGACAAAGGTTTTCTTAACCTAATCATGACTATACTGGTCTTACGCCCTACCAAGGGCTGCCTTGGAAATAACATCTTAACTTTCATCCTAGACTTACGAGGTACGGCCGGGACTTTCACGATTTCACTTTCTATCCTGGACTTATGAAGCACGGCCGGGTCAACCGAAATCTAATGGTCTTACGTCACGCCGGACGGCGAAGGACGAATCTCACGAAACCTAATGGTCTTACGTCATGCCGGACTGCCAAAGGACAAAATTTCACTAAACCTAATGGTCTTACATCACGCCGGACGGCCAAAGGACACAATCTCACAAAACCTAATGGTCTTACGTCACATTGGACGGCCAAAGGACAAAATCTCACAGAACCTAATGGTCTTACGTCACATTGGATGGCCAAAGGACAAAATCTCACAGAACCTAATGGTCTTACGTCACGCCAGACGGTCAAAGGACATAATCTCACTAAACCTAATGGTCTTACGTCACGCCGGACGGCCAAAGGACACATCTCACAGATCCTAATGGTCTTACGTCATGCCGGACGGACAAAGGACGAATCTCACAGGGCCTAATGGTCTTACGTCACGCCGGACGGCCAAAGGACACATCTCACAGAGCCTAATGGTCTTACGTTACACCAAACAGCCAAAGGACACATCTCACAGAGCCTAATGGTCTTACGTCACGCCAGACGGCAAAGGACGAATCTCACAGGGCCTAATGGTCTTACGTCACGCCGGACAGCCAAAGGAAGAATCTCAAAGGGCCTAATGGTCTTACGTCACGCCGGACGGCCAAAGGACACATCTCACAGAGCCTAATGGTCTTACGTCACGCCGGACAGCCAAAGGACACATCTCACAGATCCTAATGGTCTTACGTCACGCCGGACGGCCAAAGGGCGAATCTCACAGGGCCTAATGGTCTTACGTCACGCCGGACGGCCAAAGGACACAATCTCACAAAACCTAATGGTCTTACGTCACATTGGACGGCCAAAGGACATTTCTCGCTGAACCTAATGGTCTTACGTCACACCGGACCGCCAAAGGACATAATCTTACAGAGCCTAATGGTCTTACGTCACGCCGGACGGCCAAAGGACATATCTCGCTGAACCTAACAGTCTTACATCACACCGGACCGCCGAAGGACATAATCTCACAGATCCTAAAGGTCTTACGTCACATTGGACGGCCAAAGGACAATTTTTCATATTTTTAACTGGACTTACAGAGAGCGGCCACGTTAACTTCACAAATTCAAATTCTTAACCTGGACTTACGAATTACGGCCGGGTTAATTTCACTTAAACTTTTAACCTGGACTTACGAGGCGCGGTCGGGTTAATTTCACTTAAACTCTTAACCTGGACTTACGAGGCGCGGCCGGGTTAATTTCACTTAAACTCTTAACCTGGACTTACGAGGCGCGGCCGGGTTAAATTCATTCTCTTAACCTGTACTTACGAGGCGCGGCCGGGTTAATTTCTCTTAACCTGGACTTACGAGGCGCGACCGGGTTAAATTCATACTCTTAACCTGGACTTACGAAGCACGGCCGGGTTAAATTCATACTCTTAACCTGGACTTACGAAGCGCGGCCGGGTTAAGTTCACTTAAACTCTTAACCCTTAACCTGAACTTACGAGGCGTGGCCGGGTTAACTTCACTTAAACTCTTAACCTGGACTTACGAGGCGCGGCCGGGTTAAATTCATACCCTTAACCTGGACTTACGAAGCGCGGCCGGGTTAAATTCATACTCTTAACCTGGACTTACGAGGCGTGGCCGGGTTAAATTCATGCTCTTAACCTGGACTTACGAGGCGCGACCGGGTTAATTTCACTTAAACTCTTAACCTGGACTTACGAGGCGCGACCGGGTTAAATTCATACCCTTAACCTGGACTTACGAAGCGCGGCCGGGTTAATGCTAATTCTCTCATTCTTAACTGGACTTACGAAATACGGCCATGTTAATTTCACAAAGCTGGTCTTACGTCCATCTAGGGACTGCCCGGTTTTCATTTTCATTGGGAACCTAATCTTTCTAGGTTCAATTCAAGTTGCATGATCCAAAAGGGGCATTTTTCGGGGGTATTTATGACATTGGTTGGGAAGGGGCTTTGAATGGGTAGGACCACAAAGCTAACTCTTAATAAGAAATCATTAATTCTGGCAGAGCTAAAGTAGCCGTACGGCTAGGGGAGGAAACACTCCTTTTTTATTCAATTTTGTTCCAGGCCTGGTCATCTTCTTAAATGCCACAGTCTGAAGTTCATCAATCAGTTCATCATATTCATTTCGAAAGCTTTCTCTTCCATGGAGCCTTTTCTTGTGGAAAAACCACCAAAATTGTCTAAAATTCATCAAGAATGCTTTGAGTGCAACCTTAGGCTTTGGATGCGGTACCGTATGAGGAATCACAAGGGAGTTTTCTGATCCAAACTTGGTCTCCGATTCCTTTGGTCTCTCAAGGAGTTCATCCTGGATCTTGAGCTATTAAGAGCCGCTGCGTCCTTTTGGGATGTTAGGAGACATGTATATTGCTTCTCCTACAAAAAAATCACTCCAACCTATGAGGATTTCAAGGCTTTGGTGGGTAGCGTAGACACGGAGGTCATTGCTCTCCCCTCGATTGATTACACCATGTGTGTCGAAAGGTTGGTCTCTCTTCTCGACATTCCTTTGGAAGAGGCCCAATGTATGGTTCTTAATCACACTTTCATTGACATTTCGGATCTCCCCGAGAAGTTCATGGATCGCACGGATGAGGCTTCTTGGAATGCCTTTGGTTTGTGCATTCTTGCCTTTTTCTACATGGTGGGCTCTAAAGGTACCTGTCATAGGGTTTTACTGAGTGTCCTTGAGGAGTGCCATGTGGGGAAGGATATTATCCCCTTGATCTTGGGAGAAACCCTTCATGGCATGGACCTCTTGGCTTTGGGAGATGGCTTCATACGTAGCGGTAGCCTCGCCTTACTCACTTTGTGGTTGAGGGAGAGGTTGATGGCCATTCCCGAGGCTCCTATCTCTCACAGACCGTGGTCTTATTCCTTGAGGGGCATCCTCTTGGATTTTATTCAGAGTGACTGGGAGGCTTACATGGCTCGCCTCACGACTGCCGAGATCCGTTGGTCAGTCCCACATTGGTGTATCAGCTCAGTGCGGGAGTATCAGGATAATTCCCCTTTCGATTGGGTGTCGGGACTCTTGGGATCGTCTTACTACATCCCTTCTTTGGTCCGTCATCAGTTTGGATTACTGCAGACTCCACTATTGGAGTGTTCTGGTGTTAACCCGGAGCATTTGAGGCTTCCGCCTTTGTCTATGTGGGACTCCTCAACTATTTAACTTCTTTCCCGATTGTGGACTTGTTCCCTCTTTCCGGCTCGGGTACTTCTTGGGCGTGCAGCCAGCATGGTTCTAACTATGGTCTACTTGGACTGGTATGAACAGACTATGGGACAGACTCAGAGGCTCATTGAGGAGAGGCGTGAGGCTATTCTTGGTGGGACTCATGACCCTATCAGGGTTTTAAGAGAGACCAAGGCCGTGGCGTGTGGCCATAACATTTCTGGAGACATTGTCGAGGACTATCAAGCCTTGGTTGATAGGAGGATGGCTGCGATGCCTAGGGCAGGGGCACGAATGGAAGATCTTCTGGCTCGAGCTGCTGGCAATGCGGCTTTGAGGGCAACCGGGCTGGTTGAGGATGTCGGGAAGGTACCCGATCATAGAAGGGGGGAGATCGACATCTTTGATGTGAAGAAAAAGAAGACTCGAAGAAGTCAGAAGAAGAAGTGGAGGGACGAGGAACAGTGATAGTCCTACATTTCCATGTATCCACCCATTACCATTGCAGACACATTAGTTCATTTTAGGTGTCTTAGTTATGTCTTAAGAATGTTAGTTGAGTCGAGAGTAGACCGTGCTTGAACTCATCAAAGAAGTGTTTTATCTGTAATGAAAATGGTTACTTATGAAACCAATTTGCATTCACATAGAGTTTTTGCTCAAAACCAAATTTGATTTTTATTCATTTTTTAAACCGGACCAATAATTGGCTACCTACGTTCCCCTTTTACAAATGAGACTAAGGGGCTCAGGTCATCGTAGTTCACTTTTTACAAATTTGGGGTGCGACCCTGTTTTTTCTCGAGACTGCCCAAACGGGTTTTCGATCTAGGTGGGTATATTCTTTTGGCACCTACCATTTTTTTTAAACAAAGTAACGACGGAGCTTATCACCGTTGACCGGGTGCATGAAGGGGTTGCCGTCCAATTCCGCAAGCCTAATTGCACCACCTGAGAAGATCTCTTGTACCACAAAGGGACCGATCCACACGGGTTCCCATTTTCCATCGGGTTTGGACCTCCCTGGGGGTATTTCCGTAAGGACCAAATCTCCTACCCGAATTTCTTGGGGCTTCACCTTCCTATCAAAAGCTCGCGCCATTATCCCTTGGTAGGCACAGACGTGCTCCATTTCCTTCAGACGATGTTCGTCTAACAAGGCCAATTTATCATGCCGGCTCCGAAGCCAATCAACTTCATAGATTTTGTTTTCCAACAAAATTCTCAATGACGGTACCTCCAACTCAGCTGGGAGCATGGCCTCCATTCCATAAGTCAAAGAAAAAGGGGTTTCCCCAGTGGCGGTCCTAACCGAGGTCCGGTAGCCCCACAATGCTAGATATAGCTTTTCGGGCCAATCTCTCCCCCGTGTTGCCATTTTCTTAATAATCCTTTCGAGCGTTTTGTTGGCGGCCTCCAATGCACTATTGGTCTGAGGCCTATACGGGGAGTATTTGTGGTGAGTGACTCGGAACTCTCCTAATAATTGATCACATTCACCTTCGAAGTGCGAGCCATTATCGGTGATGACCTCGTTCGGGATCCCGTACCGGCACATGATGTTTTCCTTTATAAACCCCGCAACCTTCTTGAAAGTGAGGACCTTGTAAGATTTATCTGCTACCCACTTTGTAAAGTAATCCACGGCTACCGAAAAGAACTCGTGGCCATTGCTCTCGGGCGGGGAAATTTTCCTAATGATGTCAATGCCCCATGTTGAGAAGGGCCATGGTGTGGTCATACAGTAAAGATGGTGAGGTGGTAGGTGGTTGAGGTTGGAGAACCGCTGACACTTGTCACACCTCTTCACAAATTGTATGCAATCAGTCTCCATTGATATCCAAAAGTAACTCATCCGTAGGATGACTTGCATCAATGCCCTTGCATTCATATGGGGGCCACACACACCGCCATGAACTTCTTGCATGAGTTCTTTCGCCTTTTCCATGCTTATACACCTAAGGAGAAGGCCCTGATGGCGCCTTTTGTATAAGATATCCCCCAAGATGACATAGTGGGATGCTAGCCGTTTGAGTGCCGCCATGCTTTTACCTTTTATCCCATCCACATATTCTCTCTTTTCATTCATGAAGGGAGCTTCCTCTTCCTTGAGGAATCGGTAAATCTGGTTGTACCATGGCTCCTCTACCTTTTCTGGGGTTGCCTCAATCTCATAACAGTATGCCGGATTTTCTTTCCTCCCAACTCGGAAAGGTTTTACCGACTTTCCCTTGGGGATTTCTACCAATGAAGCTAAAGTAGCTAAGGCGTCGGCATAACGGTTTTGATACGTCGGCAATTAGTGGAAGCTGACTTCTTTGAATTGTGCCATGAGCTCTTCCATGTAGGCATGATATTTCTGCAAACCAGGGTCCAGTGTTTTCCACTTTTTAGAGACTTGGTTGATGATCAAAGCCGAATCTCCGTATACCTCCAATTCTTTCACATTCCTTTCCAAGGCCGCTTCCAAACCGGCCGTGCAGGCCTCATATTCCGCGGCATTTTTGGTCACATCAAAGTTCAACTTGATGGCGATGGGGGTGTCCTCATCTTTCGGGTCAACCAAGAGCAATCTAATGCCATTTCCTCTTTTATTGGCAGCACCGTTGAAGAACAATTGCCACCTATTTCTCCTTCGAGGGTGAAAACCCCTTCATCAGGGAATTTTGGTCGGGCTCTTTTTCCTCATTACTAGGGATGTCCGCCAAATGTTCCGCTAAGACCCTTCCTTTGACCGCCTTCCTTGACACATAACTGATATCATACTCAGCTAGGAAGAAGGACCATTTGGCAAGTCTCATGGACAAAGATGGCTTTTCCAACAAGCACTTGATGGAGTTTATCTTGGAGATAAGCAGTATCGGGTGGGCATGCATATAATGCTTCAGCTTTCTTACGACCCATACCAATCTGGCTCAAGTCTTTTCAATTGGGGAGTAGTTGAGCTCGCTCCCTTGTAACTTACGGCTCACAAAGTAGATGGCATTCTCTACCTTTGAATCCTTCTTCTCTTGGGTCAACATTGCTCCTATCGACGTATCAGTCACTGTTAGGTAGAGCACGAGTGGCTTGTCCTTATGCGGGGAGCATAGGATTGGCGGGTGGATGATATAGGCCTTAATCTTGTCAAAGGCTCTTTGGTATTCCTCATTCCATTCAACCTCGGCATTCTTCTTTAGCAATTTGAAGATGGGCTCACATGTTGGAGTAAGCTGGTTTATGAAATGGCTAATGTATTGCAACCTTCCCATGAAGGCCTTTACCTCTGTTTGGGTGCGAGGTGGCTTCATTTCCACAATTGTCTTAACCTTTTGAGGATCAACTTCGATGCCTCGTTCGGTGACCATGTACCCCAAAACCTTACCACGAGAAACTCCAAAAGTGCACTTGGCCGGATTGAGCCTCATGGAGTGCTTCCTAAGCCTGTCAAAGAACTTTCTCAAGTCTATCAAATGTTGCCCGTCGGTGCCCTTGGAATACACAATCATGTCATCGACATACACCTCTATCTCCTTATGTATCATATCATGGAAGAGTGCGGTTGCGGCCCTTTGGTAGGTAGCCCCAGCATTTCGCAACCCAAAAGGCATCACGGTGTAGCAAAAGGTTCCCCATAGGGTGGTGAAGGCAGTCTTTTCCTGGTCCTCCTCAGCCATCATAATCTGGTTATACCCGGCAAAACCGTCCATGAAAGATTTGACCTCAAAACTAGAGGTTGTATCTACAAGCATGTCGATGTTCGGGATGGGGAAATCATCTTTGGGACTCGCCTTGTTGAGATCCCTAAAGTCGACACAGCATCGGACCTTTCCGTTGGCCTTTGTGACTGTTACTATATTGGAGAGCCATGAGGGGTACTCTATCACTCTTATGAAGCCGACCCGGAGCAACTTCTCAATCTCTTCTTTGACTTGCAAAGACCATTCTGGTTTGATTCGTCGGAGCTTTTGCTTGATAGGTTTCACCTCAGGATCCACGGGGATCTTGTGTTCAATGATCGAAGAATCCAACCCCGGCATATCCTTATAAGACCAGGCAAACACATCTACATACTCCTTAAGTAGCTGCACCAAGGCTTCTCTTTCGGCTCCTTTGAAGTAGCTACCAATCAGTGTCTCTTTCAGCTCATTTTCAGTCCCCAAATTCACCTTAGTTAAAACCACTTCGGCAGCTTGGGCACGGTTTTCCTCTCGGTTAACAACCTGCTTTGATGATTGTTTAATGTTTTGTTCGTTTAGTGTGTCTGCATTATTAGGTGATTCATCATTAACCGTTTTTAGATTATTAGTTAATTTATCATCTAATAAGTTGGCAATGAGGGGATACTCGGAAAGGTCTATCATTTCATTCAATGCAAACAGGAATACAACGTTAGCTACAAGTTCATAATCCTCGGGCGTGAGGCCCTCGGAGGAGGAAGACTCAAATTCAAAGACAAGAGATTGAGGGGACTCAACTACATTGGACCCTATGACATTTGACTCTAGGGGACGGGGAACCAGTCCAAGCTTCGTGGCCATTTCCTCCTTGCTCGCCACCGGTCCAGAGAAGGTTACCCAATTCTTCAGAGGCATGTCCATCGGGCTTACCAAGGTACGAGGGTCAAAGGTCCCAGGAGATCTATCTCCTATCACAGCAATCATTTCCTTTTCGAGGCTGATCAGCTCAGGCACGAGCAACTCCTCCCCAAACATTCCTTGCATTACCACACCGTTCCATTCGTCGTCCATGACTTCCTTGGTGGCGTGCTTGGGAGTTACCTCCTCAAACTTGCATCTACCATTTTGACCCCAAACGGGTCCCCTTTCTTGGCTAGCCTCCACCATAGACAAGGTTTCAAATTCCCTTACCATCTCGGGCACTCCCTTAAAGGTGTATTCATGACTAATAGTGGTCTCGGTAGGACTGGTCATCTTGGGTGTATCCAAAAATGCCCTCCTTACGGGGTTAGCCACCATCCCTCAGAATCTTTTGAGATCCTCTTGCAACTTATCCCAATTGGTCATCATTGGCTTCTTCGGCTCCGAGGCCTCGGTTTGGACCCCTTCTTTCACAAAGTAGCGGCTCATATCAAAAGTGTAAGGGCTGAGGCTGGAAGCCTTAAACGGAATCCCTTGAGCTCTAGCTGGGCTTCTTTTCCGAGCCATTTCCTTGTCTATCCTAAGGTCCTCGGGGGTGGGTTTGTATCCAAGCCATGGAGTGTCTTTTGCTCTTTGATCTCAACAATCTTGTGGGTCCCTTGGAGTTTTTTTCCAAGGCTAAGCCCCGGGAGGTAGCGCATCAAACACATCATCTTCATTGCAGGGGGAATCATGTCCTTGGTAAGTGTAAGATCTACACAACAGATGTGGGTTTTGGATGGTATCTCGGTGAAGCCGGTCAAAACCATGCCGCTCTCCTCATGTTTGATTTCTAACACGGGAATCCCATTGGTGTTGGTTCCTTCTGTAGTCACACTGTCCCCATAAATGGTTGTCAAATTACCCTCTTAGACATATTTCACGCATTGGTGGAGGGTGGAGGCTACCCCGTTGACTTTATGGAGTCATGGGCGTCCCAATAGGGCGGTGAAGGATATGGGGATGTCAAGCACTTGGAAGTCAGTTGGCATCATTTGTTTTCCAAACCAAAGTTTCAAGGTGGCCACCCCTAGGACTGAGTGGGCCGTGGAATCATAAGCCTTAACGGTGACCATGGAAGGCTTTAGGTCGGTGGTCTTAAGACCAAGTAGATCCATCATCTTAGCGGGGAGGACATTCATGGCGGAACCATTATTAACTAAAATCCGAGGGAGGTGGCGCTCATCCAATTGCACCGTGATGTAGAGGGCTTCATTGTGGTTAGCCCCAAATTTTGGCAAATCCAAGTCCGTGAATGTGATGACATTCCCATATTTAACACTCCCAATCATTTGCACGGCCTCTTCGGTGGTATCCGTGGTAGGTACCATAGTTTGGGCCAAGCATTCCTCCAACTTGAGCTTGTGAGGGTAGGAGGAAGTGAGGAGGGACCACAAAGATATGTTAGCTTGTGTCCTCTTGAGTTGGGTTAAGACAGGATCCTCTTCTCCGGAATCTAGGGCTTTTCCCTCACTAGCAAGATGGGGAGGCATTCGGTGTTCCAATGGCGGAGGTTTCTTAGGGTTCTCCGTGTGCACTTGCCCAGATCGAGTCAGTACACTCACTTCCAAAGGGTTGTCAACCTCTTCTGCCCCTTTCCCGAGTGACGGGGGGTTCTGGGTACCATATGGACACGCTTCCTTTCTTAACTCATTCACCATGACCATTCCTTTCGGGGCGTATGCCGACTCACGAACCTTTTCTAGAGAGATAGGGTGGTGGCTTTGGTTCTTCCCAACTCCTACGGTTTCACAGAGTTTTTCCAAAGTAAGCATGCAACAATAGTAATCCAGGAATACAGACCCATCAACCAGCGGTGGCGGTGGAGATAACGGTGGCAAAGCTAAGAAGTCATCCATGGCCGGAAAGCCTTCTTCTTCCAATCTCGGGGAAGGAACACGGGGAGGCATATTTGACGATACCTCATCATTATCACTTTCACATAGGATTCGGAGCTCCTTACGGGGCCTAGAGCGAATGGATCCTTTCATTTGGGCGAGTTACCCTTCATAGTTGGTGATTTCCGGGGTCTTTGCAATTTCGGACTCCTTTTTTCCATTAGGGTGACCCACCCTCTTAATTGCCCTTTTTCCGGTGGATGAACTACATGCTTCAATGACATGGAAGCAATCATCGGGCGGAGGACAAACCCCATTTGAGCCTTGGCTCTCGCTGTCCAACGTGTTCTTAATGGACTTTTCCATTTCCTCCATGCACTCTTTGAACGTTAGCTCATGCTCGGTGAGTGTTATTACGATCAACTCATAGGTATTTTGGTGGGGGATCCTCGCACTCATCACATTGGCAATCATGGAGTCAGATGGGCACTTCATGTTTCCCTCCTGCACACATGCCCATAGGGTTTCCTTCCATTCTTCCCCAATCTCTGTCATCGGGACATTGAACTCCAAAAGGTTCATCGGTGTCGTCTCCTTGAACTCAATCATATTCACATCGACTGGCCCAAATTCAGTCATATTAATGCTTTGGTTATTTGGGAACGGATTATTGATCACGTTCGGCCTTTGGGGGTGCTCGAGCTTCCCTTTGGCAATCAAATCTAGGATGATACGCTTTACAGTGGGGCAATCATCGGTATCGTGCCCATGGTAGCTTTGGAATGCACACCTCTTGCTCTCGTCACGGAACCTCTCGGGGTTTCTGGGTTAGAAGTTAACCAGGGGTTTTACAAGGCCTTGTTTAACTAACCCTTCAAACACCTTACCCAAGGGCATCCCAAAGTCCTCAAATCTAACATACGGGTGCCTTTCCAAGTTCCCGGCCCTTTATGGAGTTTGTCTCGGATTCTCCCCTTGGATATTGTTTACCGTTCCCACGGCTTCCTTCCCTTTACCGGCTGTCAGGGGACGATATCTGTAGGAGTTTCCACTGGCCTGAGTAGAGGATTGCTCATTAAGGGCCTTCTCAAATTTGGACCCGGCAGTGACCATTGCCCGAAGGTTGGGGTAAAAGTGATGATTGATCAAGGCCCGCAGCTTAGGTTTCAAACATGATTGGAAAATGTCCAATTATTCCTCTTCTGTGGGTGGGTTGGAAATCTCCCCAAGTTTATAATTCCACCTCTTATAGAACTCTCCTATTGGTTCATCTCCCTTTTGCAGGGTGCTTTGTAGATCAACCCGATTAGTTTCCTATTCTAGGTTTGACCGATATTTGTTGAGGAATGCTTCCTTGATTGCATCCCACGTTTCTCGGGATTCATATTTCAAGTGAAAGAACCACTTTAGGGCGTTTCCTCTCAAGGACAGTTGGAAGTGATCGGCCATTTGCTATATGGTACACCCATTTGCTCTCATGGCTAAAGTATAAGCATTGAGATGAGAATGGGGGCAGGCAGTCCCATCAAATTTATCTATCTCTGGCATTTTAAAATTGTGAGGCAGAGGAACAATCTTGTTGGGGTCGGTGATCCCCAAGGAGAATTTCTTTTTGTTTATCCCCTTAAATCTTTCTTCCATTTGTTTCAACTTCTCTACCAACCACCCCATCTGCGGATCCACATGTGGGCTTGATTTGATTGATCCCAAAGTTTGGCTCGTTACTGGAATTGTGGTGGGAGGTGAAGTGGTGGATGGGACCATCGGAGGAGGATTTTGAGGCGGCAAATGGGTGTAGACATACCCTGGTTCCGGGTTACTTGTTGGGATATATGGTGGGATAGCCTCAGAGGTTTGGGCCATTGGGTGGTAAAGTGGGTAAGACACTTCTCGAGAGGTGGTTGGAAAAGCCGGAGGTGGCAGGCCAATGGTAGCTGGAGCTAAGGGTGCTCGGCTATTTGGGATTGTGTCATACAAGTTGAACCCTGGCTGGTACATGGGAAAACCGCCCGGCGGGACAAGGGAAGCATGAGTGGTATGCACATTTTGGTGAGTGGTTGTCGCGACCCCGACCCCGCGGCCCGGAGTACGCGAGCTGGACGTCGACTTAAACAATAAACTCTAAAATAATGAAGATAAAAATTTCCTTTTATACCAAAAGATGATAACACGAAGTTTTGAATTCCAACTTAAACAACAAAATATAAACTAGTGTAAGCTCCATAAGCTTACACCCAAAATAATAAAATATACAAATTCTAATGACGTCAAGTTTGGTACAACTATTCCCAAAAAAGTTACACATTTATGTAATGTAAACCCACCAATAACAACTCGCCCCAAAAGCTCAACCCTCGCGACGTCCTCCTCGTGATCAGCGAGTCTAATCCTTTCCTCCTGGGGGGGGTTAAGGAAAAACAAATATAAAAGAAAGGGGGTGAGATAAATGTCAATAAGTTACTAATGCAACTACATGACATGCTATGATACAATAAGCAATAACAATAATAAATATCACTTAGCACATAGCATTTATCAATTAACAGATAGCAGCGGAAATAAACAAGTAACAAAGGATATTAGCCAAGGTTTCCCAACTGAAAGAACCAAATAAAGGTCGCTGCGCAGCTTCAATAATCAACAATCCACATCTTCATAGTAGCATGAAAGCTTGAAGAGAAAACCACCGGTACCGGAACCAATAACAAAGTAACGTGCTTCAAAGGGCGGGAGCCATGCCACAAAGTCATGCTCCAAAACGTGTAGCTAGAATACTCACAAAAGGAGCTAGCTCATCCCATCCAAGGCCAATCTGGATGGGGAAAGAAGGACCAATGGGCGATGCTATACTGGACTTGGCTCGTGCCATTATAGCATTATCCATTGCCTGACTCGATACACAAATAACCAGCTGGACTTTCAAATGAAAGCTAAGTAATAAACATTAGCTTAAATAAACAACCACTGATTCCAAAGTAGGGAATCCTTATCAAGAAGTCACCAAGAAAGTGAAATGAACCAACAACACATAAATAAAGTTTTCCAATAATCTCAACAATGATAACACAATTCCCATATCACATTCAATCACAAAGGATCCAGTTAACTCAAGAACACAACCAAAACTACTCACTCATCTCGAAGAGCTCAAGGAGAGCTTTAAAACGATAATTTATACACCTAAAACGGAGTCCGGATGAGAGAGTTATGAACTATTGAAGATTGTCTACGAAAGGTACAAGAGGATGAAGCTCAGGGCTTGTACAGCGGAGGGGGCGCACGCCCGCGCAGAGAGGGTGCGCGCGCCCTGGAGGATCAGCAGGTTTTTGCATTATTGAAACAATGAGGGAGCGTACGCCCCCTCGAATATGGTGCGCGCGCCCTCGATCATCAGAAGGTTATTTTACAAAGGGGCATAAGGGTGCGCACGCCCCCTCCCAAAGGGTGCGCGCGCCCCCTTGCCCGGAGGGGCAAATTCCGGCCAAATATCTGGGTTTCTTCCATTTTCAACCCAAAATCAAACCAAACCCAAATCTTCACCATTTCAAGCCAAACTCAAGACTAACACTACCAATATATAAACTAAAGTACCCACACCACTTGGAAGCCAAAAGAACTCCTAGAACATCATCTAAAGAACCTCAACCAAGGATGATTCAAATACCAATTTTTTACAAAAATGAACAAAATGTAAATCACTCCCAAATCCACCCAAGATGCAACAAATAGCATTCATATCATCAAATAAACATGGAGTAGCATTTCTAGCATAAAATGGGGGAAAAGTAACTTACCCGGATTTCTCAAAGTTGACGGAATTCGAATATTTTTGGTTCTACGCGATCCTATCGACGATCTAAACACATTTCATAAAATGAGCAATAAGAGAAAATGAGAGGAAGAAGGTGAAAATGAAGAGAGAAGGGAGAGAAGAAAAACTTACCTTGTCACGACCCGAAAACTAGGCTCTATTTTATTGGTAATAAATAATTATTATTTATTTATTTGCTTATTTATTTATCTAAATTATTATTTATTTAAATGTATGGGTGCATTTTATGTTTCATAATAATTTATGCCTAGCATTTTATTTGGGTCATTTGTGCTAGTGTAGTATTGTTGGGTCTTAATTTAGTGGGAAGTGGTTTATTTTGAGTAGTGTAGGGGAGGGGCCCTAAGTGCAACATTTTGAAATAATTTCCCTACTTCCCCCTCCTCCCTCACCTCCCTCACTCTTTCACTCATCTTTCCCAGCAATCTCTCTCCCTCTCTCTCTAACATTTGGGTAAGTTTTCTTTCCCTTACTTCTCTCTTCATTTTCTCCATCTTCCTCTTGTTATTTCTCATTTCCTAAAACATGAATCATGTTTAGATCGTCGATAGGATCATAGGAAGCCAAGAAATTTCGAGTTCCGTCACCTTTGAGAAAATCCGGGTAAGTTACTTTTCTCCCATTTTGATGCTAAAATGTTCATATCATGTTTAGATAATGCTTGATGTGTTATATTTGAAGTTTGGTTGGGTTTTGAATTTGTTGAGAATTTATTTTGGGTTTTGATCAAAAATGGTGAAATCTTGAATGTTGGGTTTGATTCTTGATTTTGGTTGTTAAAAGTTGTTGTATGAGTCTTTTTAGACTTATTAGTTGTTTTGGTACATTAGTATGTGAGTTGGAAGGTTTGATTTTGGTTGAATGTGTTTTGGGTTTGAAAATGGAAGAACCCATGTTGTTCTTCCCGATTTCCGGCAGACCAGAGCTTTGTGCGACCGCCCAAAAATGCCTGGGCGACCGCACAACTTTCTGAGAGCTTTTGGTCGTGTTTGAGGGTCTTATTGGGCGACCGCACAGTCCCTGTTGGTCGGCCGCACAGTCCTCTGGAAGTTTACAATTGTTAACATTTTGTAATTGAAGAATGCGTTTTGATCCAAATCTTGGGTGTCCTCCTAGTTGACCTTAGTGAACATTGTAGTGCACTCTAGTGATAGAATTGGGTCCCTTGTGATCAAGTTTGTGTTTGAAATTAATTAAGCGTTAATTGGGATTTTAGGACACCTTATTGAGGTATTGTTGGTTTGACTTATCTTTGTGATGATCATTTGGTATATGTGGGCATCTTATGATGTGCTCGTGATCGTTCCAATCGAATCGATTTCCGAGTAAGACTTGGTCTAGGTTTTAGGCGATGTCCTATAGTACCTAGAGGGTTGTTATTGAACACTAAAATGTAGGGTTTAGTCCGGTCGTGATCATGTTCTAATAAGGGTAATCTTTTGGATTCGTTTGGGGTGTTTAGAGTTGGTTCGTTATGGACGGAGGTAAAGCGTAAATTGGCGATTGGTTACTTACGGTTTGATTAATCTTAAGGTGTATTCATTTTGAATTCCTACTTTGGAATTCCAGGTGTAAGAGATGGTTGAGTTCATGGTTCTAGTATATCTTTATGAGTAAATGTCTAGGGTCATTTTGGTAATAGTAATTGTGCTAATTGTGAGCGACCGTTTGGGTTGTGCTCTTTATGATTAACTTGTGGGTATCATATTTAGGAGGTATTTGGTACGTGCCTTGTCTTGGAATCATCTTGTTTTAATGATCAATGTTGTTGTGCTCTTTATGAGAAATTCCGTTTATCGTTGTTGTGCTCTTTTATGAGAAACTTCTTGTGTTCGTTGTTGTTGAACTCTTCATGAGTAACCGTTTGCATCTTTATGGTGATTAATTGGTGTGGTTCCCTACTTTGGAACCTTAAGTTGTTATTCATGCTAAAATATTATTACTTAGCATTTAATTAGAAGCCCAGCTGGCATATTTGTTGCATCGGGCGATGGGAAGGATTATAATGGCAAAGCCAAGTCCATTATAATGTTGACCATTGTTTTGCCCCCTTCTTTACCCCTTCTCCAGATTGGCCTTGGAAAGCTTAAGTCAGCGTTCCTTTGTGAATGTATCTGGCTAACAGGCATGACTTTGTGTCATGGTCCTTGTCCTTTGTGACACTTTTATGGTTATTGGTTCCGGTACCGGGGTTTTCTCTTCGAGCTTTCATGCTGCTATGAAGATGTTGATTGTTGATTATTGAAGCTGCGCAGCGATCCTTTATTTGGATGTTCCGGTTTGGAAAACCTTGGCTATGTATCCACTTATGAGTGTTTATTTCAGCTTTATGTGTTGCATGATGAGCTGGTCGTTATTTCCAACCGGTATGGGACGGTTGGCGATAGGGAGCCTCTCATTTGTTGTTATATGTTTATTTATATGATTGATTATTGGATGTTACTGTTTGACAGCATGTCACTTATTATTCCGCTGCTATCTGTCATATGTTAATTGCTATTGGTTATTGCATAATAGCATGGCATGTAGTTGCATTAGTAACTTACTGAGATTTTATCTCACCCCGTTTATTTCCATCTTTGTTTTTCCTTAACCCCCCCCCCCCCAGGAGGAAAAGGATTAGGATTTGCGGATCGGGGAGGACGTCGAGAGGTTTGAGATTTTGGGGCAGGTTGTTATGGATCGGTTTACATTATTTAAATGTATAACCTTTTGGGGATAGTTTTACCATTATTGACGTCATTAAGAATTGTATATTTTATTCTTTTGAGTATAAGATGTGGAGCTTATGTTAGATGTACTTTGTTGATTTAAACTTGGATTTGTAAAACCTTGTGTTATCACCTTTTGGTATTAAACGAAATTTTTAACTTCGGTATTTCTTAGTTTTGGTTCTAAATCAACGTCCAGCTCGCGATCTCGGGCCGCGGGGTTCGGGGTCGCGACAGTTGGTATCAGAGCCATGGTTTGGCTCTAAGTATAAGTCTAGGTGGATTAGTATGACCTAGGTGGGTAGTTGTGTGCGGAGTAAGTAACGGTTAAGGTTTTATGCAGGTATTTGTTCGAAATGTCTAGAAGAAGAGTTGGTGAAGCTTCTAGTAGGACTCAGAATCCTAATGGTCTACGGGAAGAAAACCGTGCAGTGTTTCAGGACAGGTTTAAAGAGGGCCGTGAAAGCAATTCATGACCAAGGGCCGAGAGAGGAACATGTAGCACCTCCGCGATATGGGTTGGAGCAGTTCTTGAAGTTGAAACCAAGTGACTACGACGGTGAGCCTGATGTGAAGAAGGCCGAGCTATGGATAGAATCGATGGAGAGAATCTATGAGGTCTTTGTTGTACTGATAAGGATAGGGTTCGGTTTGCAGCTTATATGTTAGTTGGTGCTGCGGAACATTGGTGGAAGGCACTGAAGACCAGTTGGGATGCGACTCTTGTACCATATCCTTAGGAGTGGTTCGTGAAGAAATTCAAGGATCATTTTATCTTTTTAGTGAATCAAAACCGGAAAGAGATCGAGTTCCTCAGCTTGGAGCAAGGCATGATGTCAGTAGCACAGTACTCAGCTAAGTTCACAGAATTAGCCAGGTGTTGTGAATACCTTGTGCGGATCGAGGAGCAGAAAGCGATGAGATTGATCAGGGGTTTGAAGACATCCATCCGGACTCAGCTTATAGCACAGCGGATTCAGACTTATCAGGATACGGTGGATCGAGCCTACTTAATTGAGCAGGATATTGGGGAACACAGAAGGAAGACTGAGATGGTTAACCCGGGTAAGCCAGGAGGGCAGAGTAAGTCACAACAGCAACATTCGGATAACAGAGGTAATTTTGGAGTGCAAACTCGATTCAGAAGGCAACTTCAAGGGCAACCAACAGTAGGAAATCAAGGTTCTAATAAGGGTACACGAAATGGGAAAGTCTGCAGTTACTGTCAGAGGAAAGGACACTCAGAAGACAAGTGTTGGAAGAAGCAAGGAAAATGTGTGAAGTGTGGTCAGTTGGGACACTTTGTTAAAGATTGTCCGAGGTTTAGAGTTCAGTCATCGGGAACAGGAACTGGAATATCACAGGGTCAGAAGAGGGATGCTTCGGGGAAGCCCAAGATTTCGGGTAGAGTATTTGCAATCAATCAGCACTCAGCAGGTGACTCATCAGTTCAGGAGGTATTATTTTGCGTCGAGAGAGCGAGCGCGTGCATTTTAGGATCATCGCATTCATATGTTTCTGTGCATTTAGTTGCATTTATTTCTTTTGAGTCTTTGACTTATATGTTGTCAGTGTCTACTCCTATGGAGGAGTGTAGGATGTCTGAGAGTCTTATGTGCTCATGTTGTGCTTAAAGGTAGATACAACTTACCTGCTAAATTAGCCATGTTGCTATTACAAGATTTTGATGTTACTATTGCTTTAGTCTATTGTTGTAGGGGGATTGTTATATTCTCCATTCCTAATTTCTTAAAACTGTTTGAGACCGTTCCTTTGGGTAGAGTTATACCTATCTTTCCTTAATTAAAATCCGAGTATTTAGTTTCGGTGAATTGTTGGGCGTATTTATCGTTTGTGAAAATTTCTATTTTAATTCTGAATAGTACCTAGTAATTGGGGAGAACCTTGGTTTAAATTGAGTTGTTATAGTACAAGGTTGTAGTGCTAATATTTAGATCAATGTCCTTATGACATCGGTGGGGTTATAGGAGTTGAGGATTCAATGAGGATCTCTTGAGGAAAATTTTGGTCACTTTTAGTACATCTCCGCGAATGCATCGGAATGGGTTAGTATGGAGAGGTATACGATTTGTTATGGATGATGAGTTTGTTGTAGGAGTTCCGATCATTAATAGTAGTGAGCGCGTAAGTTTGAAAGGACTAAGCACATTTCGGGAGAGTAATAAATTGCGACCTATATCAAAGGCATTTTGAGTTTTAGTTAAAGGGGTGTTCTATGGTCGTAAATCTTGTCTTGGTGGCATTTCTTATTTTGGATTGCAAATAAGTGAAGAAAGTTGAGTATAAATACTCGGGCATATTAAAGAATACTATGATTTGGTATTGGGTCAGTTGGAAGGTGACTAGCTAATTGATTTATTATGATGGTAGTACCATTGAGCTTAAATATCATTAAGTCAATAAATGTATGCGTGAGAGCCTAACTAGGGTTAGCTATTGAATTTAGAGTTCGTTGATTTCCTTTGGGTATATGAGTACGGATTATGACTTAAATGGGAGTTAGAGAAAATCTTTGAAGATGAAATTTGGATCGCTTTGCGGACTATTGAGTATATTGAATGGTTTAGGCTTCAAGACCAGATTAATGAAGGGATGAGAGTATAACATAGATTTAAGTGGACACTTTGTACGAGATATTTTGGGGTTTGTATGGTACTATTTATTTAAGGTGTTAACTCAAAGTGAAGACACTATAATGGTAATCCATAAAGGTATAGCCATTTCGATGAATATTGTGGAAATAGAAATTTCTTTAGCCTTTTTTATATTTTTAAAAGCTAATTAGGCTCGGGATGGTGATGTTTTGAATTTCTGGGGAATACTACTAAGTATGCGATTTACAAAAGGAAACACCTTTGCAGTGTAATTAAGGTTGTGAATAAGGTGAGCTTGGGATATCTCGAGAGTTATGTTTGGGAGCAATTGGGATTCTCCAATTTTGATTATGGATTCTAATTAGTAGTGAAGGTTATGATTGAAGGAAGTTATGTGCGAGAGGTCGTGGTATTGTGAACATTATTTAGGGTTACTACGTGGTGGTAGAATGGACAATTGAGGAATTTGAGAAATGGCGGAACTATCGTATCCGTAGCTATTGGGTCTTTCAGGTAAGTCTCGTTAAAATTCGGGTCGAATTTTCTTTAAGGGGGAGTGAATGTCACGACCCGAAAACTAGGCTCTATTTTATTGGTAATAAATAATTATTATTTATTTATTTGCTTATTTATTTATCTAAATTATTATTTATTTAAATGTATGGGTGCATTTTATGTTTCATAATAATTTATGCCTAGCATTTTATTTGGGTCATTTGTGCTAGTGTAGTATTGTTGGGTCTTAATTTAGTGGGAAATGGTTTATTTTGAGTAGTGTAGGGGAGGGGCCCTAAGTGCAACATTTTGAAATAATTTCCCTACTTCCCCTCCTCCCTCACCTCCCTCACTCTTTCACTCATCTTTCCCAGCAATCTCTCTCCCTCTCTCTCTAACATTTGGTAAGTTTTCTTTCCCTTACTTCTCTCTTCATTTTCTCCATCTTCCTCTTGTTATTTCTCATTTCCTAAAACATGAATCATGTTTAGATCGTCGATAGGATCATAGGAAGCCAAGAAATTTCGAGTTTCGTCACCTTTGAGAAAATCCGGGTAAGTTACTTTTCCCCCATTTTGATGCTAAAATGTTCATATCATGTTTAGATAATGCTTGATGTGTTATATTTGAAGTTTGGTTGGGTTTTGAATTTGTTGAGAATTTATTTTGGGTTTTGATCAAAAATGGTGAAATCTTGAATGTTGGGTTTGATTCTTGATTTTGGTTGTTAAAAGTTGTTGTATGAGTCTTTTTAGACTTATTAGTTGTTTTGGTACATTAGTATGTGAGTTGGAAGGTTTGATTTTGGTTGAATGTGTTTTGGGTTTGAAAATGGAAGAACCCATGTTGTTCTTCCCGATTTCCGGCAGACCAGAGCTTTGTGCGACCGCCCAAAAATGCCTGGGCGACCGCACAACTTTCTGAGAGCTTTTGGTCGTGTTTGAGGGTCTTATTGGGCGACCGCACAGTCCCTGTTGGTCGGCCGCACAGTCCTCTGGAAGTTTACAATTGTTAACATTTTGTAATTGAAGAATGCGTTTTGATCCAAATCTTGGGTGTCCTCCTAGTTGACCTTAGTGAACATTGTAGTGCACTCTAGTGATAGAATTGGGTCCCTTGTGATCAAGTTTGTGTTTGAAATTAATTAAGCGTTAATTGGGATTTTAGGACACCTTATTGAGGTATTGTTGGTTTGACTTATCTTTGTGATGATCATTTGGTATATGTGGGCATCTTATGATGTGCTCGTGATCGTTCCAATCGAATCGATTTCCGAGTAAGACTTGGTCTAGGTTTTAGGCGATGTCCTATAGTACCTAGAGGGTTGTTATTGAACACTAAAATGTAGGGTTTAGTCCGGTCGTGATCATGTTCTAATAAGGGTAATCTTTTGGATTCGTTTGGGGTGTTTAGAGTTGGTTCGTTATGGACGGAGGTAAAGCGTAAATTGGCGATTGGTTACTTACGGTTTGATTAATCTTAAGGTGTATTCATTCTGAATTCCTACTTTGGAATTCCAGGTGTAAGAGATGGTTGAGTTCATGGTTCTAGTATATCTTTATGAGTAAATGTCTAGGGTCATTTTGGTAATAGTAATTGTGCTAATTGTGAGTGACCGTTTGGGTTGTGCTCTTTATGATTAACTTGTGGGTATCATATTTAGGAGGTATTTGGTACGTGCCTTGTCTTGGAATCATCTTGTTTTAATGATCAATGTTGTTGTGCTCTTTATGAGAAATTCCGTTTATCGTTGTTGTGCTCTTTTATGAGAAACTTCTTGTGTTCGTTGTTGTTGAACTCTTCATGAGTAACCGTTTGCATCTTTATGGTGATTAATTGGTGTGGTTCCCTACTTTGGAACCTTAAGTTGTTATTCATGCTAAATATTATTACTTAGCATTTAATTAGAAGCCCAGCTGGCATATTTGTTGCATCGGGCGATGGAAGGATTATAATGGCAAAGCCAAGTCCATTATAATGTTGACCATTGTTTTGCCCCCTTCTTTACCCCTTCTCCAGATTGGCCTTGGAAAGGTTAAGTCAGCGTTCCTTTGTGAATGTATCTGGCTAACGGGCATGACTTTGTGTCATGGTCCTTGTCCTTTGTGACACTTTTATGGTTATTGGTTCCGGTACCGGGGTTTTCTCTTCGAGCTTTCATGCTGCTATGAAGATGTTGATTGTTGATTATTGAAGCTGCGCAGCGATCCTTTATTTGGATGTTCTGGTTTGGAAAACCTTGGCTATGTATCCACTTATGAGTGTTTATTTCAGCTTTATGTGTTGCATGATGAGCTGGTCGTTATTTCCAACCGGTATGGGACGGTTGGCGATAGGGAGCCTCTCATTTGTTGTTATATGTTTATTTATATGATTGATTATTGGATGTTACTGTTTGACAGCATGTCACTTATTATTCCGCTGCTATCTGTCATATGTTAATTGCTATTGGTTATTGCATAATAGCATGGCATGTAGTTGCATTAGTAACTTACTGAGATTTTATCTCACCCCGTTTATTTCCATCTTTGTTTTTCCTTAACCCCCCCCCCCAGGAGGAAAAGGATTAGGATTTGCGGATCGAGGAGGACGTCGAGAGGTTTGAGATTTTGGGGCAGGTTGTTATGGATCGGTTTACATTATTTAAATGTATAACCTTTTGGGGATAGTTTTACCATTATTGACGTCATTAAGAATTGTATATTTTATTCTTTTGAGTATAAGCTGTGGAGCTTATGTTAGATGTACTTTGTTGATTTAAACTTGGATTTGTAAAACCTTGTGTTATCACCTTTTGGTATTAAACGAAATTTTTAACTTCGGTATTTCTTAGTTTTGGTTCTAAATCGACGTCCAGCTCGCGATCTCGGGCCGCGGGGTTCGGGGTCGCGACATACCTTTCTTGGAGAGAGAGAGAAATAAACTGGGAATGGGAGTAGGGTGAGGGAGAGGAGAGGGAGAGGAGAGGGAGTAGGAAGATGATTATTTGAACACTTACACTTAGACCCCTCTCCTACTACTACCCTTTACAAATAAACTCTCCACTAACAATTAAGACTCAACACTTCTACACTAGCACAAATGGCCCAAATAAAATGCTAGACATAAATTATTATAACACATAAAATACACACATAATTATTAATTAATTAATAATTTAAAAAATTAAATAAGAAATAAATAAATAATTAAATATTTATTACTAGAAAATAGAGACGGGTTTTCGGGCCCTGACATTCACTCCCCCTAAAAGAAAATTCGACCCGGATTTTAACGAGACTTACCCGAATTAAAAAGCCACGGATATTTACGCTCTATCTCCTCTCGAAGCTCCCAAGTCGATTCCTCAACATTGTGATTCCTCCAAAGAACTCTAACCAACGGAATGCTTTTGTTCCTCAACTCTTGGACTTTGGTATCTAAAATCCGAACCGGTCGTTCCTCGTAAGTCATGTCGGGCTCTATATCCTCCGGTACCCTCGGTAACACGTGAGATGGATCATGAACATACTTCCGAAGCATAGAAACGTGAAAAACATTATGTAACCGGTCCAAAGAAGATGGTAACGCAAGCCGATATGCTAGAAGTCCCACTTTCCCCAAAATCTCAAACGGTCCAACAAACCTTGGAGCTAATTTACCTTTCTTCCCGAACCTTCGAATACCCACCTTTGGAGATACTTTCAAGAACACAAAATCACCGGTCTGAAAACTAAGATCTCACCTTCGGTTATCTGCATAGCTCTTCTGTCGACTCTGGGCTGTTTTCAATCGATCCCGGATAACTCTAACTTTCTCAACTGAATCCTGAAGCAAATCAATACCCACGATCTTTGCTTCACCGACCTCATCCCAACAGATAGGCGATCTACATTTTCTCCCATATAAGGCCTCATAAGGTGCCATCTCGATACTAGCATGATAACTGTTGTTGTAAGAGAATTCCACTAACGGTAAATGTCTATCCCAAGAATCGGAAAAGTCTATCGAACAAGCTCGCAACATATCCTCCAAGATCTGAATGGTCCTCTCGGATTGGCCGTCGGTCTGAGGGTGAAAAGCTGTGCTGAATCGCAAATCTGTACCCAAAGCTTCCTGTAACGCTTTCCAGAATCTAGAAGTAAACCTCGGATCACGATCCGACACAATGCTAACCGGGACCCCATGCAATCTCACAATCTCATCAATGTAAAGGGTCGCAAGCTTTTCCATCGAGTACCTAATGTCAATAGGCAAGAAATGTGCACTCTTGGTCAGTCTATCCACGATTACCCAAACACTGTCATACTTCCTACGGGTACGAGGTAGCCCGTAACAAAATCCATAGTCACATGCTCCCATTTCCACTCTGGAATCTCTAACGGCTGAAGTAGTCCTGCGGGTCTCTGATGCTCGGCTTTGACCTGCTGACAAGTTAAACATTTCGAAACATACTCGGCTATTTCCCTCTTCATGTTGTTCCACCAAAAGTGTTGTTTCAAATTTTGATACATCTTCGTACTACCCGGATGAATAGTATATCTCGATTTGTGACCCTCATCTAAAACTTGCCTCTTTATTCCACCAACATCGGGTACGCACAAACGACCACGGAATGTCAGCACCCCATTCGAACTCATAGAAAAATCCTTGAAGTTCTTTTCCTTCATTTTACCCATTACTTTCACTAACTCGGGATCTTCTTTTTGAGCTTCTTTTATCCTCTGAATTAGGGTCGGAGATACCCTAATATTCACAAAAATAGCCCCATGTCTCGATTCACGAGGACACCAATCTCGAACATCCTCAAGCATTTTCCACTCTCGAACCATCATCGAGGCCACATAAGACTTTCTACTAATCGCATCGGCTACCACATTTGCTTTCCCCGGGTGATAAGAAATCGTACAATCATAGTCCTTTAAAAGTTCCATCCATCGACGCTGACGGTTATTCAATTCCTTTTGAGAGAAGAGGTATTTCAAACTCTTGTGATCGGTAAAAATCTCAAACTTTGCTCCATATAGGTAATGCTTCCACTTATGCAACGCAAAGACTATCGCAGCCAACTCCATATCATGAGTAGGGTAATTCTGTTCACTAGGGGTCAACTTCCTCGAAGCATAAGCAATTACTTTCCCATTCTGCATCAAAACACAACCCAAACCCTCTTTCGAAGCATCACTGTAAATTACTAAATCGTCATTTCCATTTGGTAACGCAAGAATAGGAGCCGTAGTTAATCTCTTCTTTAATTCATCAAAGCTACTTTGACACTTTTCACTCCACACAAACGGTACATCCTTCTGGGTCAACTGAGTCATCGGAGTAGCAATCCTCGAAAACCCTTTCTATAAACCTTCTGTAATACCCGGCTAAACCCAGAAAACTTCTGATCTCGGTCACTGACTCGGGTCTCTTCCAATCCACTATGGCTTCTATCTTTGAAGGATCCACATAAATCCCATCTTTAGAAATAACATGACCCAGAAATGAAACCTTCTCGAGCCAAAATTCGCATTTACAAAACTTCGCAAACAACTGCTCCCTCGCAAGAATGGATAAAATTGTCCTCAAGTGTTGCTCGTGCTCCTCTCGAAATTTAGAGTAGACAAGAATGTCGTCGATGAAGACCACCACGAACGAATCAAGATAAGGATGGAAAACGCGGTTCATCAAATCCATAAACACGGCAGGCGCGTTAGTCAACCCAAACGGCATAACCAAGAACTCGTAGTGACCATACCGAGTGCGAAAGGCAGTCTTCGGAATGTCCTCAGATCGAATCTTCAACTGATGGTACCAACTCCTCAAATCAAGTTTAGAAAACACCACGGACCCTTGAAGCTGATCAAATAAATCATCAATGTGAGGTAGGGGATACTTGTTCTTCACTGTAACCTGATTCAACTTCCGGTAATCAATACACAATCTCAAAGAACCGTCTTTCTTCCGCACAAATAAAACCGGTGCTCCCCACGGGGAAACACTAGGACGGATAAACCCTCGATCAAGCAACTCTTGCAACTGAACCTTTAGTTCCTTCAACTCTGCGGGAGCCAACCTATACGGTGCCTTTGAAATCGGAGCTGTACCCGGCAAAAGATCTATACAAAACTCTATCTCACGATCGGGAGGCATATCATATTCAGAAGAGAAAACATCGGGAAATTCTCTAACTACCCGAACACTCTCAAAACTAGGGGATTCTTTCCTAGAATCAAGCACACTAGCCGAGTACCCCTCACAACCACGATGCAATAATTTTCTCGCTTTCACATAAGAAATCATACGAATATTTCTACCCAAAGGCATAGCCTCAAAAACAAATTTAGGCACACCAGGGATAGAGAAATTAACAACCTTCCTACGACAATCGACTGTAGCATGATATTTGCTCAGCCAATCCATACCCAAAATAACATCAAAATCTTGAATCGGAAGGACTACCAAGTCCGCACATAAGACATGAGCACAAATAAGCACATCACAAGCACGAAATACCCTATCGGTCACCAAACATTCTCCTATAGGGGTTGACACCTCTAGCACATAAGGTAAAGACTCGAATGCAGCATTTAGCATAGAAGCAAATTGCACAGAAATGTAAGAATGAGATGATCCTGGATCTACTAACGTACGCGCGCTCACATTAGATATAGAAATAATACCTCCAATCACTGAAGGATCATCTGCCTGATGCTGATTCATTACAAACACTTTTCCTTGGACCTTGGGCTTTCCCGTAGCATCCCTTTTCTGACCATGTGGAGCCCCAGCTCCTACCCCAGTCGGTTGACCTCTGAATCTCGGGCAATCCTTCGCAAAATGCCCCAACTGCCCGCAGTTAATACATTTCCCCTGTTTCTTCCAACACTGGTCCTCCGAGTGTCCTCCCCTTTGGCAATATGAACAGAGTCTCCTATTTTGGTTCCCTTGGTTCCCGGCAGCAGTACCCAGGTTCCTTGGGATCGGTTGCCCTCGGGACTGAGATTGTCCCCCAAAATTACCTCTGTTATCTGAACGGGATTGTGGCTTGCTCTGCCCTCCTTGCTTGCTAGTGTTAGTTACCTCGACCTTCTTCTTATGCTCCCCTATATCTTGCTCAATCAAATAGGCTCGGTTTACCGCATCCTGATAAGTTTGAATCCTCTGTGCTATAAGTTGAGTCCGGATAGAAGTCTTCAAACCCCGGATGAATCTCATAGCTTTCTGTTCTTCGGTCCTCACAAGATAGTCACAATACCGGGCTAATTCTATGAACTTAGCCGAGTACTGAGCTATAGACAACAAACCTTGCTCCAAGTTGAGAAGCTCGATCTCCTTTCGGTTTTGATCTACTACCGGAATGAAATGCTCTTTGAACTTCCACACAAACAATTCCCATGCATACACTGTATGGGTATCATCCCAACTCGCCTTAACTCCTTTCCACCAATGCTCGGTGGCCCCAACCAATTTATAAGCTGCAAACCGGACCCTATCCTCGTCCGTGCACCCAAACACATCATAAATTTTCTCCATAGACTCAACCCATAGTTCGGCCTTCTTCACATCGGGCTCACCATCGAACTCCCTTGGTTTTAATTTCAGAAATTGTTCCAACCCGTATCGTGGAGGTGCCACATGCTCCTCTCTTGGTCCTTGGTCATGGATTGCCTTCATGGCCGCCTCAAACATGCCTTGGAACATAGCACGGTTCTCTTCCCGAAGATCATTCTGATTCTGAGCCCCACTAGAACATTCACCCGTTCTTCTTCTAGCCATTGAGAACAATTACCTGCATAAAACATCAACCGTTACTCACTCCGAACACAACTACCCTCCTAGGTCATACTAGTTCACCTAGACTTATACTTAGAGCTAAACCATAGCTCTGATACCAACTGTCGCGACCCCAACCCCGCGGCCCGGAGTACGCGAGCTGGACGTCGACTAAAACAATAAACTCTATAATAATGAAGATAAAAATTTCCTTTTATACCAAAAGATGATAACACGAAGTTTTGAATTCCAACTTGAACAACAAAATATAAACTAGTGTAAGCTCCATAAGCTTACACCCAAAATAATAAAATATACAAATTCTAATGACGTCAAGTTTGGTACAACTATTCCCAAAAAGGTTACACATTTATGTAATGTAAACCCACCAATAACAACTCGCCCCAAAAGCTCAACCCTCGCGACGTCCTCCTCGTGATCAGCGAGTCTAATCCTTTCCTCCTGGGGGGTTAAGGAAAAACAAAGATAAAAGAAAGGGGGTGAGATAAATCTCAATAAGTTACTAATGCAACTACATGACATGCTATGATGCAATAAGCAATAACAATAATAAATATCACTTAGCATATAGCATTTATCAATTAACAGATAGCAGCGGAAATAAACAAGTAACAAAGGATATTAGCCAAGGTTTCCCAACTGAAAGAACCAAATAAAGGTCGCTACGCAGCTTCAATAATCAACAATCCACATCTTCATAGTAGCATGAAAGCTTGAAGAGAAAACCCCCGGTACCGGAACCAATAACAAAGTAACGTGCCACAAAGGGCGGGAGCCATGCCACAAAGTCATGCTCCAAAACATGTAGCTAGAATACTCACAAAAGGAGCTAGCTCATCCCATCCAAGGCCAATCTGGATGGGGAAAGAAGGACCAATGGGCGATGCTATACTGGACTTGGCTCGTGCCATTATAGCATTATCCATTGCCTGACTCGATACACAAATAACCAGCTGGACTTTCAAATGAAAGCTAAGTAATAAACATTAGCTTAAATAAACAACCACTGATTCCAAAGTAGGGAATCCTTATCAAGAAGTCACCAAGAAAGTGAAATGAACCAACAACACATAAATAAAGTGTTCCAATAATCTCAACAATGATAACACAATTCCCATATCACATTCAATCACAAAGGATCCAGTTAACTCAAGAACACAACCAAAACTACTCACTCATCTCGAAGAGCTCAAGGAGAGCTTTAAAACGATAATTTATACACCTAAAACGGAGTCCGGATGAGAGAGTTATGAACTATTGAAGATTGTCTACGAAAGGTACAAGAGGATGAAGCTCAAGGCTTGTACAGCGGAGGGGGCGCACGCCCGCGCAGAGAGGGTGCGCGCGCCCTGGAGGATCAGAAGGTTTTTGCATTGTTGAAACAATGAGGGAGCGCACGCCCCCTCGAATATGGTGCGCGCACCCTCGATCATCAGAAGGCTATTTTACAAAGGGGCATAAGGGTGCGCACGCCCACTCCCAAAGGGTGCGCGCGCCCCCTTGCCCGGAGGGGCAAATTCCGGCCAAAAATCTGGGTTTCTTCCATTTTCAACCCAAAATCAAACCAAACCCAAATCTTTACCATTTCAAGCCAAACTCAAGACTAACACTACCAATATATAAACTAAAGTACCCACACCACTTGGAAGCCAAAAGAACTCCTAGAACATCATCTAAAGAACCTCAACCAAGGATGATTCAAATACCAATTTTTCACAAAAATGAACAAAATGTAAATCACTCCCAAATCCACCCAAGATGCAACAAATAGCATTCATATCATCAAATAAACATGGAGTAGCATTTCTAGCATAAAATGGGGGAAAAGCAACTTACCCGGATTTCTCAAAGTTGACGGAATTCGAATATTTTTGGTTCTACGCGATCCTATCGACGATCTAAACACATTTCATAAAATGAGCAATAAGAGAAAATGAGAGGAAGAAGGTGAAAATGAAGAGAGAAGGGAGAGAAGAAAAACTTACCTTTCTTGGAGAGAGAGATAAATAAACTGGGAATGGGAGTAGGGTGAGGGAGAGGAGAGGGAGAAGAGAGGGAGTAGGAAGATGATTATTTGAACATTTAAACTTAGGCCCCTCCCCTACTACTACCCTTTACAAATAAACTCCCCACTAACAATTAAGACTCAACACTTCTACACTAGCACAAATGGCCCAAATAAAATGCTAGACATAAATTATTATAACACATAAAATGCACACATAATTATTAATTAAATAATAATTTAAACAATTAAATAAGAAATAAATATATAATTAAATATTTATTACTAGAAAATAGAGACGGGTTTTCGGGCCGTGACAGTGGTGGCTTGGAATATGGGACGTGAGGTCTCCACATTTGGGTAAGCTTGAGGGGGCGGAACCCGGTTATATCCTCAAGGCTGCACATTCTCAATTCCTTCTTCATCAGTGATCTCCACAAAACTTCCGTCGTTTTCAAACACAACGGCCACCAGCTCTTCTCTACTAAGACCATTCGGATCCGCTACGTTGTCACCCCCACTACTACTTCCTGCCGGACTAGCCATTTGGAGAAGTCTGGGTGAGGCTGCTGATGAACTATCAGACTCAGCACTAATCAGACGATGACCCGGAACTCTGATCCACTTCTTACGAGCTGTGGAGGAGAGGGAGGTTCATTTCAGACTCGGGTATCAACTCGGGTTGGTGTTTGGGAGAATGGGTTTAGGCTCATGCAACATGAAGGTTCATTATTATTAATTATGTTCATGTTTACTTAAAACGCATTTATTCCTAACTGGTTGGAAAAGATTTCTCTTCTTTTTCGCAACTACTCTACATCCTGGATCAGTGGAGGCTATCACTACGCCTATAGACCCCTCGTTTTTCACCTGCCTTGCACACTTCCAAGGATGGACTGTCCCGGGCGAGGGTCCTATAGGGCAAGAGGCTTCCACCGACCAAAAGAAACGAACCTAGGGTCTAGTGCATCGCAAGGTTCCCAATGCGTGAGCCATTCCAATCATGATCAAGCCCCGGTTAAGATCGAGGTTCGTCTTAGGGACTTAAGGGACTTACGGTATAACCTCATCTTTGATGAGGGCTCTCGAATCTTATCCATGGGATTAAGGATGATTAGTATGAACCATTCATTAGGGCTCGACAACACAGTGTCACCCTATCCATAACACATGACTTAGGTTAATTATAGCCAATATTAACGCATAAGTCAAGGACCGGATCAAAGTTGACCATGGTCACACTTGCTTTCACAAGGAGTCGTGACTCGGGCATTAACTTGGCCACAATTAATCTCAGGCACGTATTAGGGACGTGGTAACGTGAGGTAGACCAAAAACCAATCGAAGTTACGGTATTTATGTGTTACGGACAAGTGTGGTTAACTCGGCTCGGAAGGGGAGGTGGAATGGACCCGTACGCGCTAGAAGGGCACAAGAGCACCAATCAAGCTGCATCTGGCATCCATCCCGGGTTTAAAGGGCATTTGGAATGTGCAAGGTCAAGTGCGCGTAGTGTGAAGCCATTCTATGTTCTTTTTTGAGTTAAAATAGAGATTTTCGATTCGTCTTAACATCATGAACAATGTATAATCAACACATGAACAAGCATGAATAAGCTATTTACACAAGCGATCAAGCAAGAATCATATGAACAAACAAAGCCAAAACTTGTACATACAACAAATTGTGCACAACCAAAGAATTCTTTGAAATCAAAACTTCACAAGAAACAATCCTTTTGAAAACCATTTGCAAAACAAGTTGTGCACAACAAAAAGAATTCAAAAAATTTTACAAAATGGGTTATGCACAAATTTTATGTCCAAAAAGACTTGTGCATAACCAAGCTTTAAAAACCAAGTTTTGGCTAAAAAAGAAGAAGGTAATGTGCACAAACAAATCTGTAAATTTGGAACCTGGATAAGCAGAAGCAAAAAGGGACACAGAATGTTTCTGCCCTGCACAAAATTGTTAAATTTTGAAACATTCTGTTCCCTGCCCAGTATAGCCGTACGGCTATAGCATCCTGGAAATTATTTTTTGCAGTTTTTCAACTTCTGGTCATCAAGCCCCTGTTTATTGCATTTCCAGAACAGTTTCCACTCCAGAAGGTTCAAACAGAAACACAGCACACACAAAACAAACACAAAAGTTAACGAAAACGGGGGACGGGAGTTTGACCCACACAAAAGTGTCCTCAAAGCTTCTAAAAAGAAGTTTGCAAACACTTTACTCCCCAGCGGAGTCGCCACTATAAGGATCCCGCCCCGTGACGAATGGATAAGTTTCGGAAGGTGAAATACCAAACACGGTTATCACGTAAAACATAACGGAGTCGCCACATTTGTTAATTATTTAACCCAACAAATGGAAAGGTTAGAGGCTCCATTATTTCGAAGGTCAGGTTACGCCTTGGGAAGAGTTTTACGTCACCCAAGTCGCCTCGGATAGGACCGAGTCTCCCTAGCGTTAGTTAACAAACGTGCATGTGTGTGTGTATTTCAAAAAATGGGAGAGACTGACATTTTAACAAAACTGGTTAATTATTTAACAGAAAATGGTTATTTTGCAAACATTCCAGTCAAAAAGGGAAGAGACTGGAAAATGCACTCCCTGGTCAAAGTAGCCGTACGGCTAGGGAGAGCATTCCAGGGGGTTTTGACAGTTTATCAGAAAACTGTCCAGTTTCAGGCAAAACAGAGTGTTCTTGATGAAACTGGACTGTGATGATCACTTTCAATTATTTTCTTTAGCTAAAACATGGATTTAATCATCCCTATGTCATTGATCACAAATTAGACACCAAAAACAAAGGTTTTGGGTGTGATCAAGACAATCATTGGGGAAGTTTTGAGAAAGGTGATGAACATGCCCTTTGGGCCAAAAGTGTCATTTGATGAGTAAAGATTGGAACTTTACCATCGAAATGGACTTTTTATGAAAGATTAACCTTGAGGGACAACAAGAGCAACATAAAGATCCAATCTTTATGACCCAATCTTAGAGATTTTTGGCTAGATCAAGGTTGGGATGATAAAGATTGAGCCTTTATCCCCCAACATGATCATCCTTAGGTTTGAACCTCTTTCACACAAAAGAATGAAGGGCACCTTGAATCATGCTCATGATTTAGTTCACATTATATGTATATATATATATACGATATATATGCTTGAAATGGACAAGTCTTGTAGTAATATAATATATGTATGCTTGAAATGGACAAGTCTTGCAAGAATGTAAATTTGCTTGAGAGGACAAGTCTTACAAGAATGTAAACAAGAACAAGTAATGTGGTTAACAAAGCAAAATAGAGTTGAGATGAAGAGAAGATGGGTGGAAGGGGACCTCACCTATGATGGTTCTAGTCTATCTTCCTTTCCTTCACTCAATTATAAGGGTGATTTCTCTCTCAGACACGATTTCTGTAGAGTTTCCACGATCTAAACAATATTCTTCCCCCCCCCTCTGAAATGATCAGCATGGGGTTCAATTTATAGGGACTGAGGGTTCCCAACATAGTCGTACGGCTCAACCCCTCAAGTACCCAAACCATCCGTACGACTCGACTTGGCGAGCTTCTGGATTTTTCTAAGTTTAATTCCAGTTCAGTCCTGGAATATTAGGTTTATCCTAGTGAGGTCCTGGCCAATTGGTTTATCCCTAAATGGTACCAAGAATTCCTCTAAAGTAGGTCAAATTCAGATTGGGGTACTTACACTCCTGAGAAGATCTCTTGTACCACAAAAGAGCCAATCCATATGGGCTCCCATTTTCCATCGGGGTTAGACCTCCCCGGGGGTTTTTCCTTAAGAACCAGGTCTCCTACCCGAATTTGTCGGGGTCTCACTTTCTTGTCAAAGGCTCATGCCATTGTCCCTTGTTAGGCACGGATATGCTCCATTGCTTTCAGACGACGCTCATCTAGCAAGGCCAATTCATCATGTCGACTTCAGAGCCAATCTACCTCATGAATTTTGTTTTCCAATATGATTCTCAATGACGGAAATTCTAACTCAGCTGGGAGCATGGCCTCCATCCCGTAGGTCAAAGCGAACGGGGTTTCCCCAGTGGCGGTCCTGACTGAAGTTCTGTAGCCCCAAAGTGCTAGATGTAGCTTTTTAGGCCAATCCCTACCCCATGTTGCCATTTTTCTGATGATTCTCTCAAGTGTCTTGTTGGCGGCTTCTACCGCGCCATTGGTTTGAGGCCGATAAGGGGAGGACTTGTGGCGAGTGACCCGGAATTCTTCTAACAGTCGGTCGCACTCACCTTTGAAGTGTGAGCCATTGTCGGTGATGACCTCATTTGGGATTCCATAATGGCACATGATGTTTTCTTTTACAAACTCCGCAACTTTCTTTGAGGTTAAGACCATGTAAGATTTGGCCTCGACCCATTTTGTGAAATACTCTACGGCTACCAAGATAAATTCGTGACCATTGCTTCTGGGTGGATAGATTTTTCCAATGATGTCGATGCCCCAAGTTGAGAAAGGCCATGGGGTTGTCATGCAGTACAAATGATGAGGCGGCAGGTGATTAAGGTTGGAGAACCGTTGACACTTATCACACTTCTTCAAAAATTGTATACAATCGGCTTCCATTGATATCCAAAAATATCCCATTCGTAGGATGACTTGCATTAATGCCCGAGCGTTCATGTGGGGACCGCATACCCCACCATGGACCTCTTTCATGAGTTCCCTTGCTTCTTTTGTGTTTATACACCTTAGGAGAAGGCCCTGATGGTGTTTCTTGTATAAGATGTTGTTGGGTTTCCAAGTAATATGCGCAGCGGAATATAGCAATTAAAATTTTAAGAAACCCAAAGCCATGGATCCGTTCATATGATTAAATCAAATACAACAACATGAATAAAGGATAAACTAACCCTTGATGACTATCAAAGTTTTCTTCGGTCTTGGTGGAGAAACTTGAAGCTTTATCACGGACAAAATCACGAACTTTGTAGATGATAAAATTCACCCTCTAGCGGTGTCCACACTTTGAACGAATATCAAGAGGCTCCTTGATCTTGGTTGCTAGACCAATAATTATGAAACACACTTTCACAATTTTAATAAAGAACTATATGGAATTTATTTGTGAATTATTTTGTTCCTCAATCAATGATATCTTAGAACAAAATAAAATCTCTCTCAAACTCTTTGAGACTCACAAAAGCACTACTTTTTGATGGTCTGGACGAATTGAGGTTTTTATACACAATTAAGACCTATTCCAAATACGTAACTTGTGCCAAAAACCTTTCCTAATCGAATTAGGAATTATTCTGCCGCCTAGACCAGGCGCCCGCCTGGTGCATACCGAGCGCCCGCTCATTTGACCAGAAGGTCAAACCCTTTTCCGGACTCATTCAGGCGCCCGCCTGGTTCAACCCAAGCGCCCGCTTGGTTGACCAGGAAGCCCAGAATTTTCCAGAAATTCCTTGGAGGTCCTCCGACCCTAAATTCCAATATAGTCCTCTTATTTAAGATTCGTTCTATTGTGTGTGACCCTCTAGGATTATACTAAGTTGGAAATGGGCTCAAACATGATCCCATAAGATATGATTAGGTTCTAGCAAACCGTCATACCTACCCAAATAGTATAACTAGATACAAGTTCGCATTCCTTTATAATATGTCATAATCCCTTTGTCCACGATGTCATTGAACACAAGTCATGGTCAAACAGTCAACTTGTTTTGTTCAATACTTTCTCGATTCCGAATATGTTGATAATCCAAATGACATTGATCTAATCAATTCATTTGAGTCCGGCCGAACATTTCATCAACATCATTCCTACGAGAGGCCCAATCTTGACATCTCTCCTTAGAGGGACAAATCCGTTTAGCTTATTATTCTTCCCTACGTGAATTCGATTATGCCAATCATACCCTTTATAACTACCCGGTTAAAGGTAGCGTTTGAATATGTCAAACATAATGTTCATCAAGTGGAAGACTATAATAACTTCATGTCTAAGGATTCGAATGACATAACTAATATGAGATATATGTTCGACAAAGACCATGACATAAATCTCATACAGCGGGTCATGTCCAGTACCTTGTTCCAAAAAGTACCCATAAATCTAACATGATCATCCCATGGTCATTCAGCCTTTATACTAGTGCTTAACAAGTACTAGGGACGGAGATTATTATAAGTAAACACGAACAACAATAATAATCAAAACATCTCTTTATTGATATGAAATAAATGATAACAATTACAACATTTATTAAACGTGCCTAGGTCACCACTACCAACAGATGTCTCCCAAGATGACATAGTGAGATGCTAACCGCTTGAGGGCCATCATGCCCTTGGCCTTAATCCCCTCCTTGTATTCTACATTCTCATTTGTGAAGGAAGCTTCTCCTTCTTTGAGAAATTAGTATATTTGGTTGTACCATGGCTCTTCTACCTTTTTCGGGATTGTGTCTATCTCACAACAGTAGGCTGGGTTTTCTTTCCTACCAACTCTGAAATTATTGATTTTCCCTCGAGAATTTCCACCAAAGAGTCCAAGGTGGCCAATGCATCCACAAAACGGTTCCAATCCCTTGGTAGGTAATGGAAAATGACCTCTTTGAATTGGTCCATGAGTTCCTCCATATGGGCATGGTATTTTTGCAGGCCCGGGTCCAACGTCTTCCATTTGTTAGACACTTGGTTGATGATCAAAGCTGAATCTCCATATACCTCCAATTCTTTCATGTTCCTTTCGAGGGCGGCCTCCAACCCGGCCGTGCATGCCTCGTACTCAGCAACGTTATTGGTCACATCAAAGTTTAGTTTCATGGCAATAGCGGTGTGTTCATCCTTCGGATCCACCAGGAGCATTCCAATGCCATTTCCCCTATTGCTTGCGGCACCGTCAAAGAACAGTTGCCATTTGTTTTCGCCTTCGAAAGCGAAGATCCCTTCGTCGGGGAACTGTGGCTCAGTTTCTTTCTCCTCATCGCTAGGGAAATTTGCCAAGTGTTCTGCCATAACTCTTCCTTTGACTGTTTTTCATGTCACATGACTGATGTCATATTCTGCTAGGAAGAATGACCATTTGGCGAGTCTCATAGACAGAGATGGCTTTTCCAACAAGCATTTGATTGGATATATCTTGGAAATGAGTTTTATTGAGTGGGACTGCATGTAGTGTTTCAACTTTCTCACCACCCATACTAATCCGGCACACGTCTTCTCAATGGCAGAATAGTTAAGTTCACTTCCTTGCAGTTTTCGGCTTACGAAGTAGATGGAATTCTCCACTTTTGAGTCCTTCTTTTCTTGGGCCAACATGGCTCCTACCAATGGTTCGATCACTGTCAAGTACAACAAGAGAGGTTTATCTTTGTGCAGAGGGCAAAGGATTGGCGGATGGGTAAGATAGGCTTTGACTTTCTTGAAGGCCCTTTGACATTCCTCATTCCATTCAACCTCTGCGTTCTTTCTTAACAATTTGAAGATGGCCTCACAAGTGGGGGTGAGTTGGTTTATGAAACGACTAATGTATTGTAATCGTCCCATGAAAGCTTTCACCTCTGTTTGAGTACGGGGTGGCCACATCTCCACAATTGCCTTAACCTTTTGGGGATCAACCTCAATGCCCCGTTCGGTGACCATGTATCCCAAAACCTTACCCCGGGAGACTCCAAAAGTGCACTTGGCTGGGTTGAGTCTCATGGAGTATTTCCTTAGCCTATCAAAGAACTTCCTCAAGTCGACCAAACGCTGTCCATCGGTTCCCTTGGAATGGATGATCATATCATCGACATACACCTCTATTTCCTTATGAATCATGTCATGAAAGAGTGCAGTTGCGGCCCTTTGGTAGGTAGCCCCGGCATTTCTTAACCCGAAAGACATCACGGTGTAGAAAAAGGTTCCCCACGGGGTGGTGAAGGCGATCTTTTCTTGGTCCTCTTCAGCCATCTTGATCTGATTGTACCCGGTAAAACCATCCACAAAGGATTTGACCTCAAAGCTGGAGGTTGTATCCACAAGCATGTCGATATTCGGGAGAGTGAATTCATCCTTAGGACTCACTTTGTTGAGATCCCTAAAGTTGACACAACATCAGACTTTCCCATTGGCTTTTGTGACCATCACTATGTTGGAGAGCCATGAAGGATACTCTATCACTCTTATAAAGCCAACTCGGAGCAACTTCTCAATCTCTTCTTTGACTTGCAAGGACCATTCTGGTTTAATTCTTTGAAGCTTTTGCTTAACCGGTTTCACCTCAGGGTCACAGGAATCCTATGCTCTACAATGGAGGCATCCAATCCCGGCATATCCTTGTAAGACTAAGCGAACACGTCCAAATATTCTTCGAGCAATCTAACCAAGGCTTTCCTTTTGGCCCCTTTGAAGTAGCTACCAATCCGTGTCTCCTTTGGTTCATCTGCAGTCCCCAAATTCACCTTAGTCAAAACCTCTTCGGCAGCTTGGGCACGGTTTTCCTCTCCGTCAATAACCTACTTTGAAAGTTCTTTAATGTATTGTTCGTTTAGTGTGTCTGCATTATTAGGTGATTCATCATTAATCATTTTTAGATTATTAGTTAATTTATCATCTAATAAGTTGGCAATGAGGGGATACTCGGAAAGGTCTATCATTTCATTTAAAGCAAAAGGGAATACAACATTTGCCACAAGTTCATAATCCTCGGGTGTGAGGCCCTTGGATGAAGAAGACTCAAACTCAAAGACAAGGGATTGAGGAGACTCGACTACATTGGACCCTACGACACTTGATTCCAGGGGGCGGGGAACCAATCCAAGTCTCGCAGTCATCTCCTCTTTACTGGCTACTGGTCCGGAGAAAGTCGCCAAATTCTTTAGAGGCATATCATCGGGTCTGACCAAGGTGCGGGGATCAAAAGTTTCAAGGGATCCCTCCTCAATCACAGCGATCATTTTGTCTCCAAGATCAATCAAGTCTGGCACAACCACCTCTTCTCCAAACATCCCTTGCATTATCACGCCATTCCCCTCGTCATCTATGACGTCTTTCTCGGCTTCTTTGGGATTCATCTCCTCATACTTGCCATGCTGACCCCAGGTGGGTTCTTCTTTCTTACCGTTCCCTTCCGTGGACATAGCTTCGAATCGTCTCACGACCTCGGGCACTCTTTTGAAGGCGTACTCACATGTCACTGTAGCCTTGGTAGGACCGGGCATTTCAAGCATATCAAGGAACGTTCTCCTTATGGGGTTGGCAATCATTCCCCAGAATCTTGCAATGTCCTCCTGCAGCTTGTCCCAATTGGTGACCATCAATGGCTTTTCTTCGCCCGGAGTCTCAGTTTGGAATCCCCCTTTTACAAAGTAATGGCCCATGTCAAAGGTATAGGGACGGAGATTAGGAGCCTTGTATGGGATTCCTCAAGCCTTGGCCTGGATTTTCTTCTGAGCCATTTCCTTATCCATTCTCACATCCTCGGGGGTTGACGTATATCCCAAGCCGTGGAGCGTCTTTTACTCCTTAATGTCAACGACCTTGTGTGTACCTTGCAGCCTTTTTCCTAGACCGAGCCCCGGCAAGTAGTGCATTAAGTGCATCATTTTCATTGCGGGAGGGATATCATCCTTCACGAGCGTGAGGTCTATGCAACAAATTTGAGGTTTGGGAGGTATCTCCGTGAAGCCGGTCAACACCATGCCATTTTCCTCGTGCTTGATTTCTAGCACGGGTATCCCATTGGTGTTGGTTCCCTCAGTGGTAACACTATCCCCATAGATGACCATTAGGTTGCTCCCTTGCACATATTTCACACACTGGTAGAGGGTAGAAGCTACTCCATTGACCTTATAGAGCCACGGGCGTCCTAACAAGGCGGTGAAGGAGATAGAGATGTCCAACACTTGGAAATCCGTTGGCACCATTTGTTTTCCAACCCAAAGGTTCAAGGTGACTACCCCCAATACTGATCGTGATGTGGAGTCATACGCTTTGACCGTGATTGTAAAAGGTTTCAGGTTTTCAACTTTAATACCAAGTAAGTCCATCATCTTGGCAGGGAGGACATTCATGGCGGACCCATTGTTGACCAAGACTCGGGGGAGGCGGCGCTCATCCAATTGTACCGTGATGTAAAGAGCCTCATTGTGATTAGCTTCGAATGTTGGTAGATCCAAGTCTGTGAAGGTAATAACATTCCCATAGTGAACACTCCCAATCATTTGGACGGCTTCCTCAGGGGTAGCCATGGTGGGTACCATGGTTTGGGCTAGGCATTCCTCTAGCTTAAGTTTGTGGGGATAGGATAAGGTAAGAAGAGACAACAAAGAGATATTGGCTTGGGTCCTCTTGAGTTGAGTGAGGACAGGATCTTCCTTCTCAGAATCTAGGACTTCCACTTCCTTGACATGGGAAGGGGGCATGCTGCGGTGTTCCGGCTGAGGGGGTTTCTTGGGATTTTCTGTGTGCACTTGCCCGGAGCGGGTCAATATACTCACTTCCACGGGGTCACAAACCTCTCCTGACTCCTCTGCGGGTATTGGTGGACTCTTAGTGTCATAAGGCCATGCTTCTTTTCTCAACTCATTCACCGTGACTCTGCCTCTATATGGATAGGCGAACCTACGAATCTTCTCAAAAGAGATGGGACGAGTGCATTTTCTTTCCACCACCCCTACGGTCTCACGGAGCTTCTTAATGGTCAACATGCAACAAAAGTGGCTCGGGAATGCTGACACTCCACTGTCAAATCCCAATGGTGGGGATAATGGTGGTAAAGGGAAGAGATCCTCCAAAACAGGAAATCTTTCTTCCGTTTCTGGGTGAGGCACATGGGGAGGCATGTAAAGGGATTCCTCATCATCACTTGCACAGAGGGTCCGAAGCTCTTGGCGAGGCATAGAACGGATCGCTCCCCTCATTTGGTCAAGGTGCCCTTTGTAATTGGAAACCTCTGGGATTCTTGCTATATCCTACCCACCTTCTTCCTTCTCTTCACTACAACCACACGCTCTTTTGATCAACATTTTCCAAGTTGGCGAGCTGCTCGATTCTGTGACATGGAAACGCTCATGGCGAGGGGGGTAGTACTCATTTGGGCCATGGCTTTCGCCTCCCGAGGTGCTCTCGATGGCCTTTTCCAATTCCTCCATACACTCTTCGTATGTCAGTTTGTGCTCGGTGAGCTTAATCATGATCAACTCATTGGCATTCTGGTGAAGGACCCTTGCACTCAGCACATTGGCCACCATACTATCTGGAGGGCATTTCATCTTCCCTTCTTGCACACAAGCCCATAGGGTGTCTTTCCATCTCTCTCTGGTCTCCATTATCGGGGTGTTGAATTCCAAAAAGGTTACGGGTACTGGCTCCCCAAACTCAATCATGTTTATGACATTGTTGTTGGGAAACATTTTGTTGACCACATTAGGACCCCGGGGGTGTTCAACCTTCCCTTTATCAATCAAGTCTAAAATGATACGTTTTACCACTGAGCATTCATCGGTGTTGTGCCCATAGTAGTTTTGGAAGGCACACCTTTTGTTAACGTCGAGGTACTTCTCGGGATTTCTGGGTTGGAAGTTGACAAGGGGTTTTGCGAGGCCTTTCTTGACCAATCCCTCAAACACCTTGCTTAAGGGCATCCCAAAGTCTTCGAACCTTACGAAACGGCGTTTTTCCGGGTTACTTGCCCCTTACGGGTTTTGCCTTAGGTTTTCCCCTTGAATGTTGTTGACTATTCCCGAAGTTTCCTTCCCTTTGTTGGTGGCCGGGGGACGATATCTGTAGGAGTTCCCACTGCTTTGGGTGGAAGTTTGCTCACTGAGAGCCTTTTCAAATTTGGATCCGGCGGTGACCATTTCCCGGAGATTGGGATAGAAATGATGGTTGATCAAGGCTCGTAACTGAGGTTTTAAACATGATTGGAAGATGTCCAATTGTTTGTCCTCAGTTGGCAGGTTAGAAATCTCCCCAAGCTTGCAATTCCATCTCCTATAAAATTCGCCAATCGGTTCGTCACCCTTTTGTGTGGTGCTTTGCAAATCTATGCGGTTTGTCTCCCATTCCAAGTTGGACCGGTACTTGGTGAGGAAATTTTCTTTGATTCGAACCCATGTGGCACGGGATTCATCTTTTAAGTTGAAGAACCATTTGAGTGCATTTCCTCTCAAAGAGAGTTGGAAGTGGTCGGCCATTTGTTAAACTGTACACCCTTTTGCTCTCATTGCCAAGATGTAAGCGTTGATGTGGGTTTGAGGACAAGCGGTTCCATCAAACTTGTCGATTTCTGGCATTTTGAACTTGTGAGGTAGGGGGACAATCTTTTCGGGGTAGGTAACCCCCAAAGAGGATTTTCTCCCGTTGATCCCTTCAAATTTTCTTCCATTTGTTTCAACCTTTCCACCAACCATTCCATTTGGGGATCCATGTGTGGGCTCGAGTTGATTGATCCCATGGTTTGGCTCGTCACCGGGACTGTTGTTGGAGGTACAGTGGTGGATGGGATTACGGGAGGAAGGTTTTGAGGTGTCACGTGGGTGTAGACATACCCGGGTGCAGGGTTGTTGGTAGGGATATATGGTGAGGCAACATCATAAGCTTGTGCCGTTGGATTGTGAAACGGGTATGGTTCTCCTTGGGATGCAATTGGCAAAGCCGGGAGTGGTAGACCAATGGTGGCTGGTGCTAAGGGCGCTCGGCCCATCGGGATTGGGCCGTGATGGGTGAATCCGGGCAGATATGAAGGGAACCGCTCGGCAGAACAAAAGAAGCCTGGGTTACAGGTGGATTCTGGTGAATGGTGGCTTCGAATGCGGGACGTGAGGTCACCACATTAGGGTAAATTTGGGGAGGAGGAACTCGGTTGTAGGTCTGAGGTTTCACATTTTCGACCTCTTCTTCATCGGTGATTTCCACAAGAGACCCATCATTTTCAAACACAACCGCCACCCCCTTCTGTCTTAGGGCTTCCACTACCCTATTCTTCATTTCTTCCTGATGTTTACGGATACTCTCTTCCCGAGCCCTGGCGGCCTCTAAAGCTTGTACCAATTCTTCCCTGGTGAGACCATTCGGATCCACTGCATTATCACCCCCACTACTACTTCCCGCTGGGCTAGTCATTCTGAGAAATCTGAGCGAAGCTGCTGATGAACTATCGGACTTGGCACTAATCAAACGGTGACCCGGAACCCTTATCCACTTCTTACGCGCTGCGGGGAACAAGGAGGTATCGGTTCAGGCTAGTGTTTGGGTAAAAGGCTTAGGCTCATGCAACACGAAACATTATTATTTTATTTCTTTTGTTTTTGTTCATGTTTACTTAAAACACATTTTATTCCTAGATGGTTGGAAAAGATTTCTCTTCTTTTTTGCAACTATTCTGAATCCTGGATCAGTGGAGGCCATCACTACGCCTATAGACCCCTCGTTTTCCACCTGTATTGCACGCTCCCACATACGGACTATCTCGGGAGAGGGTCTTATAGGGCACGCGGCTTCCACTGACCAAAAGAGCCAAACCTAGGGTCTAGTGCGTCACCAAGTTCCAATGCGTGGGCCATTCTTGTCATAGTTAAGCACCGGTCAAGGTTAAGATTGACTTAACGCTTCAACAAAATTCCGGCATGACCTCACTTTGATGAGGGATCTCGGACCTTAACCTTGGGCTTAAAGATGATTAGGATGGATCAAGCATTAGGGCTTTAATGACACGGTGTCAACCTATCCTTAATATGTGACTTTGGTTAATTACGGTTGGAATTAACGCATAAGTCAAGGATCGGGTCAAATATGACCTTGGTCACACTTGATTTCACAAGGAGTCGTGACTCAGGCGTTAACTTGGCCATAATTAGCGTTTGGACACGCATTAGGGACGTGATGACATGAGCTAGACCAAAAACCAACCATGGTCACGGTATTTGTGTGTCACGGATAAAGTGTGGTTGACTTGGCTCGGAAGGGGAGATGGAATGGACCCGTGCGCACAAGAAGGGCACAAGAGCGCCAATCGAGCTGCATCGTGGCATCCATCCCGGATTTTAAGGGTTTTTGAGACGTGCACAATGTCGAGTGTGCGTCATGTGAAGCCTTCTATGTTCCTTTTTTAGTCAAAATAGGAATTTTCAATGCATTTTAATGTCATAAGCAAGAGTATATACAAGATATGGACAAGTAATTTGCACAAGCAATTTGCACAAGTAATCAAACAAAGATATGAACAAGCAAGAATCAAAATTTGTACATGGAAAGGTTGTGCACAACCCAATGTTTTGAAAACCAAACATTTTGCAAGAGGAGCAAGGCCCTTTGAAAATCAATTTGTACAATAGATTGTGCACAACAAACGGGTTTGAAAAACCAAACTTTCATGAAGAGGGTTATGCACAATGAGGCCTTGAAAAACCAATTTTATTGTCCAAAAATTTGTGCATAACCAAGCTTTGAAAGTCCATTTTTGGCTAAGAAAATGAAGGTAAATGTGCACAAGTAGAGGTTGTAAATTGGAACCTGGACAAGCAGAAGCAAGGGGACCATCAGAATGTTTCTTCCCTGCACAAAATTGTTAATTTGGAACATTCTGTGGACCCAGCCAAACCAGCCGTACGGCTAGAGCAGTAGCCCCATTATGTTTTGCCAATTTTCAGCTTCTGATCATCAAGCCCCAGTTTATTGCATTTTCAGAACAGTTTCACTCCCAGAAATCAAAACAGAAACATAAAACACACACAAAATATGCACAAGGTAAACAAACGGGGACGGGAGTTTGAGCCACACAAAAGTGTCCCCAAAGCTTCTAAAAAGAAGTTTGCAAACACTTTATTGCCCAACGGAGTCGCCACTGTGAGATACCCGCGGGAAATCGGAACGCGATTTAGGGTTTCTCGGAGCATCATACACGGCACTTTATGTTCAAACAAAACGGAGTCGACATGTTAATTTAATTTTAAACCCAAAATTTAACGGAAAAGGTTTAAAGAAATGAGTTCGGAGGTCAGGTTACGTCTTGGGAAGAACTTTATCGCGGTTCACCCAAGACGCCTCGGAAGAACCGAGTCTCCCTAAGTTTATTGACTAAAAATGTGCAAATGTATGTGTGTGTGTGTGTGTGTGTGTATGTGTATTTTAAAAAATGGGAGAAACTGACTTTTAACAAAACCAGTTAAAAACTTAACAGAAAGGGGTTTATTTTGCAAACAGTTTAACAGAAAGGGGTAAAATTGAAAAAATCATTCCCCGGACAAACCAGCCGTACGGCTATAGAGGGTTGTCCTGTAAATTTTGACAGTTTATTAGGAATCAATCCAGTTTCAGGCAGAAACAGAGTATTCTGCTAAAACTGGACATAGTTGAATCTTTTCAGTTTATTTGCTTTGCACCAAACATGGATTAAATCATCCCTATGCCATTGATCACTAATTAGACACCAAAACAAAGTGGTTTTGGGCATGATCAAGGAAATAATTGGGGGGAAATGGACAAAGTTGATGAACATGGCATTTAAGCCAAAATCACCATTTGAATAGTTAAAGATGGAAACTTTAACATTCAAATGGATGATTCATCCAAGGAAAGTCATTGGAATATCAAAAATCAACCTTTGGATGGATAAATATTGAATCTTTACCATCCAAAGGGACATTATTGTGTTTGGATCAAAGTTAAATGGTAAAGATTAAAACTTTACCATCAAACTTGATCATTTCAACACAAATCAACATAAATGACATAAATAAAATGGCTCTCTCCAAGATGTGCAATGGATCACCAAGCTATATTTAAATACAAGACATAAATGTAAAGACATGAAAGTAAATTGCATAAATGTAAAGACATAAAGTAAATGTGCATTAAATCATAACAAGCCTTGATCATCCTTGGTTTGTAACCCTTGATCATGCATAAAACATGAGGGCACCATGAATCAAGTCAAGGCTTGGTTCCAATTCATATCATTGCAAGAAATGTAAAGACATAAATAAGTAAATAGACAAAAATGAAAATAGAACAAGAGATGAAGAGAAGATGGGGGAGAAGGAGGCCTCACCAATAGTTGGTTCTAACCTATCTTCTTCTCTCTTTCACTCAAGTGTGTTTGTGATTGTGTTCTACTCTCAATTTTGCAGATTTTCAGCTCACAAAACAATTTTCTCCCCCCTCTGGAATGATCACCAGGGGTCTTAATTTATAGGGACTGAAGGTGCCCAAACCAGCCGTACGGCTGGGCCCTTCTAGTACCCAAACCATCCGTACGACTCAGCATGGCGAGCTTCTGGATTTTTCTAAGTTTTAATTTCAGAATAGTCCTAGAGTTTTGGTTTATTCTAGTGAGGTCCTAGCCTATCAGTTTATCCCTGAATGGTGCTAAGAATTCCTCTAAGTTGGTTTAATTTCAGATTGGGTACCTACAGATACTCAATTCGTCCCAAAATACTTGTAGTTTTAGAACACGTATCAAAAAAAACAATCAATAAATATCAAATAGACCAAACTACCCTTTAAATATTGCAAGTACCTAGACAATTAGTCAGAGTATTGTATGTGTGTGTGCGCGCGCGCGCGTTTATATATATATATATATATATATATATATATATATAGTGTCACGCCCCGGAAATCTTACAAATCCATAAGTATAAAATTTTTTATCATATACATCTCCAAAATGTAACATACTAAACCGAGCGCGTGAATTCAACTATAAACCAATACCATCAAACAACACCTCAACGAGATTATAACTCGGAGACTAGGAACAAATGCGGAAGCAAGAACAACTATTAACAAAAATACCCAAAGTACAACCGTATATACAACACACTGAACGACTACGAACCCACAATAAAATACATAAAGGCTCCGAAGAGCAACTATCTCAAATACGATCAACCTGCTCAGAAGATTCCCGCTACAACGGACCTCACAACGCTACCACTTGCTTTCCTGGGGGGGTGGTTTAAGGAAAAACAATTTGAAACAAGAAACGGGGTGAGATAAAATCTCAGTAAGTTACTAAATGCATCTACATGGCATTGTAGACACCCCGCCTTGGACCTCTCACCCCGATTGCATACATAGTATTTTTATTTAACTTGTTTTTGTTAATTTCTGTTACTTCTGTTAAGTTCCTAACTGATCCCGTTAGTTTTGGACTGAACTGCATAACAGAATTAACTTTCTAGTCCATTCTGTCAAAATTGCCTTTTCAAAGCCGCGCGCCTCCGCCTTTTGAGGTCAGAAGAGCGCGCCTTCCGATGGTACATCCGGAAGCGCGCGCCTCTGGGGCGTCAGTTACAGATTTTCTCCCAAGAATCCCTCTCTTGCTTATTTTGCATGGATTTCACCCGGGAAATATTTCTTTGTGACCGCGAATTGGCACCAAAAACATCCCCTTTCAACTATAAAAACCCATCCAATCCATCATTGGAGGGGATCTCTTCTCGACTTCTTTTTGGACCCAATTTTTGAGACTTGAACAAAAACTCTACACAAATCATCTCAACAATCTTTCTCTACAAAACACTACACAAAGTGTTTGCACAACATTTTCTCTACAACAACACCATTTTCAAGTCCAAGTTTGAAGTCCTCTTTCCTAAGGTACAATATCTCTTTTCTTCTCTTATTTTATTTGTCTAGTCTTACTAGTATGCAATCTCCATAAAAAGGGATACAACCAAAAGGCCACTTCACTATTGAAGTTTGGCCAAGGTTACATCCCAACATTCCAAACTTCATTTAATTTATATTTCATTTCTTAATGTAATCATTTAGCACTAATCCAACATGTAACTATTTAGCATTAAATTAATAAAATCATTCTTTTCCCCTTTTTCTTTACATTATAATTGTTAGCATTATTAATAAATTGAAGGACATTTAGCATTAGAACACCAATAGTATCAAGACCCGCATAAGCGGGGCGGAGTGGGTGTTTAAGTACTTCCCACTCCGTCACCTAACCCCCGAACCCTTCGCTCCCGAATCTCTGGTTTTGTACATAAATTAGGCTATTTCTAGGTTTTTCTTATGTTCCTTTAAAAACATAGGTGGCGACTCTAAACAATCTAAAACAAGTTAGACATCCTAGGATAATTCACCGCTCTAGCCAAGCCGTGGTTCCCCGGGGTATCTACAGTGGCGGCTCCGCTGGGGACGATTTAGAGGGTTAAACTTGCGTTCTTAACTTTTGGTGTTCTAATTTCTATTTTCTGGGCATTCTGGTAAAAAGGGTAGGAAGCGCGCGCGTCCGGCCTTCTTGGCCTAAAGCGCGCGCGTCCGACCCTTATTACCAGAATCGCCCGCCTCCTTTCTCGTCCTTCAATTTCATATTTCTGTGCTAACAAGTTTCTGCAGGGGAAAGTTACATAATTTGGGACCAGGGCAATCCCCTGAGTCCGCCGTTTCTTCTAACATTCTGACAGGTAACCCAGATGCGCGCGCCCCCCATATTCATTTCGCAATGCGCGCGCTTCCCACATCACTTCCCTGAGGCGCGCGCTTCTGGGAAATTTTCCAGAAACAGAACAGTGCACAGAAAGCAGAACAGAATGACAGTGTGTGGGCACCGGGCCTGCATACAATTTCTTTTACTTTCTGTTTATTTTTTACCGGTCACACGGGTGATTCGGGAGTTGTAAATACATGCTTATTTGTTTCCTTTTATTCTTTCTTTGAAAAAAAAAAAAAAAAAAAATTGTCACTTGTTAGACCTCACACTACATGCACATATTCCTATGAACTGCTCACTATCGAGTCGCACGAGTCCAACCCCAAACCCGTCGAGGCCCGTCCTAGAAAGTTTCAAGCTCCACCAGACCTTGGCTCTTTCGAAGCGGTAAACCTCAGCCCGTGGCGTAGTTCATGACTACATGCCGGGGGTGACCTTTGAGCCTCATATTCAAGCCGAGCACAAGCCACACAATTCTAGTCTAGGGTCTAACACTCCGTAACTCAAGTCGGTTTCCATGTGCCGAGATTTCCCTAAACTAATGTCTTCAAATCATACATGCCAACTTGTTGCAATGGACGAAATAAAACTCCGTCCCCAAAAGTGGTTATTTTGGACGAAAATAAAAATATGTCCCCGCATGTATGATTTACTACATTGATTTAGTTTAATCCCGTCACATGTAGGTATCACAACCGTGGTGGAATCCGATGAGTATATGGGACCGCGAGATGGTCTATATACTAGTGTGACGATTCCACTATTTTCCTAGAAACCCCAAAAAAGGACCACGTCCTTCCGACTTTGTAAATAAAAAAAAAAAAAAAAAGAGTCGTTTTTCCTTATGTGGTTGAGTCTTTTTCCTTGTTTGTGGGTTAAATTTATTTTACTCAAAAAGTGTTTGTGGGGCCAATCTAAGATCAACCGTGCTCTTCCAATAGGTCCAATGGCTTCCAACGGCGACAACAACAACGGTGGAAATGATTTCGTGTCCAACGAAGGGTTACTCAACGTAATGAAATCAATGGGGGAACAAATGGATAGGATTGTCGAGGATGCCCGCCGTAAAGACAATTTGTGGAAAGCCCGTTTCGATATCGACAAGAGGATTCACAAAGAAGAGGTTTCCGAACTCAAGGCCCGTCTTGATTATGAAAGAAGAATTCACAAGGAAGAGGTTTCCGAACTCAAAGCCCATTTGCAAGAGCTCACCGACAGCAAAGCAAAGTTCAATGATAAAGCATTCTCAAGTGGCCCGACCCTCAAAAGCTACAAAGGTACCACCAACAACCGAGTTTTCACTCCTCTCCTAGGAGTAACCCAAGCCGAAGCATTTGAAACTTTGGTGGCAAGTGGAAAGGTCAAGCCTTTGGAGGGGTACAAGCCGAAGACGATACCGAAGAATCATGCATATGGTGAATGGTGCGGCTACCACAAGCATAGTGGCCATACTACCGAAGGGTGCTTCCTTCTCCGAAACATCATCCAAGATTTGTTCGACAACGGCGAATTTACTGTGGGTGAAGAGCAACCTTTAGAGAGTGCCAACATGCAAGAACTCATCAAAGAAGAATGATTTGGTTTCGAAATGGGGCTTCTACAAGAAATCATGCCACAAGGAGACTACAACGACAATGGGGACTACAACAACAATCTCCGTTTCTCTTTCTCTACCTAGTTATAGGAAATAAAAAAAAAAAAAAAAGAGTCAAAGTCCTCTTTAGTGTGCATTAATGTTTTCTCTCGTCCCATGTTAAGTGTCGAGTCTTATCATCGAATAAAAAAAAAAAGTCGTTCTTGTCCTCATACACTCTTCCAAGTTGTTCAATCTAATTCTTGGCAAAATGATGAAAAGATGTCTAAACGAGTTTTGGAACGAAGGCCATCACTTGAACGCCTAGGGGCTAAACATCGACGCCAACATCAACGACGAAGCCAAGACAAACACGGTGGAGCAACAATCATAAAGAAGTCAAGCAAAGTTTTCAAAGGGGGAATAATAAAAAAAAAAAAAAAAAAAAAAAAAAAAATGCTCGCTAGGTTGAACTCTTCAAATCAACCTAGGCAAAAGTTAGAGCACAAAAAAAAAATCCCCCTCAATCAAAGAAGTTCACATCAGATCAACATCATTCCATCCACCAAAGGAGGACGAAGCTACGAAGCAACAATTCCATCCCGAAGAATGGAGAATCCACAAGAACTACGGTGACCTGAGCCTCTACACTGGAGGAACGTAGGCAACCTGCGGGTCCGGTCTCATGCAAGAAAGAAGATATGTTTAGCCCTAGCGCGTTATGGTGATCGGCCTTCATCTCGAACTTGTCAAGACATCTTTGTACGATTCATTTGCCAATGAATTAATCACCAAAAGGATTGAACAACTTTCTTAGATTTGGAATCATTTCGCGCTCCTTGTCGAGTCTAGGGACTTCTATTCTTTCTGCATACTCCCAATTTCTTGCAATCAAATTGGGGCTTTCCTTCTCTTCTCTCTTAATGACTTACTTGCCTTCGCGAGTCATTCAATTCAATAAAAAAAATACATGTCAATACTAGGGACACTTCCCTAGTCAAGTCAATGTCACTCATCATTAGTGACAAAAGGTTTTCACCGCAAAATCACATGTCTCTCATCCTCAGCTAGAGTCAATGCACACTTCCTCATTAATCGAGTCAAAAATGAAGACGCAAAAGAGATGCCCGCTAGATTGAAAACCCGAAAGGGCGGTCTAGGCAAAAAACAGGGTGCGTCATAAAAAAAAATGAGAGAGTGAGAGAGAGAAGGGAAAGAGAAATGGAGATCCCCGGCCTCTAAAGAAGACAAGTTCTACATTGAATCTCCTCAGCAAGTCAATTCCCCACCGAGTCAACTTTGGGATTGCAAAAGGCTCGACAAGATATAGCACCGTCAAAGGTTGTCTTGGGTTATCGGCATCACTCTCCAGCAGTGTGCATTTTTGGGTTCATGAAAAGAAGGCCCGTGGTAGCCAAGACCCATCCGAGAACGAGCCTATCATAAAAGGGCACGAGGTTGCACAAATAATCCCTAGCTAGTCAATTGGCTTGGGCAACAAATAGCAACAACACGTGTCTCAGTTTTCAAAGATTCTTCAAGTATGTGCTTCTAATGTACGCCGAAAGGCTCCCGAGAAATGGAGTAGCTCTTGCCATATCCTCTCATGTTTATTCCCTCACACGAGGACGAGTCACTCTTGCTTTGCTCAACAAATGGTGACACCCTAGGGGCTAGGTGACTCAAGAACAAGGGATTCTTTTGCTTCATTTGGCAATCAATACGCCCTAGGGGCTATGCTCAAGAAAGATGTGTGAGACTATCCTCAAAGTCCCTCAAAAGGGATGTCAAAAAGCCCTCTTGTCATGTGTGCCCGTGCTCGTTTCCCCAATCAAGGGTGGACCTTTCTCGCAATCAATGATGGCACTCTAGGGGCTACGGTCAAGTCTTAAAGGCTCCCTCGGCAAAGAGCAATTAACTCCCCAGCAGTATCCCCAGCAAAGTCATGTGCAACATTGGAAGCTTCCTCAATTCGGCACCGAAGGTCTCAACGGGCTTCGCAATCTACAATCTTTTGGGTTACGGCATTACAGTAATTCAAGCAAAGGGCAGTATTAGGGCTTCGCAACCGACAGTCTTTTGGGGGCAACAATACTCGAGCAAGTGCAATGTGGAGTAGTCTTATGGCTCCATGAGAACAATCAAGCTTCAAAGGGTCTCTCAACACTTCAAGTCAAAGGCCTCTTGGTTTTAAATGAAGACTCCGATGTTATGAATGAAGTTGATGATTTTTGTTAGAACTCACAGCGAGATTTTGAAGGAAGTCTTAGAGAAAAGGAAAAAGATTCAATATGCTAAACTCTAATCAAAACAGGGTTATAGCGGGAAATGCCACGGCCAATCCCAATGTTTCTGCAATTCAGCACCCCCTTCTCCAAGATCAAAAGCACAAGGTGCAGCTCAGATAAAGTTGGGCCACAGCACTAGTTGCATCCGAAGATCCGTCATTAGTTCAACTCAAGAAGAGTCAAGCAAGCATACTCATTTGAGACTTTATCACGCCAAGACCTTATCCTCCGCGACCTCGACGGCACCGCAAGACATTACTGCATCCTTTGGCATAAGCCCTCATCCATTTAGGTATCGACCACAATGAGGCCATTCATCTCCCCAGTAAGAGCAAGAAGGAGATCTCTATCAAGAATTCTACCAAACGGTACATCCGCTCTCAATGCCGAACCAATCACGAGATAATTTGGGGCTTTACAGTGAAAGGTCTTCACATCCCTCCATCTACAAGCCCACGACACTTGGGGCTTTGCAATCTCTCTCGAAGCTTGGCATCAACGACCTCCTCTTGAGGCTTGCTCACTACAACAACAAAGGGCGATTTACTCGAATGGGCCAAGAGCTGATTTATCTTGGAGCTATGCAAGTCCCTCAAAATTTGGCATCAAAGGCATTCTAGGGGCTTTACAATCAGCAACCCCTCATCTCGGCATCAAAAGCATTTTGAAGCCCCATAATCGACAAATCTCTTGGGGCTAGACACCAATCTTCGTTGGGCACACCGGCGACAACATAATTCAAGCGAGGCAATCCGGACTTCGACTGAACATGACTTGATCTTGGGTTGGCTTCACAAGCACACAATGGTTAAAATGGTTCACCCAAGAACTAAAAAAAAAAAAAAAAAAAAAGATTTTTCTTTTTTTCCTTCTATGTGATTTGCTTTGCTCCTAGCCTCTCCTCCAGCGTTCTCCATCATCCTTGAACTACGCTGGTCTGATTCCCTTCAAGGGATACGTAGGCAGCCTTTGGCACGACCAACCCATCATCCAGAGTACCATCTCGCCAACCCAACATCAAGGGCATTCTCTCATCAACATCTAAAGAATGGACATTCTCCATCAAAGCATCCTCCGCGGACATCAAGAATCCATCTCCACTCAAGCGGCAATGGTAAGTGAAGGTATGAATACATCCAATGCTTTCCTCAAAATCACACCGCACACAAGATCACTTTCTACATTCTTACTTCTCTCTCATTACAAAGGTGCTTTCAAGATCACATCACACCACGGGCACAATTTCTCTCAATCATCATATTTCATGCATGTCCCTGCACAAGCACGTATATCTGCAAAGCATACACATAACAGGTGCCGGACAGAGCACCAGGTGCCGCATAAAGCACCAGATTCAACAAGTGCCGCACAGCGCATCAGAATATGCCGCACCGCGCACCAATTTTTGGTCTATGGTGGACCGCTCAAATCACCATACCGCCGCACAGCGGATCAGAATATGCCGCACCGCGCACCAATTTTTGGTCTATGGTGGACCGCTCAAATCACCATACCGCCGCACAGCGCATCAGAATATGCCGCACCGCGCACCAATTTTGGTCTATGGTGGACCGCTCAAATCACCATACCGCCGCACAGCGCATCAGAATATGCCGCACCGCGCACCAATTTTGGTCTATGGTGGACCGCTCAAATCACCATACCGCCGCACAGCGCATCAGAATATGCCGCACCGCGCACCAATTTTTGGTCTATGGTGGACCGCTCAAATCACCATACCGCCGCACAGCGCATCAGAATATGCCGCACCGCGCACCAATTTTGGTCCATGGTGGACCGCTCAAATCACCATACCTCTTCCATCAGCAAAAGTCGCTCACACAGGGAGCGCACTTCTATCCTTTGTAATTTCAAATTCCTGCTTTATCGAGTCTTTGTTTTCTCTTGTCGATGTCCTCGGCGGTTGTCTTTCTTTCGTCGACGCGTTTTGCCTCGCAATCCACGTCGCCGAGGGGCTCTGTAGACACCCCGCCTTGGACCTCTCACCCGATTGCATACATAGTATTTTTATTTAACTTGTTTTTGTTAATTTCTGTTACTTCTGTTAAGTTCCTAACTGATCCCGTTAGTTTTGGACTGAACTGCATAACAGAATTAACTTTCTAGTCCATTCTGTCAAAATTGCCTTTTCAAAGCCGCGCGCCTCCGCCTTTTGAGGTCAGAAGAGCGCGCCTTCCGATGGTACATCCGGAAGCGCGCGCCTCTGGGGCGTCAGTTACAGATTTTCTCCCAAGAATCCCTCTCTTGCTTATTTTGCATGGATTTCACCCGGGAAATATTTCTTTGTGACCGCGAATTGGCACCAAAAACATCCCCTTTCAACTATAAAAACCCATCCAATCCATCATTGGAGGGGATCTCTTCTCGACTTCTTTTTGGACCCAATTTTTGAGACTTGAACAAAAACTCTACACAAATCATCTCAACAATCTTTCTCTACAAAACACTACACAAAGTGTTTGCACAACATTTTCTCTACAACAACACCATTTTCAAGTCCAAGTTTGAAGTCCTCTTTCCTAAGGTACAATATCTCTTTTCTTCTCTTATTTTATTTGTCTAGTCTTACTAGTATGCAATCTCCATAAAAAGGGATACAACCAAAAGGCCACTTCACTATTGAAGTTTGGCCAAGGTTACATCCCAACATTCCAAACTTCATTTAATTTATATTTCATTTCTTAATGTAATCATTTAGCACTAATCCAACATGTAACTATTTAGCATTAAACTAATAAAATCATTCTTTTCCCTTTTTCTTTACATTATAATTGTTAGCATTATTAATAAATTGAAGGACATTTAGCATTAGAACACCAATAGTATCAAGACCCGCATAAGCGGGGCGGAGTGGGTGTTTAAGTACTTCCCACTCCGTCACCTAACCCCCGAACCCTTCGCTCCCGAATCTCTGGTTTTGTACATAAATTAGGCTATTTCTAGGTTTTTCTTATGTTCCTTTAAAAACATAGGTGGCGACTCTAAACAATCTAAAACAAGTTAGACATCCTAGGATAATTCACCGCTCTAGCCAAGCCGTGGTTCCCCGGGGTATCTACAGGCATAATATCATGCAAATCAACGATATAACTGAGCAAGTAAATCACATAACAACAAATGAGAAAGCTCCCTATCGCCAACTGTCCCATACCAGTTGGAAATAACGACTAACTCATCATGCAGCACATAAGACTGAAATAAACACGTAACAAATGATACTTAGCCAAGGTTTCACCAAACTGATAGAACAATCGCTGCGCAGCTTCAACCGATCAACCAATTGTTGGGTTTCGATCTAACATGCGCAGCGGAAATTAGCAATTAAAATTTTAATGAAACCCAAAGCCATGGATCCGTTCATATGATTAAATCAAATACAACAAGATGAATAGAGGAATAACTAACCCTTGATGGCTATAAATTTCTAGCTTTTGAACTTGGTGGAGATTTTGAAACTTGATCAAGAACGCGAACCTTGAAGATGATGAGCTTCACCCTCTAGCGGTATCCACACCACGAACGAATATCAAGCAACTTCTTGATCTTGGTTGCTAGACCAAATTGTGAAACACACTTTCACAATTGCAAGAACTATATGGAATTATGAATATTCTTGTTCTTCACCTTTTGGATCTTAGAACAAGAAAAATAACCTCTCAAAACCTTATGGAGGCACTCACAATATTATGTCTAATGGCTGGTGAAAAGATGCTTTTATAGGACCTAGTCATTAACTCTTAATGACCTAGGATTCCTAAATCCCGTCACCTTAATTAAGGCAAGTCCTTAATCTGCCAGGAATTCTGGCACGGTCGTGCCCCTTTATTTGGCACGGTCGTGCCAAATGGGTCGAACCTGCCAGACCTTCCCCGAATATTGGCACGGTCGTGCCCCTATTTTTGGCACGGTCGTGCCAAACGGACCGAGCCTTTGCCTTGGTTTGGATTTATGGCACGGCCGTGCCATTTTAAGGCGCACGACCGTGCCAGAGCCAAAACCTGACATTTTTCCCTAATTCCAATTCAGTCCTTTATGATTCGTTCTATTTGTGTGTGACCCTCTAGGATTACACTAAGTTGGCAATGGGCTCAAACATGAACTCATAAGATATGATTAGGTTCTAGCAAACCGTCATACCTACCCAAATAGTGTAACTAGATACAAGTTCGCATTCCTTTAGAATATGTCACAATCCCTTTGTCCACGATGTCATTGAACACAAGTCATGGTCAAACAGTCAACTTGTTTTGTTCAATACTTTCTCGATTCCGAATATGTTGATAATTCAAATGCTATTGATCCAATCAATCCATTTGAGTCCGGCCGAACATTTCATCAACATCATTCCTTCGAGGGGCCCAAGCTTGACATCTCTCCGTGGAGGGACAAATCCATTTAGCTTATTATTCTTCCCAACGGGAATCCGATTGTGCCAATCATACCCTTTATAACTACCGTGTTAAGGTAGCGTTTGAATATGTCAAACACAATGTTCATCAAGTGGAAGACTATAATAACTTCATGTCTAAGGATTCAAATGACATAACTAATATGAGATATATGTATGACATAGACCATGACATAAAACTCATGCAGCGGGTCAAGTCCAGTACCTTGTTCCAAACAAGTACCCATAAATCTAACATGATCATCCCATGATCATTTAGCCTTTATACTAGTGCTTAACAAGCACTAGGGACGGGGATTATTATAAGTAAACATGAACAACAATAATAATCAAAGCATCTCTTTATTGATATGAAATAAATGATAACAATTACAACGTTTATTAAACGTGGCTAGGGCACCACTACCAACAATCTCCCACTTGCCCTAGGCCCAATCTCCCATGTATCTAATACCCATGGACCTAACATGACCATCATGTTTAGCTTGTGGAAGTCCCTTTGTTAGCGGGTCCGCAACATTGTCATCAGTAGGTACTCTGCATATATTTACGTCTCCCCTATCAATGATCTCTCGAATGATATGAAAACGCCTAAGTATGTGTTTGGATTTCTGATGTGCTCTTGGTTCCTTTGCTTGAGCAATAGCACCATTATTGTCGCAATAAAGGTCTATTGGACTAGCAATACTAGGAACCACTTCAAGTTCAGTTATGAACTTCTTAATCCAAACAGCTTCCTTTGCAGCATCCGATGCAGCAATATACTCAGCTTCTGTTGTAGAATCAGCGGTTGTACTTTGCTTGGAACTCTTCCAGCTTACAGCTCCACCATTTAACATAAACACAAAACCCGATTGCGATCGGCTATCATCTTTGTCGGTTTGGAAGCTTGCATCCGTGTAAGCATTTACAACGAGATCATCTTCCATTCCTCCATAGACCAAAAACGAGTCTTTAGTCCTTCTCAAGTACTTAAGAATCGCTTTTACGGCTATCCAGTGGTTTTCGCCAGGGTCGGATTGGTATCTACTTGTCATGCTCAAAGCATAAGATACATCCGGCCTAGTACAAATCATGGCATACATGATGGACCCAATTGCCGAAGCATATGGAACATCATTCATTTTCTCACGCTCATCTTTTGTCTTAGGACATTGAGTCTTGCTTAGAGAAACTCCATGTAACACGGGCAAGGTTCCTCTCTTAGAATTTTCCATACGGAATCTTCTAATGACCTTGTCAATGTATGTACTTTGGCTTAAACCAAGTAGCCTCCTTGATCTATCTCTATAGATCTTAATGCCAAGAATATATGCGGCTTCACCCATATCTTTCATTGCGAAGCACTTTCCTAACCAAGTCTTCACAGACTGAAGTGTAGGAATGTCGTTTCCAATGAGTAATATGTCATCCACGTATAAAATAAGGAATAGCACTATGCTCCCACTAATCTTCTTGTATACACAAGGCTCATCTTCGTTCTTGATGAAGCCAAACTCTTTGACCGATTCATCAAAACGGAGATTCCAACTCCTTGAAGCTTGCTTCAATCCATAGATGGATCTTTGCAATTTGCATACCTTAGAATCTTGTTCAAAACCTTCTGGTTGTGTCATATACACATCCTCTTGAAGTTTTCCATTCAGGAAAGCAGTTTTGACGTCCATCTGCCATATTTCATAGTCATGATATGCGGCAATGGCAAGCAAAATTCTTATAGACTTGATCATTGCTACGGGTGAAAAGGTCTCATCATAGTCAATACCATGAACTTGCCTATAACCTTTCGCTACAAGCCTAGCTTTGTAAGTATGCACCTTCCCATCCATGTCAGTCTTCTTCTTGAAGACCCATTTGCATCCTATGGTTTTTACACCTTCGGGCGCATCAATCAAATTCCAAACTTGATTGTCTTGCATGGATTGCAATTCGGACTCCATGGCTCCAAGCCACTTGTCCGAATCAGGAGAAGACATCGCCTCTTGGTAGGTTGACGGTTCATCATTCTCAATGATTTCTACCTCATTACTATCCGTTACGAGAAATCCATATCTCTCGGGCTCGGATCGTAACCTACTAGATCTGCGAGATGCTTGTGTATTTTGAACAGGTTCCACAACTCCTTGTGGTTCTTGTTCTTGTTCCACTATTGGTTCAATGTTATTTTCTGGGTCTCGAATTTCTTCAAGATTTATTTTACTCCCACTGATTTCTTTGGAGAGAAACTCTTTCTCTAGAAAGACACCAGTTCGGGCAACAAACACTTTGTTGTCCTTTCGGTTGTAAAAGTAATATCCTTTAGTTTCCTTAGGATATCCCACGAAAATGCATTTATCAGATTTGTGTGCAAGTTTGTCTGAGATAAGTCTTTTGACAAAAACTTCACAACCCCAAATCTTCATGAAAGATAGACAAGGCTTCTTTCCGCTCCACATCTCATATGGAGTCTTTTGAACCGATTTAGTTGGAACACGATTTAGTGTGAAAGCAGCGGTTTCTAGAGCGTAACCCCAAAAGGATATTGGAATATCAACTTGACTCATCATTGATCGAACCATGTCTAACAAAGTCCGATTCCTCCTCTCGGACACACCATTCCATTGTGGTGTTCCCGGTGGAGTCAATTGTGAAACTATTCCACAATTCTTTAGATGATCATCAAATTCTTGACTTAAGTATTCTCCACCTCGATCTGATCGAAGTGCTTTTATACTTTTGCCAAGTTGTTTTTCTACTTCATTTTGAAATATTCTAAATATCTCAAATGCTTCACTTTTATGTTTCATTAGGTAAACATACCCAAATCTACTATAATCATCAGTGAAGGTTATGAAGTATTGAAATCCTCCCCTAGCATTGCTACTTAATGGTCCGCATACATCGGAATGTATCAACCCCAATAAGTCGCTTGCCCTTTCACCCAACTTGATAAAAGGTGTCTTAGTCATTTTTCCAAGAAGACACGACTCACAAGTATCATATGACTCTAAGTCACATGAACCCAAAAGTCCGTCCCCATGGAGTTTTGAGATACGCTTCTCATTAATATGACCAAGACGGCAATGCCACAAATAAGTATGATTTACATCATTAGGTTTAGATTTCTTATTTACATGATAGACATTATTTTCATTCTTGACATCCAAGATATAAAGGCCATTAAATGAATTAGCAATACCATAAAGCACATCATTTAAATAAATAGAAAATTTCTTATTCTCAATAAGAAACTTAAAACCTTCATTATCCAAACAAGAAATTGAAATAATATTTCTGCTTAAATCCGGAACATAATAACAATTGTTCAAAACAAGAATTAATCCGGAAGGTAAAGTGACTTCATAAGTCCCTACGGCTAATGCAGCAACTCTTGCTCCATTCCCCACGCGTAGATCTACTTCACCTTCTTTAAGCAGTCTCCTATTCTTTAGTCCCTGCACATTTAGACAAATGTGAGAACCACATCCGGTATCCAATACCCAAGAATCAGTGGTAGAAAGGAGAATATCTATCATATAGATACCTGAAGTCGACGCAGCCTTGCTGCTCTTCTTCTTCTTTTGCTCTTCCAAGAAAGCCTTGCAATTACGTTTCCAATGACCAATTTCTTGACAATGGAAACAAATTGCATCCTTTTGTGTATCGGGTTTTGCCTCAGAAGCCTTGGCAACCTTTGCCTTGCTTATCTTGGGTTTGACAACTTTTGCCTTACCCTTGCCTTTGGCACCAGGCTTCTTCCCACCGTGAACCAAGAGCACGGGAGAACCTTTCTCCACAATTTTCATCTCTGCAGTTTTGAGCATCCCATGCAACTCAGAGAGATTCTTATCCATTCCATGCATGTTATAATTCATCACAAACTGATTATAACTTTTAGGCAATGAATTAAGAATGAGATCCGTGGCTAGCTCCAATGGGATTGGATAGCCAAGTTTCTCAAGGTGCTCTACATAACCTTTCATTTTAAGAAAGTGAGGACTCACTTGTTGCCCTTCATTCATTTTACAAGTAGTGAATGCAACAATGGTCTTGTACCTCTCTTGCCTAGCTTGCTCTTGAAACATGGTTCTCAACTCCACACCTATCTCATAGGCTTCCAAATGTTCCAAACTTTGTTGGAGTTTTGAACACATAGCAGCAAGCATGAGACAACTTACATCTCTAGAATCATTACGATGTTTCTTGTAATTGTCCCTTTCTACCCTAGGGGCAGTAGGCGGTGGTTCAGCAGGGAGAGGCCCATCGAGAATGTACAACTTGTCTTCTTGCCTAAGAACAATTCTTATGCTACGGATCCAATCCATAAAGTTGGTACCATTCTCTTCGAGCTTATCCTTCTCAAGGATCGATCGCAACGACATTGATTGAGTGTTATTAGTCATTATCTACAAATATGCAAAAATTTCCAAAATTTAATAAGTACCGATTTTCATTAAAGAGATAAATAGTGTATTTTAAACAAAATACTCCCACTAAATTATATAACCTTCTTATACATCCAATGTATAATATAATTTAATTGGGTTGAGATCCCGCTTTAATCTAATTTTGAGTACGCTTTGGCGCACCGCTCAAAATTAAATCAATTAGGTAGACAACTCTTGTCAATCATATCTCATATGACTCTCAGTTCTTTTCATGAGATTCTTTAAGAAATCCAATTTCAAAAAGCATGTTAAATCTCATCTTTGCCTCAAGCCCAAAACTGTTTTGACGCTTAATTAAGTCCAACCATTTTAAACGCATAGGAAACTCTTATTCACTCATCTTGCTCAAACATGAATAAAATCAATGCACCTCGCTTTGGCGAGCCCACATAAAATTACTCATGTATAAACAAGTGTTTTAATCATGGCATGGCAAAAGGACTTAAAACTTTCTTTGAAGGTTCATCACATATAGCATATAACACATTTATGAGCACATAATACAAACATGTTACACATCAAGTTTAGCCACTAAATTAATCTCCATTAATTTAAGCATAATATTTATGTGTCATTAGTTTCTCTATGATTATGAGGATGAGACTATTTGAACTTTGGTTATCATCTCCAAATCAAGACAACAAGAAGTGCGACCGAAACTAAGCCATATGGCATCCACAATTCCGCACTAATTCAAGAAACCAAGAAAGTAGTCCATGTGGCCGAAACTAAGCAATAGATGGTCTCGATGAACGTAGGCCAATTGCATTCACAATTCCACATGGATCTCCAATCTTTGAATCAAGAACTTTGTTTCTTAATTTTAGCAATTATGAACTCTTCATAATTCTAACTTCGTTTTATCTTTGAAACTTCGATTGCGATCAAGTTTGGGAAACACAATCTCGATGAACGTAGATTAGCCATCCAAACCTTGAACCAATCTTAGACTCACAAGACTAAAACAAATAGGAAATTTAAACCCAAGATCCACACCCAAGACCCAAGCCCTACCCCGCGCCAAATCCTAGGTCCGGCCGGGTCAAGGTATGGGTCCGGTCGGACCCTTCTGAAAATCAAAATTTTAAAGTTCCAAAATTTGTCTCAAAATTGTTTTTCCCAATTCAATAAGGATTTGGTGTTCTTGGTGATCCAATCACCATGATCAACAAAACCTTGAATAAACAATTTATTCTTGAATCCCTAGAATATCAAAACTTTGATCCAATCAAAAATTGATAATCCAAACAATTTTAAATCCACCATAATTTTTATTGCGATTGAATAGTGCGATTAAAGTTTCTAAAACAATAAACCACATAAAATCACAAAACACATAAACATCATATAATCCAATATTCATATCATGCTTGGCACATAAACAATTTATATACACACAACATGATCCAAGTATTGAATTAATCAACATGAACGTGGCTCTGATACCACTGTTGGGTTTCGATCTAACATGCGCAGCGGAAATTAGCAATTAAAATTTTAATGAAACCCAAAGCCATGGATCCGTTCATATGATTAAATCAAATACAACAAGATGAATAGAGGAATAACTAACCCTTGATGGCTATAAATTTCTAGCTTTTGAACTTGGTGGAGATTTTGAAACTTGATCAAGAACGCGAACCTTGAAGATGATGAGCTTCACCCTCTAGCGGTATCCACACCACGAACGAATATCAAGCAACTTCTTGATCTTGGTTGCTAGACCAAATTGTGAAACACACTTTCACAATTGCAAGAACTATATGGAATTATGAATATTCTTGTTCTTCACCTTTTGGATCTTAGAACAAGAAAAATAACCTCTCAAAACCTTATGGAGGCACTCACAATATTATGTCTAATGGCTGGTGAAAAGATGCTTTTATAGGACCTAGTCATTAACTCTTAATGACCTAGGATTCCTAAATCCCGTCACCTTAATTAAGGCAAGTCCTTAATCTGCCAGGAATTCTGGCACGGTCGTGCCCCTTTATTTGGCACGGTCGTGCCAAATGGGTCGAACCTGCCAGACCTTCCCCGAATATTGGCACGGTCGTGCCCCTATTTTGGCACGGTCGTGCCAAACGGACCGAGCCTTTGCCTTGGTTTGGATTTATGGCACGGCCGTGCCATTTTAAGGCGCACGACCGTGCCAGAGCCAAAACCTGACATTTTTCCCTAATTCCAATTCAGTCCTTTATGATTCGTTCTATTTGTGTGTGACCCTCTAGGATTACACTAAGTTGGCAATGGGCTCAAACATGAACTCATAAGATATGATTAGGTTCTAGCAAACCGTCATACCTACCCAAATAGTGTAACTAGATACAAGTTCGCATTCCTTTAGAATATGTCACAATCCCTTTGTCCACGATGTCATTGAACACAAGTCATGGTCAAACAGTCAACTTGTTTTGTTCAATACTTTCTCGATTCCGAATATGTTGATAATTCAAATGCTATTGATCCAATCAATCCATTTGAGTCCGGCCGAACATTTCATCAACATCATTCCTTCGAGGGGCCCAAGCTTGACATCTCTCCGTGGAGGGACAAATCCATTTAGCTTATTATTCTTCCCAACGGGAATCCGATTGTGCCAATCATACCCTTTATAACTACCGTGTTAAGGTAGCGTTTGAATATGTCAAACACAATGTTCATCAAGTGGAAGACTATAATAACTTCATGTCTAAGGATTCAAATGACATAACTAATATGAGATATATGTATGACATAGACCATGACATAAAACTCATGCAGCGGGTCAAGTCCAGTACCTTGTTCCAAACAAGTACCCATAAATCTAACATGATCATCCCATGATCATTTAGCCTTTATACTAGTGCTTAACAAGCACTAGGGACGGGGATTATTATAAGTAAACATGAACAACAATAATAATCAAAGCATCTCTTTATTGATATGAAATAAATGATAACAATTACAACGTTTATTAAACGTGGCTAGGGCACCACTACCAACACCAATCAACAGTAGCAGTATAACAACTGAAGAGAACCCCGGTCAGAACCGACCAATCAATCAATCCACCCATTAAATCATCTTCATAGTAGCATAAAAGCTGAAGAGAATACCCCCGGTACCGGAACCAATAACCATAAAAGTGTCACAAAGGACAAGGACCATGACACAAAGTCATGCCCGGTAGCTAGATACATTCACAAAGGAAGCTAACTCATCTCTTCCAAGGCCAATCTGGAAAAGGGTAAAGAAGGGGGCAAAACAATGGTCAACATTATAATGGACTTGGCTTTGCCATTATAATCTTTCCCATCGCCCGATGCAACAAATATGCCAGCTGGGCTTCTAATTAAATGCTAAGTAATAATATTTTAGCATGAATAAACAACTTAAGGTTCCAAAGTAGGGAACCATACCAAATAATCACCATAAAGATGCAACGGTTACTCATGAAGAGTTTAATAACAACGATAACAAGAGTTTCTCATGAAGAGCACAACAACAATAAACGGAATTTCTCATAAAGAGCACAACAACGATAAACGGAATTGCTCATAAGGAGCTCAACAACAATGATTATTAGAATACTATAATTCCATAAAGAGGAACCATACCAGATACATTCCAAAGATGATACCCACAAGTTACCCATAAGGACAACAACCCAAACGGTCGCTCACAAATAGTACAACGACTATAACCCAAAATTATTCTAAACGTTTACTCATAAAGATGTACTAGGACTATGAACTCAACCATCTCATCACACCTGAAATTCCAAAGTAGTAAGTCAGAATGAATACTCCTTAAGGTAATCAAACCGTAAGTACCCAATTGCCAATTCACGCTTTACCTCCGTCCATAACGAACCAATTCTAAACACCCCAAACGAATCTAAAAGGTTACCCTTATTAGAACATGATCACGACCGGACTAAACCCTACACTTTGGTGTTCAACAACAACCCTCTAGGTACTATAGGACATCGCCTAAAACCTAGACCAAGTCTTACTCGAAAATCAATTCGATTGGAACAATCACGAACACATCATAAGATGCCCAAACATTCCCAAACAATACATGATCAAATTACATAACACCATTATTCACAAAGGAACCAATTTCAATTACTAAAGAGTTCCACGGTGCCCAACTAAGTCAACTAGAATAGTACTACGGAACCTAGACCAAGACTACACCTTGATCTTAAACCTCAACAATAAGACAATCATTCTGATCTGGAACCATACGGCCAATAGAACCATTGCGTAGTACTCGAAAAGAGCTTTCCAACGATAGTTTACACGTCTAAAACGGAGTCCGTACGAAGAAGTTATGGTCTCCGGAAGATTGAACGTAAAACGGACAATTTTTATAAAGTGTTCGGCCGGACATTAAGAAAAATCTGTGTTTTAGCTCCGAATTTCACTCCTTTCGTTCCAAAACTTAGGAGTACCTATATATACTTCTATCCTAACATTTAAAGACAAGAAAACTCAATTCATGTGCCTCTAAACCCAAATAATCCCAAAGTTATTAAAGAACATAAAACTAAATTTCACATCACAAACTTAATCACAAGGGACTCAATTCTATCATTAGAGTGCACTACAATGTTCACTAAGGTCAACTAGAAGGACACCCAAGACTTAGACCAAAACGCATTCTTCAATCACACAAACAAACAAAATGAAAACTTTCAGAGAACTGTGCGGCCGCCCAAACGGGACTGTGCGGTCGCCCAACAAGGCCCACAACCAAGAACAAAAGCTTTCAGAAAAATGCGCGGTCGCCCATACGTTTTTGGGCGGTCGCCCAATATCCCGGAATTGCCAGAAATCGGGAAGAACAACATGGGTTCTTCCATTTTTAACCCAAAACACATTCCCACCAAAAATTCAACATTCCAACTAGTTTACTAATGTACCAACACAACTAATAAGTCTAAAAGACTCATACAACAACATTTAACAACCCAAAACCAAGAATCAAGCCCAACATTCATAAATCACCATTTTTAACCCAAAATCCAAATAAATTCCAAATAAATTCTAAACTCATCCAAACTTCAAATATAACACATCAAACATCATATAAACATAATATGAACATTTTAGCATCAAAATGGGGGAAAAGTAACTTACTTGGATTTTCTCAAAGTTGACGGAATTCAATTCTTTTTTGTTCTACGCGATCCTATCGACGATCTTTCTTTTGGTGAGAGAGAGAGAAAAATGGCTGGAAGATGGGGGAGAGAGTGAGGGAGAAGGTGAGGGAGGAGAGGGGAGTAGGGGAATTATTCAAAAACTTACACTTAGGCCCCCTCTCTCACACTACACACAAACACTACACTCCCTACTAACAATTAAGACTCAACATTTCTACACTAGCACAAATGACCCAAATAAAATGCTAGGCATAAATATTATAACACATAAATTGCACACATAATTATTTAAATAAATAATAATTTAAATAAATAAACAAGCAAATAAATAAATAATAATTATTTAATTACTAATAAAATAGAGCCTATATTTCGGGTCGTGACATTCACTCCCTCTAAAGAAAATTCTACCCGAATTTTAACGAGACTTACCCGAAAGACCAACTAGCTACGGATACGATAGTTCTGCCATTTCTCAAATTCCTCAATTGTCCAATCTAACCCACTACAAGGTAACCTTAAATGATGCTTACGATAACACTACCTCTTGAACCGAATCATTCCATCATTATCTTCATTACTAATCAAAGTCCGTACTCAAAATCGAAGAATCCAAATTATTTCCACACATAGTTCTCGAGATATCTCAAGCTCGCCTTATTCATAACCTTAACTATACCGCAAAGGTACTTCCATTTGTAAATCGCATACTTAGTATTATTCCCCTGAAATTCAAAACATTACCATCTCGAGCTTAATTAGCTTTTAAAATATGAAAGGCTAAAGAAATTTTCCATCCCCATAATATTCACCAAAGGCTATATCTCTAAGGATTCCCATTATAGTGCTCTCGCTCTAGGTAGCACCCTTAAACTAGTGGTGTAATATAAACCCAAAATTTTTAATACAAAATGTCCACTTAAATCTATGTCATAATATCATCGTCATAACACTCCAATCCTTGAAAGCCTAAAATAATTACGAATACTCAATAGTCCGAAAATGATCTAAATTTTATCTTCAAGGGATTTCCTCCAACTTCCTTTTTAGTTAATACTCTGTGCTCATATACCCAAGGAAATCAACAAACCTCAAATCTTCAATAGCTAACCCAAGTTAGTCTTTCACGCATACATTTATTAACCTAATGATACTTAGGCTCAATAGTACTACCATCATAATAAGCCAATTAGCTAGCAACGTTCCGACTAACCCAATACCAAATCATGATATTCCTTAATTATGCCCAAGTATTGATACTCAACTTTCTTCACATACCCTTGATCCAATTTTTGGTAATGCCATCAAGAAGGGATTTAGAACCATAGAACCACTATCTAACCAAAATTTCAAAATGTCTTTAACATAGATTGAGAAATTATTACTCTCCCAAAATGTACTTAGTCCTTTCTAACTTAACACGCTTATCACCATTAATGATCATAACTCCTACAACAAACTCATCATCCATAACAAATCGTACACCTCTCCATACTAATCCATTCCGATGCATTCACGGAGATGTACTAAAAGTGACCAAAATTTTTCCTCAAGAGATTCTCATTGAATCCTCAACTCCTATAACCCAACCGATACAATATGGATATTGATCTAAATATTAGCATTACAACCTTGTACCACAACAACCCAATTTAACCCAAGTTCCCTATCGATCAAGCGACATATTGTCCCCAATATAAATTATACCCAAGACTTCAAAATTAATATTGCCAACAGAATAAGCTAAATTCCCAGCACAACCTTATAATAAAGATTTTCTGATTTTCAATATAGAACCTGAACATTATATATATACCTATGGTCCTAAACAAAGTCAAACATACTCATATAGAAGTATTCTCCACCTATCGATGGCACACAAGAAATTCGTAGCATATAGAAAGCTAAACCATACCACTTAACTCATCAATATCCCGCATAGGTGACATAACCAAATCATCCCATATATACTAGTAACAATCACGTAGTTCCGTATTTGAGAATACACCTCAACCTAAATCCATGAATGATAACAAACATGTGAACATAGCACGAAACGCTGTCCACTTTACGAAATAGATATGCCCAAGCCTTCAAAACTCGCACTCTCGATTCCCAAACCAATTAATCCCAATGGAACCAACACTATTGACACCAATCCTATACTTGATATACCACAAGAGAAGAAACACTCGACGTCAATATCACGACTCATAACTCAACCAACTTCTACCTTAACCTCGAATTCCAAGAAAACTTAGTTTCCTAAACCGCTAAAACTTATAACACCCAAGTATTGAAACCTATTCAATATCAGAGTTCTTATGCTCCTTCAAGATCTAAAACCATTGCTCTGATACCAACTGTCACGCCCCGGAAATCTTACAAATCCATAAGTATAAAATTTTTTATTATATACATCTCCAAAATGTAACATACTAAACCGAGCGCGTGAATTCAACTATAAACCAATACCATCAAACAACACCTCAACGAGATTATAACTCGGAGACTAGGAACAAATGCGGAAGCAAGAACAACTATTAACAAAAATACCCAAAGTACAACCGTATATACAACACACTGAACGACTCCGAACCCACAATAAAATACATAAAGGCTCCGAATAGCAACTATCTCAAATACGATCAACCTGCTCAGAGATTCCCGCTACAACGGACCTCACAACGCTACCACTTGCTTTCCTGGGGGGGTGGTTTAAGGAAAAACAATTTGAAACAAGAAACGGGGTGAGATAAAATCTCAGTAAGTTACTAAATGCATCTACATGGCATAATATCATGCAAATCAACGATATAACTGAGCAAGTAAATCACATAACAACAAATGAGAAAGCTCCCTATCGCCAACTGTCCCATACCAGTTGGAAATAACGACTAACTCATCATGCAGCACATAAGACTGAAATAAACACGTAACAAAGGATACTTAGCCAAGGTTTCACCAAACTGATAGAACAATCGCTGCGCATCTTCAACCGATCAACCAATCAACAGTAGCAGTATAACAACTGAAGAGAACCCGGTCAGAACCGACCAATCAATCAATCCACCCATTAAATCATCTTCATAGTAGCATAAAAGTTGAAGAGAATACCCCCGGTACCGGAACCAATAACCATAAAAGTGTCACAAAGGACAAGGACCATGACACAAAGTCATGCCCGGTAGCTAGATACATTCACAAAGGAAGCTAACTCATCTCTTCCAAGGCCAATCTGGAAAAGGGTAAAGAAGGGGGCAAAACAATGGTCAACATTATAATGGACTTGGCTTTGCCATTATAATCTTTCCCATCGCCCGATGCAACAAATATGCCAGCTGGGCTTCTAATTAAATGCTAAGTAATAATATTTTAGCATGAATAAACAACTTAAGGTTCCAAAGTAGGGAACCATACCAAATAATCACCATAAAGATGCAACGGTTACTCATGAAGAGTTTAACAACAACGATAACAAGAGTTTCTCATGAAGAGCACAACAACAATAAACGGAATTTCTCATAAAGAGCACAACAACGATAAACGGAATTGCTCATAAGGAGCTCAACAACAATGATTATTAGAATACTATAATTCCATAAAGAGGAACCATACCAGATACATTCCAAAGATGATACCCACAAGTTACCCATAAGGAACACAACCCAAACGGTCGCTCACAAAATAGTACAACGACTATAACCCAAAATTATCCTAAACGTTTACTCATAAAGATGTACTAGGACTATGAACTTAACCATCTCATCACACCTGAAATTCCAAAGTAGGAAGTCAGAATGAATACTCCTTAAGGTTAATCAAACTGTAAGTACACAATTGCCAATTTACGCTTTACCTCCGTCCATAACGAACCAATTCTAAACACCCCAAACGAATCTAAAAGGTTACCCTTATTAGAACATGATCACGACCGGACTAAACCCTACACTTTGGTGTTCAACAACAACCCTCTAGGTACTATAGGACATCGCCTAAAACCTAGACCAAGTCTTACTCGAAAATCAATTCGATTGGAACAATCACGAACACATCATAAGATGCCCAAATATTCCCAAACAATACTTGATCAAATTACATAACACCATTATTCACAAAGGAACCAATTTCAATTACTAAAGAGTTCCACGGTGCCCAACTAAGTCAACTAGAATAGTACTACGGAACCTAGACCAAGACTACACCTTGATCTTAAACCTCAACAATAAGACAATCATTCTGATCTGGAACCATGCGGACAATAGAACCATTGCGTAGTACTCGAAAAGAGCTTTCCAACGATAGTTTACACGTCTAAAACGGAGTCCGTACGAAGAAGTTATGGTCTCCGGAAGATTGAACGTAAAACGGACAATTTTTATAAAGTGTTCGGCCGGACATTAAGAAAAATCTCTGTTTTAGCTCCGAATTTCACTCCTTTCGTTCCAAAACTTAGGAGTACCTATATATACTTCTATCCTAACATTTAAAGACAAGAAAACTCAATTCATGTGCCTCTAAAACTCAAATAATCCCAAAGTTATTAAAGAACATAAAACTAAATTTCACATCACAAACTTAATCACAAGGGACTCAATTCTATCATTAGAGTGCACTACAATGTTCACTAAGGTCAACTAGAAGGACACCCAAGACTTAGACCAAAACGCATTCTTCAATCACACAAACAAACAAAATGAAAACTTTCAGAGGACTGTGCGGCCGCCCAAACGGGACTGTGCGGTCGCCCAACAAGGCCCACAACCAAGAACAAAAGCTTTCAGAAAGATGCGCGGTCGCCCATACGTTTTTGGGCGGTCGCCCAATATCCCGGAATTGCCAGAAATCGGGAAGAACAACATGGGTTCTTCCATTTTTAACCCAAAACACATTCCCACCAAAAATCCAACATTCCAACTAGTTTACTAATGTACCAACACAACTAATAAGTCTAAAAGACTCATACAACAACATTTAACAACCCAAAATCAAGAATCAAGCCCAACATTCATAAATCACCATTTTTAACCCAAAATCCAAATAAATTCCAAATAAATTCTAAACTCATCCAAACTTCAAATATAACACATCAAACATCATATAAACATGATATGAACATTTTAGCATCAAAATGGGGGAAAAGTAACTTACTTGGATTTTCTCAAAGTTGACGGAATTCAATTCTTTTTGGTTCTACGCGATCCTATCGACGATCTTTCTTTTGGTGAGAGAGAGAGAAAAATGGCTGGAAGATGGGGGAGAGAGTGAGGGAGAAGGTGAGGGAGGAGAGGGGAGTAGGGGAATTATTAAAAACTTACACTTAGGCCCCCTCTCTCACACTACACACAAACACTACACTCCCTACTAACAATTAAGACTCAACATTTCTACACTAGCACAAATGACCCAAATAAAATGCTAGGCATAAATATTATAACACATAAATTGCACACATAATTATTTAAATAAATAATAATTTAAATAAATAAACAAGGAAATAAATAAATAATAATTATTTAATTACTAATAAAATAGAGCCTATATTTCGGGTCGTGACATATAGGGTCGCGCTCCTGTGAGAACCATTTTATATGAGAACCGTGAGAACCAATCATAACCATTAGATTAGAAAAAAAATCAAGGGTCGAGATGTTAGATACACTTGGATACATTAGTTAATTTTCGAAAAACAATTGGATACATTAGTTTTTAACATAGTGTATCCAAGTGCAACACTTAGATACAATACTTATTAACCTATTGTATCCAAGTGTAATCGAATTTTTTGTAATGTATCCAAGTGTATCAATTGTATCTAACATATTGACCCTTGATTTTTTTTCTAATCTAATGGTTATGAATGGTTCTCACGGTTCTCACGATATTTAGGTTCTCATTTGAGAATCTACCTACCTATATATATATATATATATATATATATATATATATATATATATAGGTAGGTAGGTGCTCATATGAGAACCTAAATATCGTGAGAACCGTGAGAACTTAATGTATCCAATGATGTATCCAATTGTACATTTGATATATTAGTTTTTACCTAATGTATCCAAGTAATGTATCAAATGATGTATCCAAGTCAAGTAATGTATCCAATGATGTATCCAAGTGAACCATTAGATACATTCGTTTTTTACCTAATGTATCCAAGTTCTCACGGTTCTCACGATATTTAGGTTATTACAGGAGCATGACCATATATATATATATATATATATATATATAAAGTTGGTACATGGTATACCAACCAAAGTCGATATTGTATACCGTGTACCAACCAATTAGACAAAAATGGTACGGTACTACCTACCAAAAAGTTCAGTTGTCACGACCCGAAAACTAGGCTCTATTTTATTAGTAATAAATAATTATTATTTAATTATTTGCTCATTTATTCATTTAAATTATTATTTAATTAATGAATTATGTGTACTTTGTATGTGTTATAATAATTTATGCCTAGCCTTTTATTTGGGTTAGTGTAGTATTGAGTTGGGTAGTATTGAGGAAGGGGTCTATGTGTAAGTTTTTTTTAAATCATACTCCTACCCTCTCCCTACACCTCCTTCTCCCTCACCCTACTCCCTCCCATTCCCAGAAATCTCTCTCTCTCTCTCTCCATTGATTGGGTAAGTTTTCTTCTCTATCTTCTCTCTTCATTTTCTTCCTCTTCCCCTCATAATCTCTCATTTCTTAAAACGTGAAATGTGTTTAGATCGTCGATGGGATCGCGTAGAATCAAAAATATTTGAAATCCATCAACTTTGAGAAAATCCAAGTAAGTTACGTTTCCCCCATTTTGATGTTAAAATGTTCATATCATGTTCATATAATGCTTTTGTTGTTATATTTGAAGTTTGGATGAGGTTGCAATTTATTGGAATTTATTTGGGTTTTTGGTTAAAAATGGTGATTGTTTGAATGTTGGGATTTGATCATGATATTGGTTGTTAAATGTTGTTGTATGAGTCTTTTTGGACTTATAAGTTGTTTTGTACATTAGTATGCTAGTTAGAGGGTTGGATTTTGGTTGAAATGTGTTTTGGTATGAAAATGGAAGAACCCAGTTTGTTCTTCCCGATTTCCAGCAGTTCAGAAGATTGGGCGACCGCCCAAAAATGTCTGGGCGACCGCACATCTATCTGAAAGGTTTTGTTCTTGTTTGATGGCTTTTTGGGCGACCGCACAGTTGGGTTTGGGCGGCCGCACAGAACCTCTGAAAGTTTTCATTTGTTAATTTGTGTGATTGAAGAATGCGTTTTGGTCTAAGTCTTGGGTGTCCTTCTAGTCGACCTTAGTGATCATTGTAGTACACTCTAGTGATAGAATTGGGTCCTTTGTGATCAAGTTTGTGTTTGAAATTAATTAAGTGTTAATTGGGATTTGGAACATCTTATTGAGGTATTGTTGGTTTGACTTATCTTTGTGATGATCATTTGGTATATGTTTGGGCATCTTATGATGTGTTCGTGATTGTTCCAATCGAATTGATTTTCGAGTAAGACTTTATCTAGGTTTTAGGCAATGCCCTATAGTACCTAGAGGGTTGTTACTGAACACCAAAGTGTAGGGTTTAGTCCGGTCGTGATCATGTTCTAATAAGTGTAACCTTTTGGATTCGTTTGGGGTGTTTAGAATTGGTTCGTTATGAACGAAGGTAAAGCGTGATGGGCAATTGGGTACCTACGGTTCAATTAACCTTAAGGTGTATTCATTCTGATTTCCTACTTTGGAATTCCAGGTGTAAGAGATGGTTGAGTTCATGGTCTTAGTATATCTTTATGAGTAAATGTTTAGGGTCATTTTGGTAATAGTCATTGTGCTATTTGTGAGCGACCGTTTGGGTTGTGCTCTTTATGAGTAACTTGTGGGTATCATATTTAGGATGTATTTGGTACGTGCCTTATCTTGGAATCATTATGTTTTAATGGTCAATGTTGTTGGACTCTTTTATGAGAAACTCCTTGTGCTATTGTTGTTGAACTCTTCTTGAGTAATCGTTTGCATCTTTTATGGTGATTAATTGGTATGGTTCCCTACTTTGGAACCTTAAATTGTTTATTTAAGCTAGTATTTATTACTTAGCATTTATTTGGAAGCCCAGCTGGCATATTTGTTGCATCGGGCGATGGGAAAGATTATAATGGCAAAGACAAGTCCATTATAATGTTGACCATTGTTTTGCCCCCTTCTATACCCCCTTTTCCAGATTGGCCTTGGAAGGGATAAGTTAGCTTCCTTTGTGAATGTATCTAACTACCGAGCATGACTTTGTGGCATGGCTCTTGTCCTTTGTGACACTCTCATTGTTATTGGTTCCGGTACCGGGGATTTCTCTTCAGCTTTCATGCTATTATGAAGATGTTGATGGTTGATTATTGAAGCTGCGCAGCGACCTTTATTTGGTTCTTCAGTTGGGTGAAACCTTGGCTATGTATCCACTTATGAGTGTTTATTTCAGCTTTATATGTTGCATGATGAGCTGGTCGTTATTTCCAACCGGTATGGGACGGTTGGCGATAGGGAGCCTCTCATTTGTTGTTATATTTTTATTTATATGATTGATTATTGGATGTTACCGTTCGTCAGCATGTCAATTATTATTCCGCTGCTATCTGTCTTATGTTAATTGCTATTGGTCATTGCATATTAGCATGTCATGTAGTTGCATTAGTAACTTACTGAGATTTTATCTCACCCCGTTTATTTACATCTTTGTTTTTCCTTAACCCCCCCCAGGAGGAAAAGGATTAGGATTCGCGGTTCAAGGAGGACGTCGAGAGGATTGAGATTTTGGGGCAGGTTGTTATGGATCGGTTTACATTATTTAAATGTATAACCTTTTGGGGATAGTTTTACCATTATTGACGTCATTAAGAATTGTATATTTTATTCTTTTGTGTATAAGCTGTGGAGCTTATGTTGGATGTACATTGTTGATTTAATCTTGGATTTGTAAAACCTCGTGTTATCATCTTTTGGTTCAAAATGGAAATTTTAACTTCGGTATTTCATAGTTTTGGTTTTAAGTCGACGTCCATCTCGCGGTCTCGGGCCCGCGGGGTTCGAGGTCGCGACATCAGTATACCGACTTCTTTATACCAATTATAATTGGTACGGTTGGTATACGGGTTGGTAGGTACGGACTAGTACAATTTGCCACCCCTATTGTTATGTGTTTACTTCAGCTATTATGTGTTGCATGATGAGTTGGCATAGCCTCTCATATTATATGCTATGTGTGTATTGACTATAGCATTACTTATTGAGAATGCTTTATTGTTATTATTATTTACATGATAGCATGTCATGTAGTTACATTTAGTAATTTACTGAGTTTCGACTCACTCTGTTTCCTTGTTATTTGTTTTCCTTAGTTTCCAGGCAAGGAAGATCGCCAGTAAGGTACGACTTAGCGGGGATCTTTGAGAAGGTTGTTTCTTTTATGGGTAGTTGCTATATTGAGCTTATATATGTTTACTTTCTGAGGATGATGATTTACTGAGTCACTTAAACTCTGTAATTTTGGGTAGAAGTGTTTTGTGCCTGTGATAAGTGTTTGTTATTCTTTGGTACCGGCACGTGTTGCCAGGCGTGATTGGTTGTTCAATATTTAAGGCGGTTAGCCTGTGGTGGTTTTTATTATGCTGTTGTCGAGCAAGTGTAGCTCGTGTATTATATACAGGTTTATGGATGATGATAGTATTAGCAAGTGTCATGTCCGTTTTATAGTAAGGTTTACGCACTTGGTTTGTGGTTCCATATAGGTCCTCAGAACTCGGGTCGCGTCATTTACTATTCCTCCCACTCATTATCTCTCCTACTTAATTTTATACTCACAACACTAATCAATTTACTATTCCCTCTCACTCGTTATCTCTCCTACTTTACTTTCATACTCACAACACTCACATCACTTTCACCATTTCTTAATCTTCGTACAAATGAGAGGGTGAATATATACTCTGAAACGGAGGGACTTTTAATAATTTTTAATCAATAAAGCTCGCTTGTTATGCTTATATCAACTATTTTTGTTTTAATCTCTACCCCAAACTTCTACTCCCACTATCATGCATGATGTAGACTCCCACCAGCCCGTAGAAAGGTTCACACCAAGGGATTGCGCGTAGAAAACATTTAAAAGGAGGGTAAAATCGAGTGAGTTGGAGCATGTAATTGTCCAAAATACTATTCATTCATGATGAAAGTAGGTAAAAAGTAGGTTAGTGAAACACGGGTTTTTTGTAGTTATCCAAAAAATTGAGGACATACATGGTCAAAACATTATTCATTTCATGTCATTTTAAAAATAAAGTGTCAACCTTAGTTTGAGACCTACTAAAAAAATAAAGTGCGATCTTTAATCTAGAATGGAGTTTATATCTAGAATGGAGTGAGTAATTTCAAACGGAAAGTACTTAAAATCTTTTTGAAGGATAGTACTAGACGTGACCAAAAAAAACCGGCAACCGGCTAACCGCCGGTTGATAACCGGTCAAAACCGGGAAACCGGTTAACCGGCAACCGGATAAACCGTCAACCGTAATTCCCCGGTTCGGTTTCGGTTAGGCTTTCTCAAAACCGGTAAACCGCCGGTTATAACCGGATAACCGCCAACCGGATAACCGGCGGTTAAACCGTTTATAAAACCGGAGGTTAACCGCCTAACGGCTACTTTTCAAAAATTTGCACCGGGCCCCCCCCATTTCCCCATGTCTGACTGACCACCACTGTCCAAAAACGGCTAGTTTTCCAACTAGCCGTTAGTTCAGTTAACTTTCGGCCTTAAATGAAAAAAAAAAAAAAAAAAACCAAAAATTGCTTACATATAAATACCCCCTCCCTCCTACCATTTTAGTTCCACATCTTCTCTATACTCTTTCTCTCTCTACTAATTCCTAAGTCTCTCACACTCTCTCATATTTCCAGTTAGATTGCATAATTCCAGTCAGTTTTTTAACGCTTTCCAGTTAGTTTTTTAACGAAATCACTTTTTTAATTTATTTAGAAAATTCCAGTCACTTTGTTAACCATTTCCAGTCAGTTTCAAATCGTTTTCCAGTTAGTTTTCAGAATTCCAGTCAGTTTTTGAGAGTTTCAGTCAGTTTTTTGACAGTTTCAGTCAGTTTTTTAACAAAATCTGTGTTTTTCATCATTTTCAGTCAGTTTTTTAGCGAGTTTCAGTCAGTTTCTAAACAGTTTCAGTTAGTTTGTTAACAAAATGGCCTCATCTCGAAGGAGCGGCAAGGAACATGTTGGTTCTTCCTCACTTAACCCGGAAATTGAGTCACATTTTGAGGAAAGTGAGCAAAATGTTGAAGAAAATGTTCCTCAAAGTGGTAGGGCCGGGGCCGGCCGAGCTCGGGGCGTGGGAAGAGGTGGTCGGGGGCAACGTCAAGCACGAGAATCCAAATCCGACACTTTCACGATCCATTTCCGAAAAGTACAAATTGACCCCAACGACTTTGTACATTTTCGAGCGTGTTGCAACTATTGCACCAAATCTTACCCGTTCGCAAAAGGTAATGGGCATGGAACATTGAACCATCACTTGAGATCAACACATCCTGAAAAACTTGGGATTGATAGTGATCAAGCTCAATTACAATTTGCTCAACCTAACACCCAAGGTACGTCTTCTGTCTTATTTAAGTTTAATAATGTCGTTTATAGGAAAGAATTGTGCAAATTTGTGTGTGTTAAAGGGCTTGCTTTTAACTTTGCGGATGATGAATTTTATGAACGGTTTATTAGACTTTCTTTAAATCCGGCCGCCTCCAAAGTACCACGTACGACTCTCGTACGCGATATTAAAAAAGTGGTTTTGGAATATAAACATTTTTTAATTGATGTTTTATCAAAATTAGATCAAAGAGTTTCAATTTGTGCCGATGGTTGGAGTGATCATTGGCAAAGAAATAGTTATTTGGGTGTTACATGCCATTGGATCGATAATTCGTGGACTTTACAAAAAAGATTACTTGCATATGATAGTTTTGAACCACCTCATTCCGCGGAAAATATTTGTAGAAAGTTGCACGCCATTTTGGCAAAATATGGTCTTTTGCAAAAAATATTTTCTATTTCATTCGACAATGCTAGTGCTAATACCGCTAGTATACCGGAATTGATGCTCATTTGTCAACCGTCACTTGGGGGTAAGTATTTTCATATTAGATGTTTATGTCATATCATAAATTTATGTGTTAAAGATGGTTTGGATGCTTTAGATCAATATGTTAAACCCATTAGAGAGGCTCTTTATTTTATTGCAAAAAAAAATAAAATTACAAGAAAATGGATAAAATATTTACTAAATAAGGGTCTTCCCGAAAAATATTTTTCTATGGATGTTCCGACTAGGTGGAATTCTACCTACAAAATGTTAATTGATGGTTTTGAGTATAAAGAGCATATCATGGATTTTTTTATTAGTATGGGCTATGAAATTCCTTTATTTGCGTATCAATGGAACGCTTGCACTAATTTATGTCAATTATTAAAGATTTTCAATACCGCCACTTTGGCTTTGTCGGGAGTTTATTATCCAACTTCCGTTTTGGTACTTGATCAATGTATTGCAATAGTTCTAAGTTTTAAAAATTTGCAAAATTGCACCATTTTAAACGAAAGCATTGCTTCCATGAGGCAAAAGTGGGTCAAATATTTTGATAACATTCCGTCTCTATTTTTGCTTGCAAAGATGTTGGATCCCCGTATTAAATTGAAAGATCTAGTCCGCATAATAACGTTTTATTATGCAAATTTATACCCCAATGGGGACGGATTACACGAAAACCCGGCGATTATTGTTGAAAATACAAAAAAAGATTTGGTGACTCTTTATAATGAGTATAGTGCAATTCATGGAAATGTTTCTCAATATGGCTCAAGTCCTAATGAAGAAGATATTGATACACAATATGATGTGAATAACGATCCATATAGTTTTGTTAATGATATTTATTTTTCAAAACGTCCTAGAACGTCTCCTTCTTCTTCTTCTACCTCTAGCATTCCGTACGAGTTGGAAGCATATTTCTCTACTAGACATGAAGTTGTACAAAACACTTCAAATCCAATTTCTTTTGATATTTTGAGGTGGTGGTCACAAAGGCAAGAAACTTATCCCATACTCTCTTTAATTGCAAAAGAAGTCTTAGCTTCTCCCGCTTCAACCGTGGCCGTCGAATCGGCATTTAGTGTGGGAGGAAATGTTTTGGATGCAAGACGTTCCCAACTAACTTGTGAAAATTTGGAAAATCAACTCTTGCTTGGTGATTGGGTTAGAGCGGAAAAGAGGGAGCAAGATATGCCTTATGAAGAGGATTTAGTAAATGTAGATCCACAATATCAATACGACTTGGAAGATTCTACGGGAAGTTCGGAAGGGGACGGAATGTAGATAGTTTTTATTTTAATTTTTAGAATAGGTTTATTTTTATTTCATTGTAATAGTTTAGTTGAGGTAATAAGGCTCCATTTTTTCCTCCCTTAATTATAAAAGGGCAAGGATTGGTTGTCCCCCTCTTTGTAATTTTAATTTTAATTAATAAAATTTAAGGGTACCGTCCCTTTTTTTACTTAAAAAATTTGTGTTATACATTATAATTATACACTTATACATTTTAAGTTTTTAACTTAAAAACAAAAAAAACAAAAGAAAACTGTTTAATATATGTATGACTCATACATATACTCCCGTTTTTTTTTTTATAAAAACTGTTTAAAAAAAAAAAAAAGTTAAAAAATCTGTTAATAAAACTGTTAAAAAAATCTGTTTTGAAAAAAAAAGTTAAAAAAAAAGTTATAAAAACTGTTTAAAAAACCCTTTAAAAAAATGAAGTGTTTTCTTATTTTATCTTTTTTTTTAACAAAAAACTGTTAATAAAACTGTTTTGAAAAAAAAAAAAAAAAAAAAAAGGTAACCGGTTTAACCGGTTTAACCGCATTAACCGGTTAACCGGTTAACCGGTAAACCGTAACCGGACATAACGGTTATGCGGTTAGGTTACGGTTAGCATTTAACGAAAAACATAACCGGCGGTTATAACCGTCAACCGCCGGTTATAACCGGATGGACACGTCTAGATAGTACTTAAAATATTTATGTAAAGTGAAGTAAAAGTGAGAAAGTATGGTAAAAAATAATAGGTAAATGTTTGTTGTGAGTATGCAAGTCTGTCTTATTATTGAATAAAAAAGTATTTTAAACTTTTCATTCTAAAAAATTGCATATTTTAGTGTTGCAGTTTTGAGAGACAGAGGATGTATACCTTCTTGATTTCTGTGTTTAAGCAAAATGGTTGTGGGAAAGAGCTCCCTCCGCCCCACTTGAACTAGTCGTGTTTAACCAAACCAAGTACATAAATTTAAGGAAAATGTTTGATAATTGATTTAAGTGTTTCCAAAATATGTGAATTCAAAACGAGATACTCCCTCCGTCCCAAAATCCCAAAATGATCTTCCTATTTGTCATTTTTCATTGTCCCATAAAGTTCTTCACATTTCTACAATTTAGACTCAAAAGTACACAAACAAAACATGACTAGTGAAGCAAGTGTTCATATCCTTAAAAAGTTTGAATAGTCAAATGTAAAGATCATTTGGGACGGAGGGAGTACAATTTAATTCAAACTAAGCAGAATGGCAGTATAGTAAATTGGTTAAGAAAAGTATCCAAAGAGAAAAATTAGTTTTAAAAGTGAGACGGCCCTAAAAAGAAATAATTGTATCTTCAAGTGGGAAGATGGTATTGCTTGGTATATTCTGCAGTTTGGGTGGACCTTTGAACCTAGTTGGCTCCTCATGCGACCTCTTTTCTTCAAATCTAGTGGTCCAATTAAAACTTTACAAGTTATTAAGCTTTTACATTTTTTCAAATGCAAGCTTTCATTTAATTCACACGCACAACATAGAATGACAGTCGGAAATGAACTGGGGGGGAAGAAGATATAACAAAATCAAAAAAGTGTCTTAATCCCATTATGCTAAAATAAGGAGATACAATCCTTGAACAATTTAATCAAGAGGAGATAAACAGAATGAAGTATGAAAAATGGTTTTTGATATATCGTATTAACAAAAGGTAAGAACACCGCGCAAGCCTTGTTCAAACATACATCAACTCCCAGATGAAAAATGCTTATCAGGACTCGACGAAAGCAAAGCAAATAAAAATGACATGATGAATACAAAACTTACCAACTCTCTACATGAAATCCTCCTCTATATGGCTGCCCCCGTTGCGTTGAGAATCATATAGCTGAGAAGTAATCCTTGCTGAGCTTAGGGTCTGGCTTCATGGATTTCTCCCCTGGCTTCCATCCTGCTGGGCACACTTCGTCTGGGTTATCTTGCACAAATTGCAGCGCCTGCATGCATCAAACATACATGTCAAAGTCAAAGTCAACGATGAGACGTATCACAAAAGACTTAGAACTCCATTGTGAGATACTCCCTCAGTCCCGGAAAGATAGCCTCACTTTAACTATCATGGTCAATTCAGTTGATCTTTGACCATACTGACCATAAAAGCCAAAGTGAGACTATCTTTCAGGGACGGAGGGAGCACATAAATGCACTGGGGAGATGATGGATTTTATAGGTACCTGGAGGGTTCTCATTGTTTCATCGACACTTCTACCAATTGCGAGGTTGTTAATGGTGGAGTGCTGAATAACGCCTTCCTTGTCAATAATGAAAAGCCCCCTTAGTGCTATCCCCTGAACAACATAAGATGCAACTCAGAACTTGCTCCTCTCACAAGAAACAAAGGGGCCATTTCAAGAAGTGATCTTTTGTCTTTTCAACATTTCTATTTTCTGGTGCTAGATGAATGTAAGAAATTGCAATTTTAACCAGCGCTCAAGCAATGTGTTTTCTCCATTACGTCAATCCCTTATCGCGTAACAAAATGTGCAATTTTTTAAAAAAATCTGCTCTCGATCAAGAGAAAATTCGAACGAAATTTGAACATTTTTGGATGTTGAGAGCGGTTTCTTGACTGAACAATTTTGGGGGAGCGGGTTGATGTTGGTAATAGAAGGATTTTCAAGTACAAACTATAAAGATGTGGCTAAAAAACAGCCAGCAGTTTTAACATAGTTGTACAGCAGGACTAGGAATGACTTGGTGGACCATGTATTTAGCAAACAAATTATTAGTAATTCATTCTTATCTCGGTATAAATTACTTAGTAACCAACAGGACAAGCATAAAGCTGCAAATTGCAAAAGTTAGGAGGTACTCCGTCCCAAAATGACCTTCTCACTTCTTTTTATTACCAATGAACTTTGAGCAATAACTTTTGGTTGATTTATCTATCTTAATGAAATCTACAACTTAAGTTTTAGATTTTCATTAGTATAGATAAATCAACCTATAATTATTGCTCAAAGTTCATTGGTAATAAAAAGAAGTGGGAAGGTCATTTTGGGACGGAGGAAATAAAAGATAAAGGCGTATAAGTATACCTGATCGGGAATCAAGACACCATAAGATTTTGAAATTGATTTAGTCACATCAGAAATCAGTGGGTAGTTCAGATCACCTAGGCCTCCAGACTTTCTATCAGTTTGGACCCACGCAAGGTGGGAGAACTACAAAACCAAGAGCAGTAAAAGTCATCAAATATATGTAACAAGAAATAATAAATTAAGATATAAAGTTCCGTTCCAGCTTGAATGAAACCTAATTTCGCAACGAAGTCTAAGCCTCATCCACATTCCAAATATTCAAAACATTTAAACATGAACTGAGAAGAAATAAACGAAAACTAACTGCTCTCTTACCACATCTCATTGATACAACATCAACAACGCTATCAAGAACAAGTTTTAAATTTTTATCAGGATAATTATATTAACCTAAAATTATTGCTCAAAGATAATTCGTAGTAATGACAAAAAAGTGGGAAGATCATTTTGGGACAGAGGGAGTATCATGTTAAGGCCATATCTACTTTAAGGATTTACGAACCAAGTAATGCCCCTATTCTACATGTGTAAGAGTATGAACTAAACAATTCATATCTTGAATTGTACGGAAGAGAGATAATTAACCCTACAATTTATAGAACTTAACACCTTTAGGGTGAGTTGCACAACTTATAGATTGATACATGTCAATGTAAAAGGCTGGGATGCATATTTATCGAAGGACACAATGAGTCAGACTCAAGTTAATTAATTTCCAATTGCAACGACAAACATATTTGCTTGAATCACATGATGCTTACAATTCGATACAATTCAAAGAGCCGTCGACACAAATCAGCAATGTGACTATTTTGGTGGGTGAAAAATTGATACCTAATGAGGGATTGGTGGAAGGGGAGCCTTGGTACACCGGTTAAGGTGTTGCCGTGTGACCTGGAGGTCACGGGTTCAAGTCCTGGAAGCAGCCTCTTGCAATGCAAGGTAAGGTTTGCCTACATTTCAACCTTGTGGTGGGGACCCTTCCCCGGACCCTCGCTATGCGGGGATGTCTTGTGCACCGGGCTGCCCTTTTTAATGAGGGATTGGTGATAGATAGCAGGCTTAAAGAGATTAAAAAATGTTGACAACATTTGACTACAATGTTGGTGCTAATCCAAACAATACTACTTCCTCCATCGCATAATAAGTATCCCGTTCCATTTTGGGATGGCCCAAACTAAGTGGCTTGTTTACATTGTTAGAATGATTTCTTATGAGAATCGTCAATAAACTTCTAGTGTTGTACGCCCCCATATAGATGAAACAATTATGTGATAGTTGTGGGGAAGTTAAAGGAAAAATCTAAGAAATTGAATACTTTCCTTAAAGTCATGTAAAACCAATAAGGTAAACTGCAAAGAATGAAGCTTAAGATGATATCAGTGTTAATGGGTTCGAAAAAAATAAGTCCTTGGTCGACATGAAAATGATATTGTCAACTTGACAATTGAGATCATCGCACCGCTTGCAATAATTATCATAGAATATGAAATTCAGAAGAGAAGGAAGTGGGTGCATCAAAACCTAACATGTTAAATAGGAAGAGCATACCACACTGTCTACGGAAACACCCAATATTTCAGTGTTCAGCTTCTCGAATTCTCCATGACGGTCACTGAAAGCAGTGATCTCTGCAAGTAAACACGAAAAAGAGGGTGAAAAGGGGTGAATCTTCAGTAAGCACAATCAACTCTCTAAATAATAGCTCAATTGTTTGCATTACAGAAAGTAGGGTTCTGAAAAATACTCCCTCTGTCCCGGAAAGTTTGTCCCATTTTGACCTTTTTTGGTCAACATAATTGAACTTTGACCAAGCATTGGTATCAATCTAATGATCACAGTGAAATTTTAAAAATGGTTATTGATAAATCACTTAGTGATTTGTCAATTACAATTTTCAGAATTTCACTAGAATGATTAGATCAACATCAATCTTTTGGTCAAAGTTCATTTATGTTGATCACAAAAGTCGAAATGGGACAAACTTTCAGGGACAAAGGGAGTAATACAGAGTAGTACAGAATAAAGAGACTTGGACAGTGAGACTCACCAGTTGGACAAACAAACGTAAAGTCCAGAGGGTAGAAAAAGAGAATCACGTACTTCTTTCCAATATATTCAGAGAGTTTAACCTACAAGATGATTCCAATGAGTTAGAAGATTCTAAGCTATACATACTGCATTCAAGTTCAAACCTATAGCTGCAAAGCAAAAGGTAGTCGCAGTAAAGAAGCTTCGTATTGCATAATACCTTGATGAACTCTTGATCGAAAACAGCTTCAGCTTCAAAGTCAGGTGCCTTGTTTCCAACCAATGGGAGTTCACTCTACACCAAAGTAAAAAATGAATAGATGAGATTGAATGACATATATAAATAAGATAACAATAACATCAATACAGTGCTTAGTCCAGCAATGGAAACATATCTGGGTAAACCTGCAAGTATAGTCATTTTAAGGGTACTTCACGGTCTAAACTTATTCGTGCAACTTTTTGTCAGGTAATTGAAGGTGTTATGTTGTTTATGACTGTCCACACAAAAATTGTATGCTTGAAGAACAATGTAGTGATTAGTTTTTAAGCAATCTATAATCCTAAAACTAGTGCACGTCTACCCCAGGGCAAAGACAGAGCCTGAAAAGTTTGGTATGACGAACCAATTGCGTCAATTCCCTAAAAAGGTGAGGCTAACTAAAGTGCGTATAAATAATGTAGGTTATTGCTAATTCTATTGAACACTTCATTTGCGTGAAAATAGGAGCCAGAGGTAAACAAGTAATCTTAATGCCAAGTCAAACATATCTCCCATAATAAGACTACCTCTGTCCCCAAAAAAATGAATGTCCAAAATTGCTCTTGATCATTCATTCTGGTACGAAGGGGGTACTTGCTTAACCTGAATAAGATTTAGTATCCTAAATTCCCCTGCAGAAGTGGACAAGTAAACAAGGAAATGCTTATCCCTCGCTCAATTCCACTTAGTGCAGGCTTTCACATCCATATTTTAGTGCCAAAATGTATAAGTTGTAAGATTTTTCCAACAGTGATATGCATTTGTATCCCTCGCCCAAAAAGAAGTACTAGTTCGACTTCCCAAAATCAGCTTGACCTTTTTCTTTCAGGCGAAAATGAATTAGTAGTTTTCTTTTTCAGCGACCAAGCATTTAGCATACAGTAAAAATAACTCTGCAGTTCACAAGTGCTCACTTACTGATGGATAAGTTTACAAAACAACAAAAATTGAACCCCGCAGGTAAATTAAACCATTCACTGTCCACTTTTAGAATGCCATTGACTTTGCGAAAATAACAAAGATAGTCAACGTGATAAGAAGCATCCTTAGCCAGGCAGTAGCTAGAATCCATACTTGAGAATCAGCAATAACATGCAGATACTAAAACACATATAACTTCACTATCAGCAATAATTGAAAATCAGCAATAACATGCAGATACTAAAACACCCATAACTTCACTATTAGCAATAAAAACTACTCGTACTCAATAACAATTGAAATGTTAATATTAAAAGAAATACACATGCTGGACGAAAATGATAAATGAACCTATTCCTAATTAAGCAAAAGCTACATGACCAATTCCAAAATATCAAAATACATGGAAGAATAAAAATTCATACTACATTTTCAGTGGACAAAGTTCATCAGAATTACATTAATGCATAAAATAAGAAGCACCCGCGAAAATCAAGAATTCAAGAAAAGAACCCTAATTAACGAATGAGACACAAAACCCACATAAAGTAGCAATAATTTACTTCAGCAGAATTATAATTCTAATAGATAGATGAATTATGGAAAAAAAAAAAAAAAAAAAAAAAAGACATACAGCCTTGACAACAAAGCTACGGCGGGAGGTAGAAGAGCGGAGGTAGATGGAACGAGGGGACTGAGTTTGCAAGGTTTTACGAAGACCAGTGAAGGATGAGGTAGGGAAGTTAACAGTTTGAGGGTTTAATTTGGGGGAAATGTAAGATTTAGGGTTTGAAGATGAGAGGATTGTGGTGGCTGAAGCAGATGTGCAAGAAGCCATTGTTGTTTATCGACCTCAAAACACACTCCCTATCTTTAGTTGTGTTGTGGAGCGGAGACGATTGGTTTGTGCAGAGGAAATGGATAAATAAATAAATAAATAAATAAATAAATAAATAAATAAGCAACTTTTGGACCTTTGGTGGGTGGGGTGTGCTGGTGGTAAAAAAGGACATAAAAGGTTTGAGACAAGAGCTTTGGACCCTAAGCCCCTGAACCAGATCATAAACCCATAAGTACCCAAGCTGAGATGAAAATTTCATATAAACTCAGAGCTAGTTAAAAGACAAAAATACCCTCACTGCCCAAGCCCACATCACAGCCCACTCCTGCCTCACCAATTAGGCCCACATTCCGGCTTGGATCCCTCAGCCCAGTTCTACTCTAATAATTAGAGTATAAGAGTCATTTTTTTCACCTTTTTCAACTTTTAATTAAAAAAAAGGTCAAATCCGGTCAAACTTTCATAACTGACGTATAAGACAAGTTCTACTCTTATAATTAGAGTATAAGTGTCAATTTTTTTTCTTCACTTTTTCCAACTTTTAATAAAATAATAAATATATTTTTTGGTCAAATGTGGTCAAACTCTTATAACTAACGTATAAGATCAGTTCTACTCTTATAATTAGAGTATAAGTGTCAATTTTTTTCACTTTTTCCAACTTTTAATAAAAAAATAAATAATTTATTTTGGTCAAATGTGGTCAAACTCTTATAACTAACGTATAAGATCAGTTCTACTCTTATAATTAGAGTATAAGTGTCAATTTTTTCACATTTTCCAACTTTTAATAAAAAAATAAATAACATTTTTGGTCAAATCCGGTCAAACTCTCATAACTGACGTATAAGACAAGTTCTACTCTTATAATTAGACTATAAGAGTCAATTTTTTCACTTTTCCAACTTTTAATAAAAAAATAAATAATATTTTTTGGTCAAATCCGGTCAAACTCTCATAACTGACGTATAAGACAAGTTCTATTCTTATAATTAGACTATAAGACTCATTTTTTTCACGTTTTTTAACTTTTAATAAAAAAAAAAAAAATTTAGTCAAATCCGGTCAAACTCTCATAACTGACGTATAAGACAAGTTTTACTCTTATAATTAGACTATTAGAGTCAATTTTTTCACTTTTTCCAAATTTTAATAAAAAAAATAAATAATATTTTTTGGTCAAATTTGGTCAAACTTTTTTAACTAACGTATAAGATCAGTTATACTCTTATAATTAGAGTATAAGAGTCAATTTTTTCAAAATTTTCAACTTTTAATAAAAAATAAATAATATTTTTTGGTCAAATCCGGTCAAACTCTTATAGCTAACGTATAAGACCTGTTCTACTCTTATAATTAGAGTATATGTGTCACGACCCGAAATCTAGGCTCTATTTTATTAGTAATAAATAATTGTTGTTTATTTATTTACTTATTTATTTATTTAAATTAATATTTATTTAAATATTTATGCGTGTGCATTTTATGTTTCATAATAATTTATGCCTAGCATTTTATTTGGGTCATTTGTGTTAGTGTAGTATTGTTGGGTCTTAATAATTAGTGGGAGTATTATAGTTGAGCTAGTTAGTGGGGGAAGGGGGCTAAGTGTAACATTTTCAAATAATTCATCCCCCTACTCCCTCTCTACTCCCTCTCTTCTCCCTCACCTCCCTCACCCTATCACCCTCACTCACACTCCACCTCCCTCACTCTTTCATTTCTCTCTCCCAGCAAATCTCTCTCTCTCTCTCCATGTTTGTGAAGGTAAATCATCTTCTCCCTTCTCTCTACATTTTAGCTATCATCCCCTCATTATTTCTCATTTCTTAAAACATGAATCTTGTTTAGATCGTCGATAGGATTGTAGGAAGCAAAAAATATTCGAGTTCCGGCAACTTTGAGAAAATCCGGGTAAGTTGCTTTTTCCCCATTTTTATGCTAAAGTGTTCATTTCTTGTTTATATAATACTTTAGTTGATATATTTGATGTTTGATTGAGTTTGGGATTTATTTGGAATTTATTTTGGTTTTTGGTTAAAAATGGTGATTTTGATGAATGTTGGGATTTGATCTTGGTTTTGGTTGATAAATGGTGTTGTTAAGGTCCCCTTTTTGGTTAGTTGTTGTTTGGGTACTTTGGGGATCAATTTGGGAGTGTTGCTTTGTGAGAAAATTGGTTTTGGGTAAGAATAAGGAAGAACCCAGTTCATCCTTGCCGAATTCCGGCAGAACAGAGGTTGTGGGCGACCGCCCACTTTTGGCTTGGGCGACCGCCCAGGTCATCAGTTTGATTGGTTTTTGAAACTTGGTTTTGGGCGACCGCCCACTATTGGGTTGGGCGACCGCCCAGGTCATCAGTTGGTCTGGTGATTTGGTATTGGTTGTGGGCGACCGCCCATGGAGGTTTTGGGCGACCGCCCATACCAGCTGTTCGGAGTATCTTTGTTTTTGAATTGTTTTAAGGTCCAAGCCCGATCTAGGCTAGAAGTATCACCCTAGTTGACTTAAGTTAATGTTGTGGAACACTTTAGTGTTCGAGAATGATCCCTTTGTGACCGATTGTGTTATGGAATTCGATTAAAAATGGTTTGGGTTGGTTGGAACATCTTTTTTATGTATTGTTGGATTGATGCACTGTTTTAGTGATTTGTTTGGAATGGTTCCCTACTTTGGAATCAATGGTTGTTTATTGTGCTAGTATTTTATTACTTAGCCTTTACTTGAAAGTCCAGCTGGTATTTTGTGTGTGTTTGGGCGATGCGAAACATTATGATGGCACAGCCAAGTCCATTGTGATGTTGACCATTGTTTTGCCCCATTATTACCCTCCTCCAGTTTGGCCTTGGATGTGAGAAGAGCTAGCTCCTTTGTGTGCATTTTAGCTTTACTTGGAGCATGACTTTGTGGCATGTCTCCCGTCCCTTGTGACACTTCATTTGGTTATTGGTTCCGGTACCGGGGGTTTTCTCTTCGGCTTTCATGCTATTATGAAGATGTGATTTGTTGATTATTGAAGCTGCGCAGCGATCCTTTATTTGGATGTATCGGTTTGGAAACCTTGGCTAATATCCTTTGTTATGTGTTTATTTCCGCTGCTATCTGATATATGATAATTGCTATGTGTTATGTGATTTATTATTGACTATTGCATCATAGCATGTCATGTAGTTGCATTAGTAACTTAATGAGATTTATCTCACCCCCTTTCTTTTATCTTTGTTTTTCCTTAACCCCCCAGGTGCTAAGGATTAGTCTCGCTGATCACGAGAAAGAGGACATCGAGTGTGGATACATTCTTTTGGGGAAAGTTGTTATAGGTTGGTTTACATTATATAAATGTGTAACCTTTTTGGGATAGTTGTACCAAACAATGACGTCATTAAGAATTGTACATTTATCTTCTGTTGGGCATAAACTTGTGGAAGTTTATGATAGTTGTATTTGGTTATTATCAAACTTGGATTTGTAAAACTTTGGATCATCACCTTTTGGTATCAAATGGAATTTTTAACTTCGGTATTTCACAATTTTGGTTTTAAGTCGACGTCCAGCTCGCGATCTCGGGCCCGCGGAGTTCGGGGCCGCGACAATATGTGTCAATTTTTTCACTTTTTTCAAGTTTTTATAAAAAAATAATAATAATTTTTTTTGGTCAAATCCGGTCAAACTCCTATAACTAACGTATAAGACCAATTCTACTCTTATAATTAGGGTATAAGAGTCAATTTTTCATTTTTTTCAACTTTTAATAAAAAAATAATATTTTTTGGTCAAATCCGGTCAAACTCTTATAACTAACATATAAGATCAGTTCTACTCTTATAATTAGAGTATAAGAGTCAGTTTTTTCACTTTTTCCAACTTTAATAAAAAAAAAAATACACATTTTTTGATCAAATGTGGTCAAACTCTTATAACTAACGTATAAGAGTAGTTATACTTTTATAAATAGAGTATAAGAATCATTTTTTTTCACTTTTTCCAGCTTTTAATTAAAAATAAATAATATTTTTTGGTCAAATCCGACCAAACTCTTATTGTCACGACCCGAAAACTAGGCTCTATTTTATTAGTAATAAATAATTATTATTTATTTATTTGCTTATTTATTTATTTAAATTATTATTTATTGAAATATTTATGTGTGCATTTTATGTTTCATAATAATTATGCCTAGCATTTTATTTGAGTCATTTGGGTTAGTGTAGTATTGTTGGGTCTTAATTGTTAGTAGGGAGTGTAAGTATTTGTGTTAGTAGAGGAGGGGGCCTTAGTGTAAGTTCTTTTAAATCATTCTCCTACTCCCTCCCTACTCTTCCTCCTCCCTCACTCTTTCACCCTCTCCCTCATCCACCATCTCTCCCAGCAACTCTCTATCTCTCTCTCTCCTTGGTTTTGGGTAAGTTTTTCTTCTCTACCTTCTCTCTTCAATCTAACAATCTTCCTCTTGTTATTTCTCATTTCTTAAAACATGAAACTTGTTTAGATCGTCGTTAGGATCGTAGAGGGCTAAAAATATTCGAGTTCCGGCAACTTTGAGAAAATTCAAGTAAGTTGCTTTTCCCCCATTTTTATGCTAAAGTGTTCATATCATGCTTATATAATGCTTGAGTTGTTATATTTGAAGTTTGGTTGAGTTTAGAATTTATTTGGAATTTATTTGAGTTTTTGGTCAAAAATGGTGATTTTATGAATATTGGGTTAACCTTGGTTTGAAGTTGATGAATGATGTTGTTTGTGTCTCCCTTAAACTTAGTTGTTGTTTTGGTTCAGTTTTGAACTTGTTCTAAGAGTAAATTTTGGGCATTTCGATTTTGGTAAGAAATTTGGTTGAAAATGGTGGATTTTGCCTTAACCCAGTTGCTGAAATCCCTCCCACCCGTCGACCGAAAGCCCGCCCGCGCGGTGCCAGGAGCCCGCCTACACCCCCTTTTCCAGCGGCCAGACCTTCTGTTGAAACAAGCGCCCGCCTGCCCTTGCCTGCGCGCCCGCCCGCTCCAGCCCGGGCGACCGCCCGATCCAGCCCGAGCGCCCGCCCGCCCCCTTTTCCTGGCACTATTTCTTTACTTGTTTTCGGTTTAGGTTATAACTTTCATACATGTTTTGGGCCTTATCCCCTTAGCCTTAAATGGTCAATTTGGAATACTCTAATGATGAAATTGGTTCCCTTGTGAATAAATGTGACTTGGGACTTGATTAATTATTGTTTGGGAATGTTGAAGCTCTTTTATGATGCGCATTTATTCAATCCATCCTTATGGTGATTAATTGGAATGATTCCCTACTTTGGAATCCTTAGTTGTTTATTTGAGCTAGTATTTTATTACTTAGCCTTTACTTGAAAGTCCAGCTGGTATTTTGTGTGTGTTTGGGCGATGCGAAACATTATGATGGCACAGCCAAGTCCATTGTGATGTTGACCATTGTTTTGCCCCATTATTTCCCTCCTCCAGATTGGCCTTGGATGTGAGATGAGCTAGCCCCTTTGTGAGCACTTTAGCTATTGGTTTTCGGGCTTTGACTGTGTGCCACTGTCCCCTTGTTATTGGTTCCGGTACCGGGATTTCTCTTCAGCTTTCATGCTATTATGAAGATGATGATTTGTTGATTATTGAAGCTGCGCAGCGACCTTTATTTGGTTTATCGGTTTGGAAAACCTTGGCTAATATCCTTTGTTATGTGTTCATTTCCGCTGCTATCTGATATATGATAATTGCTATGTGTTATGTGATTTATTATTGATTATTGCATCATAGCATGTCATGTAGTTGCATTAGTAACTTATTGAGATTTATCTCACCCCTTTCTTTTTATCTCTGTTTTTCCTTAACCCCCCCCCCAGGACCAAGGAATTAGACTCGCTGATCACGAGGACGTCGCGAGGGTTGAGCTTTTGGGGCAAGTGTATATTGGTGGGTTTTTCATTATATAAATGTGTAACTCTTTTGGGGATAGTTGTACCACACTTTGACGTCACTAAGATTTGTATATTTTATTATTTTGTAGTGTGAGCTTATGGGGCTTACACTAGTACATTGTTGTTGTTAAATTGTTTTCCAAAACCTGGTGTTATCATCTTTTGATATGAAATGAAATTTTTATCTCCGATATTTTGGTATTTTGATTAGTAATTCGACGTCCAGCTCGCGATCTCGGTGGTCTAGTATGACCTAGTATGACCTAGGAGGGTATTTGTGTTCGGAGTGAGTAACGGTTGATGTTTTATGCAGGTAATTGTTCTCAATGGCTAGAAGAAGAACGGGTGAAGGTTCTAGTGGGGCTCAGAATCAGAATGATCTTCGGGAAGAGAACCGTGCCATGTTCCAAGGCATGTTTGAGGCGGCCATGAAGGCAATTCATGACCAAGGACCGAGATTAGAACAAGCACCACCACCCCGATATGGTTTGGAGCAATTCTTGAAACTGAAACCGGCAGAGTTCGATGGTGAGCCCGATGTGAAGAAGGCCGAACTATGGGTTGAGTCTATGGAGAAAATCTATGATGTGTTTGGATGCACGGACGAGGATAGGGTCCGGTTTGCGGCTTATAAGCTTGTGGGTGCCGCCGAGCATTGGTGGAAAGGAGTTAAAGCTAGTTGAGATGACACTCACACAGTGTATGCATGGGAATTGTTTGTGTGGAAGTTCAAAGAGCATTTTATTCCGGTAGTGGATCAGAACCGAAAGGAGATCGATCTTCTCAACTTGGAGCAAGGTTTGTTGTCTATAGCTCAGTATTCGGCTAAGTTCACAGAATTAGCCCGGTATTGTGACTATCTTGTGAGGACCGAAGAACAGAAGGCTATGAGATTCATCCGGGGTTTGAAGACTTCTATCCGTACTCAGCTTATATCCCAGAGGATTGTGACATTCCAAGATGCGGTAGACCGTGCATACTTGATCGAGCAAGATATTGGGGAACATAAGAGGAAGACCGAGGTAGCCAACCCGAGTAAGCAAGGAGCGCAGAGCAAGTCACAACCAAGGATTGATAACCGAGGTAACTTTGGGGGGACAATCTCAGTCCCGAGGGAAATCGATCTCAAGGAACCGGTGTACTACTACCGGGAACCAAGGGAACCAAAATAGGAGACTTTGTTCCTATTGCCAAAAGGAAGGCCATTCAGAGGACCGGTGTTGGAAGAAACAGGGAAGGTGTACCAATTGTGGTCAAATGGGTCATTTTGCAAGGGATTGTACTAGAGGCAGAGGTCAACCGACTGGGGTAGGAGCTGGGGCTCCACTGGGTCAGAAAAGGGATGCTACGGGAAAGGCCAAAGTCCAAGGAAAAGTGTTTTCAATGAATCAGCATCAGGCAGATGATCCCTCAGTGATTGGAGGTATTGTTTCTATATCTAATGTGAGCACGCGTACGTTAGTAGATCCAGGATCATCTCATTCTTACATTTCTGTGCAATTTGCTTATTTGTTAAATGTTGCATCTAAGTCTTTGCCCTATGTGTTAGAGGTGTCAACTCCTATGGGAGAATGTTTGGTGACCGATAGAGTATTTCGTGCTTGTGATGTGCTTATATGTGGTCGTGTCTTGTGTGCAGACTTGGTAGTCCTTCCTATTCAGGACTTTGATGTTATTTTGGGTATGGATTGGTTGAGCAAGTTTCATGCTTCTGTTGACTGTCGTAGAAAGGTCGTTAATTTTTCCATCCCTGATGTGCCTAAGTTTACTTTTGAGGCTATGCCTTTTGGTAGAAATTTTCGTATCATTTCTTATGTGAAAGCGAGAAAATTATTGCACTGTGGTTGTGAGGGGTACTTGGCTAGTGTGCTTGATACTAGGAAAGAATCCCCTAGTTTGGAGAGTGTTCGGGTAGTTAGGGAATTTCCCGATGTTTTCTCTTCTGCATATGATATGCCTCCAGATCGTGAAATAGAATTTTGTATAGATCTTTTGCCGGGTACGACTCCGATTTCAAAGGCACCGTATAGATTGGCTCCCGCAGAGTTGAAGGAACTAAAGGTTCAGTTGCAAGAATTGCTTGATCGAGGGTTTATCCGCCCTAGTGTTTCCCCGTGGGGAGCACCGGTTTTATTTGTGCGGAAGAAAGATGGTTCTTTGAGATTGTGTATCGATTACCGGAAGTTGAATCAGGTTACGGTGAAGAACAAGTATCCTCTACCTCACATTGATGATTTATTTGATCAGCTTCAAGGCTCAGTTGTGTTTTCTAAACTTGATTTGAGGAGTGGGTACCATCAATTGAAGATTCGATCGGAAGATGTTCCGAAGACTGCTTTTCGCACTCGGTATGGTCATTACGAGTTCTTGGTTATGCCGTTTGGGTTGACGAACGCGCCTGCCGTATTTATGGATTTGATGAACCGGGTTTTCCATCCTTATCTTGATTCGTTCGTGGTGGTCTTTATTGATGATATACACGTCTATTCTAAATCTAGAGAGGAGCACGAGCAACATTTGAGAACAGTGTTATCCGTTCTTGCGAGGGAACAATTGTTTGCGAAGTTTAGTAAATGCGAATTTTGGCTCGAGAAAGTGTCATTTCTGGGCCATGTGATTTCTAAAGATGGGATTTCTGTAGATCCTTCAAAGATAGAGGCAATAGTGGATTGGAAGAGACCCGAATCAGTGTCAGAGATCAGAAGTTTTCTGGGTTTGGCCGGGTATTACAGAAGATTCATTGAAGGGTTTTCGAGGATCGCTACTCCGATGACTCAGTTGACCCGGAAGAATGTCCCGTTTGAGTGGACCGAGAAATGTGACAAGAGTTTCGAGGAATTGAAGAAGAGGTTGACTACCGCTCCGATCTTGACTTTGCCTAATGGGAGCGATGGTCTAGTGATTTACAGTGATGCTTCGAAAGAGGGTTTGGGTTGTGTGTTGATGCAGAACGGGAAAGTGATTGCGTATGCTTCGAGGAAGTTGAGCCCTAGTGAAAATAATTATCCTACTCACGACATGGAGTTAGCGGCTATTGTATTTGCGTTGCACAAATGGAAGCATTACCTTTATGGAGCGAAGTTTGAGATTTTTACCGATCACAAGAGTTTGAAATATCTCTTCTCTCAAAAGGAATTGAACAACCGGCAGCGTAGGTGGATGGAGCTTTTAAAGGATTACGATTGTACAATATCTTATCACCCGGGAAAAGCAAATGTTGTTGCCGATGCGATTAGTAGGAAGTCTTATGTAGCTTCGATGATGGTCCGTGAGTGGAAGATGCTTGAGGATGTGCGAGATTGGTCTCCTCGTGAATCGAGACATGGGGTGATTTTTGCGAATATTAGGGTATCTCCGACCCTAATTCAGAGAATAAAGGAAGCGCAGAGAGAAGATCCCGAGTTGGTGAAAATAATGGGTAAATTGAAAGAGAAGAACTTCGAGGGATTTTTCTGTTAGCCCGATTGGATTTTTGACTTTCCGTGGCAGATTGTGTGTTCCGGATGGGATTAAACAGAGAGTTCTTGATGAGGGTCACAAATCGAGGTATACCATCCATCCCGGGAGTACGAAGATGTATCAGGATTTGAAACAACAATTTTGGTGGATTAACATGAAGAGGGAGATCGCAGACTATGTATCGAAATGTTTGACCTGTCAACAAGTTAAAGCAGAGCATCAGAGACCAGCAGGTTTACTTCAGCCTCTTAAGATACCCGAGTGGAAGTGGGAACACATTACGATGGATTTTGTAACCGGACTACCCAGGACTCGAAGAAAATTCAATGCAGTTTGGGTGATCGTGGACAGGTTGACTAAGTCTTCTCATTTCTTACCCATTGACATTTCCTATTCGATGGAGAAACTTGCGAATTTGTATATTCATGAGATTGTCAGATTACATGGTGTTCCGGTTAGTATTGTGTCGGACAGAGACCCCAGGTTTACATCCCGATTTTGGCAGTCGTTACAGAAGGCTTTGGGTACCGACTTGAGGTTTAGCACAGCATTTCACCCTCAGACTGACGGTCAGTCTGAGAGGACCATTCAGATTCTCGAGGATATGTTACGGGCTTGCACAGTTGACTTTCCGGATTCGTGGGATTCACACCTACCGCTTGCAGAGTTTGCCTACAATAATAGCTATCAGTCGAGCATTGGTATGGCACCGTATGAGGCTTTGTATGGGAGGAAATGTAGATCGCCTATTTGTTGGGATGAGGTCGGTGAAGCGAAGATCGTGGGTATTGATTTGCTTCAGGATTCAGTTGAGAAAGTTAGAGTTATCCGGATCGATTGAAAACAGCCCAGAGTCGACATAAGAACTATGCAGATAACCGAAGGCGAGATCTTAGTTTTCAGACCGGTGATTTTGTGTTCTTGAAGGTATCTCCGAAGGTAGGTATCCGAAGGTTCGGGAAGAAGGGCAAATTGGCACCGAGGTTTGTTGGTCCATTTGAAATTTTGGGAAAAGTGGGACTTCTAGCATATCGCCTTGCGTTGCCGTCATCCTTAGACCGGTTGCACAACGTCTTTCACGTTTCTATGCTTCGGAAGTACGTTCATGATCCTTCTCACGTGTTACCGAGGATACCGGAGGATATTGAGCCCGATATGACTTATGAGGAACGACCGGTTAGGATCCTTGACTCCAAAGTCCAAGAATTGAGAAACAAAAGCATTGCGTTGGTTAGAGTTCTTTGGAGGAATCATAATATCGAGGAGTCGACGTGGGAGCTCCGAGATGAGATCGGGAGGAAATATCCGTGGCTTTTTTATTCGGGTAAGTCTCGTTAAAATTCGGGTCGAATTTTCTTTAAGGGGGAGTGAATGTCACGACCCGAAAACTAGGCTCTATTTTATTAGTAATAAATAATTATTATTTATTTATTTGCTTATTTATTTATTTAAATTATTATTTATTGAAATATTTATGTGTGCATTTTATGTTTCATAATAATTATGCCTAGCATTTTATTTGAGTCATTTGGGTTAGTGTAGTATTGTTGGGTCTTAATTGTTAGTAGGGAGTGTAAGTATTTGTGTTAGTAGAGGAGGGGGCCTTAGTGTAAGTTCTTTTAAATCATTCTCCTACTCCCTCCCTACTCTTCCTCCTCCCTCACTCTTTCACCCTCTCCCTCATCCACCATCTCTCCCAGCAACTCTCTCTCTCTCTCTCTCTCTCCTTGGTTTTGGGTAAGTTTTTCTTCTCTACCTTCTCTCTTCAATCTAACAATCTTCCTCTTGTTATTTCTCATTTCTTAAAACATGAAACTTGTTTAGATCGTCGTTAGGATCGTAGAGGGCTAAAAATATTCGAGTTCCGGCAACTTTGAGAAAATTCAAGTAAGTTGCTTTTCCCCCATTTTTATGCTAAAGTGTTCATATCATGCTTATATAATGCTTGAGTTGTTATATTTGAAGTTTGGTTGATTTTAGAATTTATTTGGAATTTATTTGAGTTTTTGGTCAAAAATGGTGATTTTATGAATATTGGGTTAACCTTGGTTTGAAGTTGATGAATGATGTTGTTGGTGTCTCCCTTAAGCTTAGTTGTTGTTTTGGTTCAGTTTTGAACTTGTTCTAAGAGTAAATTTTGGGCATTTCGATTTTGGTAAGAAATTTGGTTGAAAATGGTGGATTTTGCCTTAACCCAGTTGCTGAAATCCCTCCCACCCGTCGACCGAGCGCCCGCCCGCGCGGTGCCAGGCGCCCGCCTACACCCCCTTTTCCAGCGGCCAGACCTTCTGTTGAAACAAGCGCCCGCCTGCCCTTGCCTGCGCGCCCGCCCGCTCCAGCCCGGGCGACCGCCCGATCCAGCCCGAGCGCCCGCCCGCCCCCTTTTCCTGGCACTATTTCTTTACTTGTTTTCGGTTTAGGTTATAACTTTCATACATGTTTTGGGCCTTATCCCCTTAGCCTTAAATGGTCAATTTGGAATACTCTAATGATGAAATTGGTTCCCTTTTTATGGAGATTGCATACTAGTAAGACTAGACAAATAAAATAAGAGAAGAAAAGAGATGTTGTACCTTAGGAAAGAGGACTTCAAACTTGGACTTGAAAATGGTGTTGTTGTAGAGAAAATGTTGTGCAAACACTTTGTGTAGTGTTTTGTAGAGAAAGATTGTTGAGATGATTTGTGTAGAGTTTTTGTTCAAGTCTCAAAAATTGGGTCCTTTTCCAAGGTAGGAGATGATGGTTTTTATAGGTAAAAAGAGAGAGGGAAATGATGGAGGGAAATTGGTCATCCATGTGAGATGGAATTGACCAATAGAAAATAAGATAAATAAAATAATTAATAAAAGGAAATAAAAGAAAATCAAATGAAATAAAGATGAAATATTTAGTTTTTGGAAGAAGGCTAGAATAAAGGATTTGGTAGTTAATGAAATAAGGGGGATGAACTTGGATGTAAAAAAGAGGTTATTTGTGATCAAAGAAGATGTTTGTAAATAAGAAAAGGGAGGGAAATAAGGTGCAATCCGTTACTGCCAAAGTGGGAAGCGCGCGGGTCCGGCTTTTGGGGCGGGACGCGCGCGCGGCTCACTGGCAGTGCCGGAAGCGCCCGCGGGTGAAAAATGACAGAATGACAGAATGACCCTAAAAGTTAACTCTGTTATGCAGTTTAGTCCAAAACTAACAGAATCAGTTGGGAACTTAACCGAAGTAACAGAAATCAACAAAATAAGTTAAATAAAAATACTTTGTATGCAATCGGGGTGAGAGGTCCAAGGCGGGGTGTCTACAGATCCCCTCGGCGACGTGGATTGCGAAGCAAAACGCGTCGACGAAAGAAAGACAACCGCCGAGGACATCGACAAGAGAAAACAAAGACTCGATAAAGCAGGAATTTGAAATTACTAGAGATAGGGGTGCGCTCCCTGTGTGAGCGTCTTTTGCTGGAGTGTTGTATTGGAGCTCATGGGAGCTTGTCTCGATAAGGACCGAGTTGTTGAGTTGGGGCTCATGGGAGCTTGTCTCGATATGGACCGAGTTGCCGACTTGGAGCTCATGGGAGCTTGTCTCGATATGGACCGAGTTGCCGACTTGGAGCTCATGGGAGCTTGTCTCGATATGGACCGAGTTGCCGACTTGGAGCTCATGGGAGCTTGTCTCGATATGGACCGAGTTGCCGACCTGGAGCTCATGGGAGCTTGTCTCGATATGGACCGAGTTGGCGACCTGGAGCTCATGGGAGCTTGTCTCGATATGGACCGAGTTGCCGACCTGGAGCTCATGGGAGCTTGTCTCGATATGGACCGAGTTGCCGACCTGGAGCTCATGGGAGCTTGTCTCGATATGGACCGAGTTGCCGACCTGGAGCTCATGGGAGCTTGTCTCGATATGGACCGAGTTGCCGACTTGGAGCTCATGGGAGCTTGTCTCGATATGGGCCGAGTTGCCGACTTGGAGCTTATGGGAGCTTGTCTCGATATGGACCGAGTTGCCGACTTGGAGCTCATGGGAGCTTGTCTCGATATGGACCGAGTTTTGTTGTATGTTGTTTGGAGCCGTATTGACTTTGTGGGGTGTGGGCATAGTTGACCACTTTCTGATGGGGATGAAGTGCCTTGAGTAGCGGGTGTTGTTGACTTCGTGGTGGTACCTGTTATGTGTGTGATTGACAGGTATATGTGTTTGTGCAAGAAGATGCATAAAGTGTGATGATTGAGAGAAATTGTGCTCGTGGTGTGATGAGATTTTGGAACACCCTTGCAATGAGAGAGAAGTAAGAATGTAGGGAGTGATTTTGTGTGTGGTGTGATTTTGAGGAAAGCATTGGATGTATTCATACCTTCTCTTACCATTGCCGCTTGAGTGGAGATGGATTCCTGATGTCCGCGGAGGATGCTTTGATGGAGAATGTCCATTCTTTAGATGTTGATGAGAGAATGCCCTTGATGTTGGGTTGGCGAGATGGTACTTTGGATGATGGGTTGGTCGTGCCAAAGGCTGCCTACGTATCCTTTGAAGGGAATCAGACCAGCGTAGTTCAAGGATGATGGAGAATGCTGGAGGAGAAGCTAGGAGCAAAGCAAAGTAAAGCACATACTTTTGCACATAGAAGGAGAAAGGAAAAGAAAAATCTTTTTTTTTTTTTTTTTTTTTTTTAGATTAGAAAGGAAAGAATATGCACACATGTGAGGAAAAGATTTTTTTTTTTTTTTTTTTTTTTTAGTTCGTGGGTGAACCATTTTAACCATTGTGTGCTTGTGAAGCCAACCCAAGATCAAGTCATGTTCAGTCGAAGTCCGGATTGCCTCGCTTGAATTCTGTTGCCGCCGGTGTGCCCAACGAGGATTGATGTCTAGCCCCAAGAGATTTGTCGATTATGGGGCTTCAAAAGGCTTTTGATGCCGAGATGAGGGGTTGCATATTGTAAAGTCCCTAGAATGCCTTTGATGCCAAATTTTGAGGGACTTGCATAGCTCCAAGATAAATCAGCCCTTGAGTAAATCGCCCTTTGTTGTTGTAGTGAGCAAGCCCCAAGAGGAGATCGTTGATGCCAAGCTTCGAGAGATTGCAAAGCCCCAAGTGTCGTGGTCTTGTAGATGGCGGGATGTGAAGACCTTTCATTGTAAACCCCCAAATTATCTCGTGATTGGCTCGGCATTGAGTGCGGATGTACCGTTTGGTAGAATTCTTGATAGAGAACTCCTTCTTGCTCTTACTGGGGAGATGAATGGCCTCATTGTGGTCGATACCCAAATGGCTGAGGGCTTATGTCAAAGGATGCAGTAATGTCTTGCGGTGCCGTCGAGGTCGCGGAGGATAAGGTCTTGGCGTGATAAAGTCTCAAATGAGTATGCTTGCTTGACTCTTCTTTAGTTGAACTAATGACGGATCTTAGGATGCAACTAGTGCTGTGGCCCAACTTTATCTGAGCTGCACCTTGTGCTTTTGATCTTGGAGAAGGGGGTGCTGAATTGCAGAAACATTGGGATTGGCCGTGGCATTTCCCGCTATAACCCTGTTTTGATTAGAGTTTAGCATATTGAATCTTTTCCTTTTCTCTAAGACTTCCTTCAAAATCTCGCTGTGAGTTCTAACAAAAATCATCAACTTCATTCATAACATCGGAGTCTTCATTTAAAACCAAGAGGCCTTTGACTTGAAGTGTTGAGAGACCCTTGAATCTTGATTGTTCTCATGGAGCCATAAGACTACTCCACATTGCACTTGCTCGAGTATTGTTGCCCAAAAGACTGTCGGTCGCGAAGCCCTAATACTGCCCTTTGCTTTAATTACTGTAATGCCGTAGCCCAAAAGATTGTAGATTGCGAAGCCCGTTGACACCTTCGGTGCCGAATTGAGGAAGCTTCCAATGTTGCACATGACTTGGCTGGGGATACTGCTGGGGAGTTAATTGCTCTTTACCGAGGGAGCCTTTAAGACTTGACCGTAGCCCCTAGAGTGCCATCATTGATTGCGAGAAAGGTCCACCCTTGATTGGGGAAACGAGCACGGGCACACATGACAAGAGGGCTTTTTGACATCCCTTTTGAGAGACTTTGAGGATAGTCTCACACATTTTTTTTTTCGAGCATAGCCCCTAGGGCTTGTTGATTGTCAAAAGAAGCCCTTGTTCTCGGGTCATATAGTCCATAGGGCGTCACCATTTGTTGAGCAAAGCAAGAGTGACTCGTCCTCGTGCGAGGGAACAAACATGAGAGGATATGGCAAGAGCTACTCCATTTGTCGGGAGCCTTTCGGCGTACTTTAGAAGCACATTCTTGAAGAAGCTTGAAAACTGAGACACATGTTGTTGCTGTTTATGGCCCAAGTCAATTGACTTAGCTAGGGATTATTTGTGCAATCTCGTGCCCTTTTATGATGGGCTCGTTCTCGGATGGGTCTTGGCTACCACGGGCCTTTTTTTTTCATGAACCCAAAAATGCACACTGCTGGAGAATGATGCCGATAACCCAAGACAACCTTTGACGGTGCTATATCTTGTCGAGCCTTTTGCAATCCCAAAGTTGACTCGGTGGGGAATTGACATGCTGAGGAGATTCAATGTAGAACTTGTCTTCTTTAGAGGCCGGGGATCTCCATTTCTCTTTCCCTTCTCTCTCTCACTCTCTCATTTTTTTTTATGACGCACCCTGTTTTTTGCCTAGACCGCCCTTTCGGGTTTTCAATCTAGAGGGCATCTCTTTTGCGTCTTCATTATTTTTTTTTTTTTGACTCAATTGATGAGGAAGTGTGCATTGACTCTAGCTGAGGAGATAAGACATGTGATTTTGCGGTGGAGACCTCTTGTCACTAAAGGTGAGTGACATTGACTTGACTAGGGAAGTGTCCCTAGTATTGACATGTATTTTTTATTGAATTGAATAACTCGCGAAGGCAAGTAAGTCATTAAGAGAGAAGAGAAGGAAAGCCCCAATTTGATTACAAGAAATTGAGAGTATGCAGAAAGAATAGAAGTCCCTAGACTCGACAAGGATCGCGAAATGATTCCAAATCTAAGAAAGTTGTTCAATCTTTTTGGTGATTAATTCATTGGCAAATGAATCGTACAAAGATGTCTTGACAAGTTCGAGATGAAGGCCAATCACCATAACGCGCTAGGGCTAAACATATTTTCTTTCTTGCATGAGACCGGACCCGCAGGTTGCCTACGTTCCTCCAGTGTAGAGGCTCAGGTCACCGTAGTTCTTGTGAATTCTCCATTCTTCGGGATGGAATTGTTGCTTCGTCGTGTAGCTTCGTCCTGATGTTGATCTTGATGTGAACTTCTTTGATTGAGGGGGATTTTATTTTTTTTTTATTTTTTTTTTTTTTAATCCCCCCTTTGAAATATTGCTTGATTTTTCTCCATGGTTGTTGCTTCACCTTTGATGTCTTGGCTTTGTCTTCGTCGTTGATGATGTTGCCTTCGTCATAATGTTTAGCCCCTAGGCGTTCAAGTGATGGTCTTCATTCCAAAACTCGTTTAGACATCTTTTCATCATTTTGCCAAGAATTAGATTGAACAACTTGGAAGAGTGTATAAGGACAAGAACGACTTTTATTTGATGATGAGACTTGACTCAAAATTTCACATTAATTGGACAAAGAAAACTTAATGCACACTTAAGAGGACTTTGACTCTTTTTTTTTTTTTTTTTTAGTTCCTATTACCAGGTAGAGAAAGAGAAACGGAGATTGTTGTTGTAGTCCCATTGTCGTTGTAGTCTCCTTGTGATGATTTCTTGTAGAAGCCCCATTTCGAAACCAAATCATTCTTCTTTGATGAGTTCTTGCATGTTGGCACTCTCTAAAGGTTGCTCTTCACCCACAGTAAATTCGCCGTTGTCGAACAAATCTTGGATGATGTTTCAGAGAAAGAAGCACCCTTCGGTAGTATGGCCACTATGCTTGTGGTAGCCGCACCATTCACCATGTGCATGATTCTTCGGTATCGTCTTCGGCTTGTACCCCTCTAAAGGCTTGACCTTTCCACTTGCCACCAAAGTTTCGAATGCTTCGGCTTGGGTTACTCCTAGGATAGGAGTGAAAACTCGGTTGTTGGCGGTACCTTTGTAGCTTTTGAGGGACGGGCCACTTGAGCATGCTTTACCCTTAAACTTTGCTTTGCCGTCGGTGAGCTCTTGCAAACGAGCTTTGAGTTCGGAAACCTCTTCCTCGTGAATTCTTCTTTCATAATCAAGACGGGCCTTGAGTTCGGAAACCTCTTCTTTGTGAATCCTCTTGTCGATATTGAAACGGGCTTGCCACAAATTGTCTTTACGGCGGGCATCCTCGACAATCCTACCCATTTGTTCCCCCATTGATTTCATTATGTTGAGTAACCCTTCGTTGGACACGAAATCATTTCCACCGTTGTTGTTGTTGCCGTTGGAAGCCATTGGACCTATTGAAAGAGCACGGTTGGTCTTAGATTGGCCCCACAAACATCTTTTGGATAAAATGAATTTACCCACAAACAAAGAAAAAGACTCAACCACATAAGGAAAAACGACACTTTTTTTTATTTACAAAGTCGGAAGGACGTGGTCCTTTTTGGGGTTTCTAGGAAAATAGTGGAATCGTCACACTAGTATATAGACCTTCTCGCGGTCCCATATACTCATCGGATTCCCCCACGCTTGTGAGACCTACATGTGTCGGGATTAAACTAAATTAATGTAGTAAATCATACATGCGGGGACGGATTTTTTATTTTCGTCCAAGATAGCCACTTTTGGGGACGGAGTTTTATTGCGTCCATTTCAACAAGTTGGCATGTATGATTTGAAGACATTAGTTTAGGGAAATCTCGGTACATGAAAACCGACTTGAGTCACGGAGTGTTAGACCTTAAACTAGAATTGTGTGGTTTGTGCTCGGCTTGAATATGAGGCTCAAAGGTCACCCCCGACATGTAGTCTTGAACTACGCCACGGGCTGAGGTTGACCGCTTCGAAAGAGTCAAGGTCTGGTGGAGCTTGAAACTTCCTAGGACGGGCCTCGACGGGTTTGGGGTTGGACTTGTGCGACTCGATAGTGAGCAGTTGATAAGAATATGTGCATGTAGTGTGAGGTCTAACATGTGACAAAACACATTTTTTTTTTCAAAAGAAATAAATAAAAAAACAAATAAGCACATAATTACAACTTTCGAATCACCCGTGTGACCGATAAAAATAAACAGAAAGTAAAAGGAATTGTATGCAGGCCCGGTGCCCACACACTGTCAAAACCACTCTGTTCTGTGCACTGTTCTATTTATGGAAATGCGTCCAGAAGCGGGCGCATTGGGTGGCCTATGCGGAAGGCGCGCGCGGTAGACAAAGAGGGGCAGAGGCGCCCGATTCTGGGCAGTACCTGCGAATCAGTGGGTTCAAGGGATTGCCTTGACCCTAAATAAAAAATGCTTTCCCCTGCAGAATTTGTTAGCACAGAAACATGGAATGGAAGGACAAGAAGGAAGACGGGCGGTTCTGGTAATAAGGGTCGGACGCGCGCGCTTCCTACCCTTTTTACCAGAATGCCCAGAAAATAGAAATTAGAACACCAAAAGTTAAAAACGCAAGTTTAACCCTCTAATAATTCCCCAGCGGAGTCGCCACTGTAGATACCCCGGGGGACCACGGCTTGGCTAGAGCGGTGAATTATCCTAGGATGTCTAACTTGTTTTAGATTGTTTAGAGCCGCCACCTATGTTTTTAAAGGAACATAAGAAAAACCTAGAAATAGCCTAATTTATGTACAAAACCAGAGATTCGGGAGAGAAGGGTTCGGGGGTTAGGTGACGGAGTGGGAAGTACTTAAACACCCACTCCGCCCCGCTTACGCGGGTCTTGCTACTATTGGTGTTCTAATACTAAATGTCCTTCAATTTATTAACAATGCTAACAATTATAATGTAAAGAAAAAGGGGAAAAGAATGATTTTATTAATTTAATGCTAAATAGTTACATGTTGGACTAGTGCTAAATGATTACATTAAGAAATGAAATACTACCTCCGTCCCAACTCAATACGCACCTTTACTGTTTGGCACAATATTTAAGGAGAGATTATTTATATTCAAAAGTATTGTGAGTGGAGAATAATGAGTGGTTGGGAGGAAGAAAGAGAATGAGTGGAGAATAATGAGTGGTTGAGAGGAAGAAAGAGAATGAGTGGAGAATAATGAGTGGTTGGGAGGAAGAGAGAGAATGAGTGGAAGATTATAAAAATAATAAAAAACTTTCCTTTTTTGGATTGTGCACATATCAACGACACCCACTTAAAAGGTAAGTGTGCACATTGAGCTGGGACGGAGGTAGTATAAATTAAATGAAGTTTGGAATGTTGGGATGTAACCTTGGCCAAACTTCAATAGTGAAGTGGCCTTTTGGTTGTATCCCTTTTTATGGAGATTGCATACTAGTAAGACTAGACAAATAAAATAAGAGAAGAAAAGAGATGTTGTACCTTAGGAAAGAGGACTTCAAACTTGGACTTGAAAATGGTGTTGTTGTAGAGAAAATGTTGTGCAAACACTTTGTGTAGTGTTTTGTAGAGAAAGATTGTTGAGATGATTTGTGTAGAGTTTTTGTTCAAGTCTCAAAAATTGGGTCCTTTTCCAAGGTAGGAGATGATGGTTTTTATAGGTAAAAAAAGAGAGGGAAATGATGGAGGGAAATTGGTCATCCATGTGAGATGGAATTGAACAATAGAAAATAAGATAAATAAAATAATTAATAAAAGGAAATAAAAGAAAATCAAATGAAATAAAGATGAAATATTTAGTTTTTGGAAGAAGGCTAGAATAAAGGATTTGGTAGTTAATGAAATAAGGGGGGATGAACTTGGATGTAAAAAAGAGGTTATTTGTGATCAAAGAAGATGTTTGTAAATAAGAAAAGGGAGGGAAATAAGGTGCAATCCGTTACTGCCAAAGTGGGAAGCGCGCGGGTCCGGCTTTTGGGGCGGGACGCGCGCGCGGCTCACTGGCAGTTCCGGATGCGCCCGCGGGTGAAAAATGACAGAATGACAGAATGACCCTAAAAGTTAACTCTGTTATGCAGTTTAGTCCAAAACTAACTGAATCAGTTGGGAACTTAACCGAAGTAACAGAAATCAACAAAAATAAGTTAAATAAAAATACTTTGTATGCAATCGGGGTGAGAGGTCCAAGGCGGGGTGTCTACACTTATCGCCTTAGCCTTAAATGGTCAATTTGGAATACTCTAATGATGAAATTGGTTCCCTTGTGAATAAATGTGACTTGGGACTTGATTAATTATTGTTTGGGAATGTTGAAGCTCTTTTATGATGCGCATTTATTCAATCCATCCTTATGGTGATTAATTGTAATGATTCCCTACTTTGGAATCCTTAGTTGTTTATTTGAGCTAGTATTTTATTACTTACCCTTTACTTGAAAGTCCAGCTGGTATTTTGTGTGTGTTTGGGCGATGCGAAACATTATGATGGCACAGCCAAGTCCATTGTGATGTTGACCATTGTTTTGCCCAATTATTTCCCTCCTCCAGATTGGCCTTGGATATGAGATGAGCTAGCCCCTTTGTGAGCACTTTAGCTATTGGTTTTCGGGCTTTGACTGTGTGCCACTGTCCCCTTGTTATTGGTTCCGGTACCGGGGATTTCTCTTCAGCTTTCATGCTATTATGAAGATGATGATTTGTTGATTATTGAAGCTGCGCAGCGACCTTTATTTGGTTTATCGGTTTGGAAAACCTTGGCTAATATCCTTTGTTATGTGTTCATTTCCGCTGCTATCTGATATATGATAATTGCTATGTGTTATGTGATTTATTATTGATTATTGCATCATAGCATGTCATGTAGTTGCATTAGTAACTTATTGAGATTTATCTCACCCCCTTTCTTTTTATCTTTGTTTTTCCTTAACCCCCCCCCCCAGGACCAAGGAATTAGACTCGCTGATCACGAGGACGTCGCGAGGGTTGAGCTTTTGGGGCAAGTGTATATTGGTGGGTTTACATTATATAAATATGTAACTCTTTTGGGGATAGTTGTACCACACTTTGACGTCACTAAGATTTGTATATTTTATTATTTTGTAGTGTGAGCTTATGGTGCTTACACTAGTACATTGTTGTTGTTAAATTGTTTTCCAAAACCTGGTGTTATCATCTTTTGATATAAAATGAAATTTTTATCTCCGATATTTTGGTATTTTGATTAGTAAGTCGACGTCCAGCTCGCGATCTCGGGCCCGCGGGGTTCGGGGTAGCGACACTTATAACTAACATATAAGACCAGTTTTACTCTTATAATTAGAGTATAAGAGTCAATTTTTTCATTTTTCCGGCGACTTCCATTTTCCTTGGCCGCCTTCATCTTCTCCGGCGGTCTTCATTTCTCTAGCGCCTCTTCAACAACTTCCCGACGAGCTTCTTCTCCGGCATCGCACGTCGCGCGGTCTCTTCATCTTCTCCGGTAATGTATTAATCATTGGGAAAATAATGGAAATATGCAATGTACTATACCCACGGTTTCAAAAAAGATAATGTATTATTTAGTGACACATAATGCAATGTATTTTTGAGAGATTTTTCAGATAATGCAACCCGCTAAATTTTATTAATAAATCCATTAAAAATGTAACACTTGTTACTGATTTAACAAAACCCCTTCTCCCTAATTAATAACCGTTAAAAAAGAACACTACCCCTTTCATCTTCATCCCCATTTCAGCTCTAACACAAAATTGAACCTAAAATGGAACCAAAAATCAAACTCAAAATGAAACTAAAAATGAACCAAAATTCACCCATTTTCTTGTCTTCTTCTACAGACACCATTTTTTACTCTTAACCCACAGTCCTCAATCTCCAATTTCACTTCACCCATGCTCCTCTTTCCCCTCTCTCTCTCCAAAATCTTCAAGTAGCAAATCCGATTTGAACCCAAAATTCACCCCTTCTCTTTAACTGTAGTGAATTGAAGAAATCGAACCCAGGAGGCGACATTCGATGCTCAATTATGAACCCAAACGAATCTAAGTTTCCATGTTTTGAAAAAAAAAATGAATCTGAGTTTTGATAAAATGAATCTGGGTTTTGATAAAACGAATCTGGGTGTTGGTTTTGGTTGGTTAGGAAGCCGGTGGTAATTTCTCGAGCCACTCCTGAGCTATGCTAACCTCGCACTCCGATGAGCAGGCGTTGATGTCATCAAGCCGGTGAGAATCCGGATCGATTAGGTTGTGGTTGGTTAGGGCTCTGAGAAGGGTTTGACCGGTAAGGCCGATGATCTCGTGCTTCTGTCCTTGGGGATCGATGGCGAAGAGCTTGACGATTCGGTCGGAGACTTTTCTGGATGGGGAGGATGAGGTGGGCGCCGGTGGAGGAAGATCTGATGATGACGGCGCGAGAGTAGTGAATGAGGGGAGGGGAGGGGAGGGGAGAGGAGTTTAGGGTTTGTTTTGGGTGGAGGGGTAGTTTTGGTATTTCGGGATTAAAGTTGACTGGGTCAAAGAGTCATTGGGTTTTGATGGAATTTTGATCTGGCTTTTGGGTGTAGGTGGGCTTAAGCAAATGAAGTGGGTTTTTATAACCTTTTGATCTGAGCCTAGGGTCCTTGTGGAATTTATCCTTGAGACAAATCTCAAAGGGAGAAATTACTCTTTAAGGTAGCGAGGTAGCGTACTATGGCCTTACCTATCAAATAATGCAACGTACTATTTAGTGTCTAAAAAGTCCCACGTACTTTTATAAGTAATTTCAAATAATGCAACAATTACTCTTTCCCACTAACGGTGTTAAATAGTTAACGAAAAATTGACGTGGCATCTGAGTTAGAAATTTAGGTGAATTACTCAGCAATTACATAGCGAGTTGGTTTTGGAGGAAACTAGTTCCTTCATAAGTTATAAAAAATCCTGTTTTTTAACCCTTCTTAAACCCTAAAAGGTCTAAATCATAAACGGGGCTTGGACTCTAGGGCCCCTAAGCCCAGATTCAAACCCAAATAAGGAAAATCCAGATGAAAAATTCCTCATACACCCCTCACTAGCAAAAAGATGCAATAAGACTAAAATGCCCTCATATCTCCTCCCACCCCTCACCAGCAAAAAGATGCAAGAAGACTAAAATGCCCTCATATCTCATCCCATCCTTACTTTTTTGGTCAAATCCTAGTCAGCTCTTATAACTTACACATAATTATATATAAGAGTCAAAAAAATTAATTTTATTATTTTTTTTAGAAAAAAAAATTATTGTTTTGGTCAAACTCGGTCAAACCGAAGTCAAACTCTTATAACTAACACATAATTAACATATAAGAGTAAAAAAAATATTTTTTATTTTTTTAGAAAAAAATATTAATAATATTTGGTCAAACGATAGTCAAACTCTTATAACTAACACATAAGAGTAAAAAAAATCACTTTTTCCATTTTTACAAAAAAAAAATAACAAATTTTTGGTCAAAGTTGGTCAAACTGCAGTCAAACTCTTATAACTAACACATAATTATCATATAAGAGTTACAAAAATTATTTTTTTCACTTTTTTACAAAAAAATAATAAATTTTTTTGGTCAAATTTGGTCAAACAACAGTCAAACTCTTATAACTAACATATAAGAGAAAAAAAAATCACTTTTTCCATTTTTTTACAAAAAAAATAACAAAATTTTTTGGTCAAAGTTGGTCAAACAGCAGTCAAACTCTTATAACAAACACATAAGAGTCAAAAATTTGATCAAAGTTGGTCAAACAGCAGTCAAACTCTTATAACTAACACATAAGAGTCAAAAATTTCACTTTTTCCATTTTTTTACAAAAAAAATAATAATTTTTTTTTGTCAAACTTGGTCAAACAGCAGTCAAACTCTTATTACTTACACATAATTATCATATAAGAGTTACAAAAATTACTTTTTTCATTTTTTACAAAAAAGTAATATTTTTTAAGTCAAATTTGGTCAAACTTAGTCAAACAACAGTCAAACTCTTATAACTAACACATAAGAGTCAAAATTTCACTTTTTCCATTTAAAAAAAAAATAATAATTTTTTTGGTCAAACTTGGTCAAACAGCAGTCAAACTCTTATTACTTACACATAATTATCATATAAGAGTTACAAAAATTACTTTTTTTCATTTTTTACAAAAAAATAATATTTTTTTTAAGTCAAATTTGGTTAAACAACAGTCAAACTCTTATAACTAACAGATAATTAACATAAAAGAGTCAAAAGTCTTATGAACCTGTTCATAAGACTAAAGTCTTATTAAACTTGTTCATAAGACTTTGCTCTTATCAATAGATTAATGTGTATTATAAGACATTTTTTCAGTCTTATTAAACTTGTTCATAAGACTTTGCTCTTATCAATAGATTAATGTGTATTATAAGACATTTTTTATCTTATAAAAGTTACTTTTTTCATATTATAAGACCTACGAATAGTAATTTACTTTTTTTTCCGAAAGAATGAATAGTAATTTTTTTAGTGTATTCCACATTTGATATAATTACGGTGATACATTCAGGAAGCTTCTTTAATGAGCTTGGTTAACATGCGTATTTTTTATCCCCAAATGCAAATGCTTTTCAGGTGATAAATTCATGGGGAAAAAAGTAATAAATCCATGAAGCAGAGGCTAATAGTTATATGATGGTTCATGGAGAGAGATCAAAGAGTAAAATCTGCAGATCTGAATAAAAAAACAATAATAATTCATCAATAACAACTATCAGAATTTCGTAAGGACAATCAAATTGTGATAAAACTTTGGTCAAAAGTTGAATCAAGTTGACTACCAAAATTAAAGGGGTATCAGTTTGAAAGAGAATTTATACACAAATTTTACGGTTCCAACTTCCAAATAGACAAAAATTACCCCATATACATACACATTCACCATCAATAAGAAAAATGTGTAACAGAGCAATACCAAAACCGCAGACTCCGAGAAAGAATAGGCGAACTCAAACAGAAATCAAGGATAGCGTCTTTCTGGCTCCCAATTCCAATTACTTCAAAATACTCAGATCCTTGGAGAAGTCATGCTCGGAGTCTGAGAATGCGGGAGGTAGTTGACGGGCGTTTTGGAGGGCTGCCCTGCCGGTGTCGGAGAAGAAGAGACGGTGAGAGAGAGAGAGAGAGAGAGAGAAGATGAAGAGAGAGAGAGAAAGAGAGAGAGAGAGGCGGTGAGGACGAAGGTGTCAGGTCGCCGACGGCCAGATCTAGAGAGATCGAAGAAAGTGATGTTCGCCGGAGAAGGAGATCGGAGTGAGGGAATCGGAAGAGGAAACGACACCGAAGAAAAACTAAGGCGTCGGAGAAACTAGAGTCGCCGGGGCTGAGATCGTCGGAGACGGAGAAAGAAAACGAGGTCCGACATGGTGGTGATGTTCGCCGGAGAAGATAAAGGCACCGGCACCGTTTGTGTGTGCGTGCACCATTTGTGTGTGCGTAGAGAGAGATTGTGTGTGTGTGTGGACTGAGGGGGAGAGGAGTGGTTCGTTTTGTTTGAGAGTGAGGGTAATTTTGGTATTTATGCATTTAGTTTGACTGGTCAACGTAGCCCTAGGGGTGTATGGGGAATTTGGATCTCAGCCCAACTCCTTATCTGGCATTTGATCTGGGCTTGGATTTATGTGTAATTAAATCTGGGACTGGGGGCCCTAGGGGAAAAATTCCATCATAAACCTTAAACCCTAAACTTTAACCCCTATAAAAACATGACTTTTTATAACTTATGGAGAAACTAGTTTCCCCCAAAATTTGGGCATAATTCCACAAGAACCCTATTCCCAGATCAAAAAGTTATAAAAACCCAACCCATATGCTTAAGCCCACCTACACCCTAAGCCCAGATCAAAATTCCATCAAAACCCAACCTCTCATTGACTCAGTCAAAGCTAATTTCTAAATGCCAATTTTACCCTTTCCTCAAATAAAACCCCCCTTCTTCCTCTCCCTCTCCTCATTTTTTGAACTCTTCACTCTCTCTCTCTCTATCTCTACACACACAGCCCCCCCACTCTCTCTTTCCCCATCCATCTCCGGTGATCCCCCATCAATTTCTCCGGCGATCCTCCGGCGACGGTTCTTCCCCTTACTCACCACTCCGAGCTTCGCTCTCTCCAGCGGTCCTTCTGGACTCTTATAGCAGCACTATCGTGAAAACTCTCCGGTTCATCGGAACTACCACCATCGTCGCCGTGACATTCATCCTCCACCGCAGCATCCGGTGAATCCACACTGGAAATGTAAGGCGCCATTACAGAATCTTCAAGTTTAGTTTCGATTTCAGGGAGATGGAACTCGATTCGTCAGATCTTGACGATCTCGTGCTGGCTGTCTAGATCTACGACGCCTGAGCCTTCATCTCCACCGGATCTGTCGAGATCTAGAACTCGATTCCTTGGGCCCTTCTTCCAGCGACTGTTCAGGTTCTCCAACGAACCTATAATCTTCTCCGACGACCTGTTCTAAGTCCAGATCTGAAGTTCGAAGAACCTATGCTCTTCTCTGGCCTCTCATTCCAGATCTGAATCGACTCCGGCAAACTTGCAGACTTCTTGAACATAGGCATGGATTGTTTGTTTATTTATTTGATTGAAAATTTAATTTTAAATTTACGAAAATGTGTTCTTGAATTTGAATGTACAATTTGGATTTATAGTTATAGTATAAATGCTTGTTTGATTGATTTTATCTTAATTCAAATGTTACTCAGCGGCAGCCGGAATATGTTAAAGTAGATGCTGCTTGACCCTAATCACTAAAATGTGATGCATAAAAGGAGAAACTATATTATAATGGCCCAAATCATTTTAATTTGAATGCACTGCTATTAGGTTGATTTGTTTATTCATTAATGTTCTATAGTATAAGAGCTTTTGTACAAATACTTATTATTTATTTTTTTAATTAAAAGTTGGAAAAGTGAAAAAATTAACTCTTATAATCTAATTATAAGAGTAGGGCAGGACTTATACGTCAGTTATAAGAGTTTGATCGGATTTGACCAATATATATATATATATATATATATATATATTTTAAATTATAAGAGTATAGCAGGTCTTATATGTGAGTTATAAGAGTTTGACCGGATTTGACCAAAAAATATTGTTCATTTTTTTAATTAAAAGTTGAAAAAAGTGAAAAAATTGACTCTTATTGTCGCGGCCCAGACCCGTGGTCCTACTTGGCCCCACGCTCGGGACACGAGTGGAAGACGTTATAAAACACTTTTTGAAAAAAGTTTTCGAAATGTACTTTTATAAAGTCTAGTAAAAACACAATTGAAGTTCAAAGACTTCACTTAACTTTTAAATAAACTCTACAACCAACTTTCACAACGAAAGTACTTAGCCCGAAGGCTTACAAACTTTTAAACAAATGTACATACACCAACATGATCCAAAATAGGTGTGAGACAACAGAAAGTACGGTTACTCTACCCAGAAGGTTTCACATTTACATAATGCAACCTTAACAAAACAAGTCCCAACTCTTACCACTCCAACGTCCTCCCGTGTCAAGTGTCCTATCCCCTGGACCGCCTTATCTAAAACAGTAAACAAATAAAGGGTGAGAATAAATCTCAGTAAGTTACTAAAATGCAACTACGTTACATGCTAATATGATAATAATAAAGAGACAATATCAACACATAATCATATAGCATATAGCACATAACATGAGAGGCTCCCTATCGCCAACCGTCCCATACCGGTTGGAAATAACGACCAACTCATCATACAACACATAGTGTAGGAGTAAACACTCCTACGAGAATACCAAGCCAAGGTTTACCGAAGTAACATAACCATCTGAGAATACCATCTGAGAAAACCAGTTGAGAAAACCATCTGAGCAGCATAAATAGCTGAAGCCGGGATCCCGAAAACCAAATCATAACCATAATAACCAAAGTTCTCGAATCAAACATAACCATCTGAGAGGTATCAACAAAGCAGCACAATGGCTGAAGCCGGTTCCGGAACCAAACAATCACAACAACAACAATAGCGGGAGAAAATGACACAAAGTCATACCCCTAAATGCTCACGCGAGGGAGCGAGTTCATCCCATCCAAGGCCAATCTGGACTGGGGAAATAGGTCCAGTGGAAAAGCCTTAATGCTTTCCACCTCCACTCGATAACACCCAAACCTGGGGAAATAGGTCCAGTGGAAAAGCCTTATAGTGAACTTGGCTAGTGTGCCACTATAATTCTTTCCACCTCCACTCGATAACACACAAAACCAGCTGGACTTTCAACAAAGAGCACAGTAATAAATACTTGCTAAAACAACAACAACCGGGGCAATGATTCTAAAATAAGGAACCAAGCCAAACACATCAAAAGATGCAACCACGTTACTCATAAAAGAGTTCACAACATTGACATTAGGTCACAACACAATCCTTTATTAATGACATTAAGTCAAACAACAATCTTGCACACACTTGAACACGATCCTCAACAACCAAGTATGTCAAACCCATTTTTCACACAAGGGATTCCAAAGTAAGAAATACTACGAAAGCATCATAAATATGTACCACACTTAAAATGAACCTAAACGGTTACATTATTCCAAACTCGATCACAAAGGACCAACTCTACAACAACGGACCATTAATACTCTTTTTGTTATTAAACACCTACTGGATTTCCGTAATATAATATTTATAACCCAACTGAATAAACCACCTCATCACGTAGTACACAAGAAGAGCTTCGAAACGATAGTTTACACGACTAAATCGGAGTCCGTATGAAGAAGTTATGGCCTCCGGAAGGTTGAACCATTTTCTGGGAAAAGTGTGCGATCGCCCAAACCTCCAAATGTACCAAAATTGCACTCCTTTCGTTTCACCGTCTCACAAGTATAACTTACTATACTTAATGTTTAAGACACAATATGGCTACAAAATCAGTTCTAAAACATCTTAAACACCAAATGGAACCCAACCAAACCAATAAAACAAATACTCATTTTGTCCCAAAATTACAAGTATAACAAAATTAATCCAAATCACAAAATAGCAATCACAAGTATAAGTATAATTTTATAATATACTATTATACCCGTTTAGGGATACTTCCATTCATTTCCCCGTACCACAAATAATGATACAACTTTTCTAATAATATTTAAATCAAGTTACTATTTTACCGTCTCACGAATAGGAGTATAATTTTTCAATACTTTTTTTCAAGTTTCTTCCCAGGAGCAAGGCCATTCATTTCATATTTATCATACGAATACTCCCTTCGTCCCAATTTTACAAGTATCACAAATAAATTCTTTTCACAATAATTTCACCACATATCACACATATAGCAAATATATGACCATTTTACTATTTAAGGGGAATTAGTAACTTACCTATTTCCGGAAAAAGTATCGCAGAAATATGTTTTGTTCGGGTAGAAATCACCTACTCAACGCCCTGATCATTTTTATATAATTAGTTTTTAAAACGGGTAAGTAAATAAAAAGAATTAAATCGAAATGGGTTGAACTTACCTATTTCCTTCGATGAACACAGAGGGAGTAATGAAAAGAAAGAAGTTAAAATGTTGCACGCAGAGAGAGAAGAGGTGAGGAGATAAGTATGAAGATTTTCATAGAATTTTCACTTTGGTCCCTCTACTTTCATTTTGAGCAAATAAGCCCCTAAACTTTAAAGTTACACTTTGGACCCTAAAGTTTCAACTAACTCATTTATTCCTTTTAACAAAATTTCTACTAACACTTTAACTAATATATATACTCAAATAATATATGCAAGTCATGAAAATATTTTCTAACACATAAAATGCACATAAAAGTTCAAATTAAAATTCCCAAAAATATAAAATAAATAGGAACGGGTTTTGGGGTCGTTACACTTATACTCTAATTATAAGAGTAGAATTGGTCTTATACGTCAGTTATGAGAGTTTGACCGGATTTGACCAAAAAATATTATTCATTTTTTATTAAAAGTTGGAAAATGTGAAAAAAATGAGTCTTATACTCTAATTATAATAGTAGAGCATGTCTTATACGTCAGTTATGAGAGTTTGACCGGATTTGACCAAAAAATGTTATTCATTTTTTTATTAAAAGTTGGAAAATGTGAAAAAAATGAGTCTTATACTCTAATTATAAGAGTATAGCATGTCTTATACGTCAGTTATGAGAGTTTGACCGGATTTGACCAAAAATGTTATTCATTTTTTTTATTAAAAGTTGGAAAATGTGAAAAAAATGAGTCTTATACTCTAATTATAAGAGTAGAGCATGTCTTATACGTCAGTTATGAGAGTTTGACAGGATTTGACCAAAAAATATTATTCATTTTTTTATTAAATGTTGGAAAATGTGAAAAAAATGAGTCTTATACTCTAATTATAAGAGTAGAGCATGTCTTATACGTCAGTTATGAGAGTTTGACCGGATTTGACCAAAAAATGTTATTCATTTTTTTATTAAAGTTGGAAAATGTGAAAAAAAATGAGTCTTATACTCTAATTATAAGAGTAGAGCATGTCTTATACGTCAGCTATGAGAGTTTGACCGGATTTGACCAAAAAATGTTATTCATTTTTTTATTAAAAGTTGGAAAATGTGAAAAAAAATGAGTCTTATACTCTAATTATAAGAGTAGAGCATGTCTTATACGTCAGTTATGAGAGTTTGACCGGATTTGATGTTATTCATTTTTTTATTAAAAGTTGGAAAATGTGAAAAAATGAGTCTTATACTTTAATTATAAGAGTAGAGCATGTCTTATACGTCAGTTATGAGAGTTTGACCGGATTTGACCAAAAAATGTTATTCATTTTTTTATTAAAAGTTGGAAAATGTGAAAAAAATGAGTCTTATACTCTAATTATAAGAGTAGAGCATGTCTTATACGTCAGTTATGAGAGTTTGACCGGATTTGACCAAAAAATGTTATTCATTTTTTTATTAAAAGTTGGAAAATGTGAAAAAAAAATGAGTCTTATATTAAATAATTTAATTCGTAACAAATATGTCTTTGGTTCAATGGTTTGGTAATATTTTTCAAGCATAGGTCACATGTTCGATTCCACACTCATGCGTTGCTTTAGAATTTTCTTTTAAATTTTGGAATGGGCTGTGGGCTGGAGTGGATAGGGGCTGGACTGGATAGGGGTAGTTATGTCTTTTGAGTGTTAATGGGTGTACCTGGGATTTTGATCTAGGCATGGGTTTTTATGGGATTTTGATCTCACTCAGGGGTTCTAGGGTCCAAATCTCCAAAATTTGCTCTTACATAGCACGTGACAGGCACATGGATTACTGATGAGATATTCTTTAACAGAGATTAAGTAAAAACGAAAACCCCTCATTGTTCCCCTTGAGAAATATCGTGGAGTTCGAAGGTCGATTCAAGGGCGTCGACTGAAATTGAAGGAGGAAACCATATGTTCATCGAGCAAGGATTCTTTTCTTAAGGATTCGAAGGTACATAATCATCTACTATGTTTTAAATGTTGTTATTTCATTCTATTTGGTCTCTGATGGTTAGGGTTTACTTTAGGGTTTTAATCAGACCGTGAAATTTGGGGGGGGGGGGGGTTGCTCGATTTTTGTAAAGAAATGTAGTATTTGATAATATCAAATGGTTAGGTTTTGCTGTCCTTGGTAATTGATAACAAAAGATTTTGGGTTCCTCTTTTTGTAAAAGATTCGCCTTTTTGCTAGAATGCACATGTCATTGCTGTTTTTTGTGATAAATTTTAAGTGTTTTTGCTTTTGTAGAGTAAATAATGTTTGTGTGGTCCCCAGCTACCTACATCATGTTGGGCCATTTGCAAATTAAATAAATGTCCTTTATTGACTTACTGTCTTACTCTTTTTTGGTCTATTTTATGTGTGTATGTGTAATGTATATTGTAATATCTATTTTTGCCCATTTTCAGGATGTCTTTGTTAGACATAGAGATTCATCATGGTAGGGTCATGCGAGCTAGACCTACGATACATTATGAAGGTGGAGATGTTTCATATTTTCATTCTATTAATACTGAAACTTTAAAATTCCATGAGTTGGACATAATGGTGAAAAGCGTATGTGATAAACCAGTTAGCAAGTACCATTATAGAGTCCTAGGGCATAGTATGAAGGTAGGTCTTCGACTATGTTGGTCTCAAGCATTAGATGCAATAATTCAGTTGTCTGTATCTCATAAGTGTTGTATTGAGATATATGTTGAACATGGTGAGGAAAATGAATCAGTTTTAGAATTGAATGAAGAAAATTTTGAAAACAATGATGGTGCTAAATTGAATGACAATGGACAGTGTGAGACAAATGATGATGTGGATAGTTTAGATCATGTGAGTGAATATGAAAATGAAGAAGTTGTATTTTTTAGGCGACAGCAGTTGGAGGATAAAAAGAAAAAAAGTCAGAGTAAAGAACAAGAGGATGAAGAAGTTGATGCACTTGAAAAAGAAGTTGAGGCTGAAGAGGAGGTTCAAGAGGTGGTTGAGGAGGAAGTTCCAGAAAAATATGTAAATGATCCTGATTTTAATGTTTTAGAGAAGATAAGGAACTGTTCTACCAGTGCAAATGTTGATGGTTATCAAAGTGATTATGCAGACTCTGATAAAGGGTACGAAACTCCAACCTGTGATAGTGATGATGAAAAATTTGTGAAATCTGATAAAAAAGAAAAGAAAAAGTGGACAGCTTTTTATCCAACTCTTCCGTGGAATAAACAAGCACCTGAAAAGGGCATGCTATTTGCTGATAGTAACCAGCTAAGGCACTGCATAACCAACTATGCAGTTGCTAATGGAAGAGAGATTAGATTTGTGAAATCATCGAAGTATGTTATTCTTGCACGTTGTAAGGAAGGATGTGAGTGGAGACTTTATGCCACATATCAACAAATGGACAACACCATGCAAGTAAAGTCTTATAATCCCGTCCATACAAAGAAAACATGTGTCCTTTATTTCAAGGTTAAGATTATTACTTCTAGCTGGTTGGCAAAAAAGTATGCTACTGAGATTAGGGAAAATCCAAAGTGGAGTCTTGCTGAGTTTAAGAAAGCAGTTCTGAAGAAGCACAAGAGGAATGTCACTGAATTGCAATGCTCTAGAGCTAGGAAGTTTGCTTTAGCTGAGATAGAGTCTGTTTTGGTTGAGCACTGTGCTAGACTATGGGACTATAGAGAAGAGTTGTTAAGAAGCAATCCAGGCAGTACAGTGGTCTTGGAAGGAATTCAGGTTGTTCCTTCAGCCCCTCTACAATTTGATAAGCTTTAAATTTGCTTTGATGCACTTAAGAGGGGATGGTTAGCTGGTTGTCGGCCTGTCATAGGTTTGGATGGGTGTTTCCTAAAGAGTTTTTGCAAAGGGCAGTTGTTGTGTGCTGTGGGGAGAGATGGCAACAATCATATGTATCCAATTGCTTGGGCCGCTGTGGATACTGAGAGCACAGAAACTTGGACTTGGTTTTTAAGGTTGCTCAATCAAGACATTGGATTTGATGGTGGATATGGACTTACTTTCATTTCAGATCAACAAAAGGTAAACGGAACTACTTAATGTCTTAAACTGTTATTGTTTTAATTTATAGAGAATTTAATGTTTAAAATTGAATTAACAGGGACTATTGAATGGATTGAATCAAATATTCCCATTTGCAGAACATAGAAATTGTGCTAGACACATTTATGCAAACTTCAGGTAATAATACTTTTCAGGAACCAATTTTCGTGTACACAATTACTTATAAATATGTAAGCTTACTGATTGTGTCTTATGTTGAATTTTCAGGAAACGCTTTTCAGGTGTTCTTTTGAGAAATCTTTTTGGCTGGCAGCCAAGACTAGTACAGAAGCTGAATTTTTAGCAAAGATGGATGGGATAAAGAGTGCAAGTAAAGCACCTTATGAGTACCTCAAGCTAAGTAAACCTACACAGGAACCTTGCTACTGTTTCTTTTTTTTTCATTTATTATTCAGAAACCCACTACAATATTTTTATACTTAAAAAGCCACTACAATTGTTTTTAATCTCTTAAATTGTACAATTTAAATAATGGGTTTCAAATTTTTTTGCAATAGGATAGTATGCTGTAATTTTTCTTTATCACCTTGATGAATATATTAAAATTGAATTGAATTGAATTGAATTGTATTTTTTCATCATGTTTTAAGAATAAAATAAAGAGGATCTAATTATATGAATAAATAATGAAGTATAGAATTAAAAAATTACAAAAATATGGAAACTAGATTCATTTCAAGTAGTAAATTGATTTCATGAAGTGCTTAACAATTATAGACAATTCACGTACTTAATATGAAAAAGATCATAATCGCTATGAAAGATATTCCCTACATCTCAAAATGATTTTTCAAAAATTTGAAATCTTTTTAGACATTATTTCAAGGAAGAGGAAGTATTAAATATTTTGGTTTTTCTCGTGCCTTAGAGCCTAGTGTGTGAAACTTTATATAATATAGAAGGGCACAAGAGTTTCAAGTAATTGTTATATTAATATTTTTTCAGTTACCATGTAATTATTTATTATATTTAATATTTTTCATTTATTATGTCATTTTTATTATATATTGAATGTTATCAAAGAAAGTAAAAGTAATCAATTTAAATAATGTCACAATGAAAAACAATTGGCCCCCACTGACCACAATTCCTGGATCCGCCACTGCTCGTACTTTGGACGAGTGTGTCTTGTTCCGTGGATATTTATAATTAATTTGTATGATTATTAAATATTTTATATAAATAAATGTAAAAATGTATATAAATATACTTATAATTAATCTTTAAATAATAGTGTAAATAGTTTTAGTTACTATAGTATAAAATAGATATTATGATTGGTTAATAGTATTGGTTTAGAATAATTTATATATATTTTTTGAAAATAGTACTCCCCCCGTCCCTGTTTAAGGTTCTTAGTTTGACTTTGCACGCTTATTAAGGAATCAAGACAAAATTGAGTTAATAATAGTAGTGGGTGGAGGATATAATTGTCCATTCATAAAGCAAGTGGGTGAAAAGTAGATGGGTAAGTGATGACCTTTATGTAATATATGAACTTTATGAGGACAAGAATGTCCAAAACACTATTCATCCTTTGCCATTTAAGGAATAAAGCAACTAAAAACCTTAAACTGGGATATACCAAAGAGGAAAGTAAGAGCCTTAAACTGGGATGGAGAACTGGGACGGAGGGAGTACTATTTTTATCCTATAATGATATCAATTTATACTCATGATCTATTAAGAAAATAGTATTTTAATTATAGTTAACATTATAATAATTGTGATCTTAATAAATAGTAAATTAAAAGTAATGGTTACCTAAACAGTACTCCCTCCATCTCAGAGTATATGTCCACCTTTCCTTTTTAGTCTGTCCCAGAGTATATGTCTACTTCCTAAAATGGCAAAGAATCTTTACTATTCCTCCCACTCATTCTCTCTCCTACTTACTTTTATACTCACAACACTAATCAACTTACTATTTCCTCCCACTCATTCTCTATCTTACTTTACTTTTACACTCACATCACTTCTTCCATTTCTTAATCTCCGTGTAAATGGGAGGGTGAACATATATTCTGGGACGGAGGGAGTAACGTTTATAGTAAATAATAAGCTAAAAGTAATAGTTACAATATATAGTAACTAATACTACTAATAATAATTTATATAAAAAATACTAATAATAATAATAGTTACAATATCTTATAATTTTAAAATTAATTAATATTATTATTAATAATAATTACCTTATATAGTAACTATTACTATTTACTAATACTATTAGCTAATAAAAGAAAAATGAAAAGACACCTAATTAAGAGACTATGGATGATGTGGCTTCACCAAAAGCAAGATTCATACAAAACTTGTCCACATGGCATATCCTTAGGCCTCAACTTTGACTTTTAATATATATAGATTTACTTCCATACTATTAAAACAACCAATTTAATTAGCGTACTATCTATAAAATTATAAAAGTAACCAAAATCGTTAATCAATGTTAACGGAAGTTAATGGGCGTTATATTGTTAACAATAATTTCTATTAAAATTTTCATATTACCCCCATAACCTAACGGACTCATAGTTTGCTTAATTAAGTGCTAAAATAACATATTTATCCTCATTATTATTTATATTAACTTTAATTTAACAGAATTAACACTTTTTGTTCAATTTTAATATATATTAATGGTTTTAAAAAAATAGAAGTAAGATTGTAATTCAATTGAAAATTATGTAAAATATAGATTTAACCATCCCCATTCCCATCACCATCACGACCACCGGCCCCACCACCATCACCATTAGTTTCCCCAGCCTCTTCCACCATTAAATTCATCAACCTTTTTGCCAGATTTAGATATACTAACCCAAATTTTCAGATTTAGTATAAAGATTAAAAAAAACATCTTGTTTAGATCGAGAAAAATTATAGTAAGCCTCAAATTAAATTGCATATTTTAAAACAACTAAAATCTAAACACACACAGAGAGAGAGAGAGAGAGAGAGAGAGAGAGAGAGAGAGAGGAGCGCAGGGTACTCCAGAAAACTCCATTGTTGGAGCTCAATCTCCAGAAGAATAAAGCATATTTAAAAACAAATTGTTTGTTCTTAGGGTTTGATGTTCATGATAATTTGATTACTATGAATAGTTGAATCCTAAAAAGATCAAGATTTGATAAATTGCGCTCGTGCAGTTCGCGTGCAATACACGTTTTCATGCGAAATTTTCATCCAGAATTTTCGCGCAGATTACGTGCATCGTACATGCAGTCCAGAATTTTCGTGCAGTTCGCGTGCAGTGCAGATTTCTAAATTCGTGTTTTTCAGACTTGGAGATGCATTGTAGAATACGTATTGTTCATGGAATTTGATTCTATGAAATAATGTATTCTTAATAGAGTTGGACTATTTGAAAGAATTCATTATTCAATATGTATTATACCTATAGTAGGACTCTAAATTTCATAATTATATTAACATATTATCCATTTATTAATTAATTGGATTAATTATACTTTTGTTATGCGCGTTGCTATATGAAAGAACCTTCTTAAAAATTTAAGTCACGTATCAATCCATTATTAAAACACTTGTGAGTACACCGGGTAGCTTTATGCGGGCTCTAACCATCGCGAGGCGCATTAATTCTATCAGTGTATGAGCAAGATGAGTGAATCAGAGTTTCCTATACGTTTAACATGGTTTGACTTAATAAGGCTATCAAAACAGTTTTTGGCCTAAGGCACAAGATGAGATTAAAACATGTTTGACATAAGATGTCTAACAATCTCATAAAATGATCTAAGAGTCACATATGATGTGATTGATAAGGAGTTATCTACCTAAATAGTTTGAATTTTGAGCAGCTTGTCATCGCGGTGTCAAAATTCAAATGAAATATGGATCTTAGCCCACATAAATTATATTATACAAGTGTTGTATATGAAGGTTATATAATTTAGTTGGAGTATTTATGAAATACAAATTATTTATCTCTTAAATGATTGATATGAAATATATGTGTATTTTTATTTGCATATTTGTGTAGAATGTTATATTAAACTTTAATTATGTTTGTTACTGCGATCTGTTCTTAAAAGGAAAGGTTAAAAGAGAATGAAATTAATTTCTTTGATTAGATCATGAGCTTAAGAATTGTTCTAAAGCAAGAACGGAAATTATACATTCTTAATAATCTTAAGTAACCTAAATTGCAATATTAATTTGATTAATATGTTCCGTAGGATCATCAAAATTTAAATCGATTATCTCGTTGATGATCTTAAATTCATGAATAAATTGTTTATTCTGGGTTTTGATGATAATGTTGATTCAATCACCATGAACACCAAATCCTAATTGAATCAAGGAAAGCAATTCTAGAATAAATTTTGGAAATTTAAAATTACTTTTCGTGGTGCACAGCCGAGCGGGTCTTAAGACTCGGCCGAGCAGATGATGTTCAGAATTTGAATCTGAGATTGAATCTAGTTTCAGATGGCTAGTTTTTGAAACCGTGTTTCCTGAAAAGTGATGTCAATTCAGAATTCATAAAACTGAAATCAGAATCCTGATTTGTTCTGGATTGCTAAAATCAGTTAAAAGTATGAGACAAAGAATTTAGAAACGGACTACAGATTCATACGGAAATGTGGATGCCTTTTGGCTTAGTTTCAGCCGTATGGATTGTTCTCTAGTTTCTGAATGATGTACAGAAATGTGGTTGCCTTATGAATTAGTTCTGCCGTATAGTATGTGCTCTCGATATCTGAGGTCGTACGGAAAGATGATGATCTAAGTCGAAAATTTGATTTTTGACTTCATGAATTTCTAAAAGGAAAAGGATTAAAGATAAAGGCAAGAAAAATGTTGTCAACCCTAAAGAAAATAATCATAGCTAAAATTATAACTCTAAATAATGCAATTTGGTAACATGACAATTAGAATGACCATTTAAAATTGCAATCAAAATTGATCAATAAAAGAGAATGGTAGTGAGACTACTATATGGGATATTTATGTTATAAAGTTAATCTTTCTACTTCTAATTATTGGGTATTGGATACCGGATATGGATCTCACATTTGTTTAAATGTGCAACAATTAGTAAATAGAAAGACTACTTATGAAAAGTAAAGTTAATCTACGAATGATAATGATGCAAGAGTTGCAACATTGGTCGTAGAACACTTATGAAGTGACTTTACTCATTAAGTTGAAAATATTATTTTGTTTTCTTTTTAAGATAATGAAGGATATTTATTTCTTATTGAGAATAAGAATGTGCTTTATTTATTATGATTTTCTTTATTGTATTGTTAAATCATATAAATAAATCTAATATCCTAAATCTTGAAGAACAAATTATTGAGTAAAATTGTAACATAAATAATTAAATTTTTAAGGCATTATTGTTTTGGTTAAATAAATGAGAAACATATATCTAAAATTCTATGGGACGGACTTTTAAAGTCATATGATTTTAAATCATGTGATATATGAAAATCTTATTTACTTGGATCAAGACATCCTTTAGTAGGAGTAGTAAAATGGATAATAACTTATTAGACCTAATACATGTTGATGTATTTGGTCCATTAAGTAGCAATGCTAAAAGAGGATTTTGGTACTACTTGGTAAAACTATTCAAAGATTCCGATTTGATCGAGATAATGAATAATTGAACCAAGAATTTGAAAATCATCTTTAAAGATGTGAAATTGTTTCACAATTAACTCCACAAAGAACACTATTTTGGAATGATGTGTCTAAATGGAAGAATAGAACCTTATTGGATATGGTTCATTAGATGATAAAGTCAAATTGATCTTCCACTATTTATTTTGGGGTTATACATTGGAAACCGCTATGATTACACTAATTTGAGTTCCATAAAAATAGGTTCAAAGATACCATATGGGATATGGGAAGAAAGAAAACTTGGTTTGTCTTTCATGAAGATTTAAGAAAGTGAAACTTTTGTAAAAAGACTTGTCTAGGAAAAACTCACACTTAAATCTAATAAATGTATTTTTGTGGAATATCCTAAGAAAACTTGATGATATTGTTTTACTTCTAAGAAACAAATTGTTTGTTGCTTATGATGGTACTATTCTAGATAAATTGTTTATCTCTAAAAGAACCCGTGGGAGTAAAATTTATCTCGAATGGTTCGAGACCTAGAAAATAATATTGAACCTAAAATGGAAGTTGAATAAACTTTCACAAGGAGTTGTGAAAATCCGTTTAAGTCACACAAGTTACTGTTGGATATTATGCTCTAGGCCCTTGAGAAAGGCCTATGCGTTACATCATAGCTTCAAAGTTATAGAGATAACGAACCTGATTATTATATCTTTTGCATGTTTATTATAATAATCATTGTCCCTAGCACTAATGAAAGGCTAGCGTGAGTTTAATAGATAATGATATGATGATTATGGTGCATAGGATGCGGATAAAAGAGTTTATTGCAAAACTGACATGCGTACTTTCAATTATTTTCAATTTGACTCGCAAACTTTGGAAACATCAAATGTGGTTTGCGTACTTACATTTTCAAAATTTTGAGACGACTTTTTTAACACCCGTTAAAAAACATAACGGGATTCTCCAAAAAAACTATTCATCTGTTAATTTTTTGTAACATGAGTTATATTTTTAACCGGCGTTAAAAGATTGAAAAGGAGATAACCAAAATCATACAAATTAAAGACTAAGAAGGAGATATGCAGGAATGTGGGTTGTTCTACTGGGAATCAACTTCTCGACATGGATGCCTCATCAATGGCAGAAACATGAATTGTAATGGCAGAAGCAAGTGAACAGAAACAAAGTTGAAAAGAAAGGGGAAAGGACCCCAAAACCCTAGCTCATTCTTCAGTCTCCAAAAGCGCCGTTCATTGGGCCTACAATCTTCTTTGTTTTCGGCAACTTCAATTTGCGGTCATCCTATAATGGAAACATCAAATGGACACCAGATCTGGGCTCCCTTTAAGAAGACGAAGTCATCCCCACAAAAATTATTGTTGTCGGCCTTCAGATGCGCCTCCAAGAGCCGCCGCAATTGGGACCACCGCCGGCAATATTCCGGCCAGATCTAAGCTGCACGGATAATATTGACGGAATCCATTCTCAAGCTCAGAATTCGTGACACACAAACATCGATTTCTTGATTGGCATTTCGCGATTTATTTAATTCAGGAATCACCCAAAACCGCAATTGAATCAAACGCTAAGAACATCCATTGAAGATCAAATTTTGAACAAATGTGGAAGTCACTCGTCGGCGGCGGAGGAGATGAGGAAGATGAGCGGTCATCATCTCAAGGCTAGCTGATGGATGAATCCCAGGACCTCTGCGCTCTCTCTCCTACTCAGGTGGGTTTAGCTTTGCCCCATTTCCCCAAATTTCTCAAGATTCTTTGTTTTTACATTTACTAGGTCTCCGATTCAGTTTTTTTTTTTTTTCTCATTGTTTGCAGAGAGTGTATGGTCTTTGTTTGAGTCAAAATTGGTCTTTAAATAATGCTTGTTAAAAAAAACAACGATTGTTACAAAAAATTAACGGATGAATAGTTTTTTTTAGTTTTCCGTTATATTTTTAATGGGTGTTAAAAAAGTCGTCTCAAAATTTTGAAAATGTAAGTACGCAAACCACATTTGATGTTTCCAAAGTTTGCGAGTCAAATTGAAAATAATTGAAAGTACGCATGTCAGTTTTGCAATAAACTCGCGGATAAAACTTGTAGGTACTTGTTGAAGAACAATGTACTGGATGGACCCATTATGAGATTTATGTCATGGTCAAATGTCATAATTAAATCTCATAATAGTTATATCATTTGAATCCTAAGACCTGAGATTATCATGGTCTTCCACATGATGAACATTATGTTTGACGTACTCAAACGTTACCCCTAACCGGGTAGTTATAAAGGCTACGATTGGCGTAATCGGATTCTTGTAGGGAAGAATGATAAGTCAATATGGGATTTGTCCCTCTCTCAAGAGAGATATCTTCTTGGCCACTCGATGAGTGAGATTGATGATAGTGTATGGCCATACCCAAATGAATTGATGTGATCAATATCATTTGCTCATATCAATCTACTCGGGATCGAGAAAGCATTGGATAAGATAAGTTGACGTGGACCATGACTTATGTCCAATATGATATCGCGTGACAAAAGGATTGTGATATGTTATATAAGGTAACTTTGGACTTTCAAAGTTGTGCTAATTGGGTAGTCATAATGGCTTGCTAGAGTCCGCTTATGACTTACGGGTTCTGACTCGTTCAGGCTCGTTGCCAACTTAGTACAATCCTATTGGGTCACACACAATAGAACGGATTGAAAAGGATAAAATATGGGAATTGGAAAACCTGCGACCGTACGGCCATGAGATTGGCGTACGGCTCTATAGGAGCCGTACGGCCACTCCCCCCGTACCAGTCCAGTTTGTTCAGTTTTCTTGACTGTCAAGGAATCCCGATCCCAAACGGAATTAGGCCAGACCCTAATATAAGATATGCAGCCGGGTTTGACAGCCTCTAATGTTGATTTTGGAAATCAATAACAATTATTTTAAAAACAATAAATTATAAAGAGGTAGGATTATTTATTTTGTGATCCATGATCATCAAAATACAATAATCAATGAAGCAAAATAATTCGTACGAAAAAATCGTTTCTTAATCAAGCCTTGGGTCTAGCAATCCAGATCAAGAAGGTGTTCTTGATATACGTTCGACATGTGGATACCGATAGAGGGTGTTTGCTTTAGCACCTTAATGTCTGTGTTCATGGATGCGAACTTCAAGGGTATGTTTCTTTCATCTTGTATTTAATTTAATCAATATGCACGGATCCGGGCTCATGGGTGTTTGATCTTATGTTTATTTCGCTGCGCATAATGCATCGAAACCCAACAGTGGTATCAGAGCGCCGTTCATCCGTCCCCGCATGTATGCTTTACTACATTAATTTAGTTTAATCCCGACACATGTAGGTATCACAAACGTGGTGGAATCCGATGAGTATATGGGACCGCGAGAAGGTCTATATACTAGTGTGACGATTCCACTATTTTCTTAGAAACTCAAAAGGGACCCCGTCCCTCCGACTTATAAAAAAAATAAATATTTTCTTTATGTGGTTTGAGTCGTGTGCCTACTGTGTGTTCTAAGCCTCCTCATGGACCAAAAGTGTTACTCAAGACTAACAAGGGCCTCTTCTTCAATTTAGGTCCAATTGGTACTTACCGCATCTACCGAGATTCAGCAAACCGGCTAGTTCGTGAATTGATCACTCCAACAGCTCCGACAGCAACAATTTCGGCAGCTCCAACACCAACAACACCATGTCTCTTGAGCAACTCTCAGCTGTGGTCCAAATGCTCCAAGATCAAGTCTCCACTCTCAATAAGGAGGCCCAAAGCAAAGATGATCTTTGGCAATCCCATCTTGACAATCAAAGGGAGGCTCATGAAGCCGAGATGGACCAAATGAAGGCTAAACTCACCAAGCTTTCCAATGGTAAAGGCAAGGATGACAATGAAGAGTCCGAGTGGACCAAGGTTTTATTCGAAAGCCCTTATGTTAGTGCCCGTACCAAGAAAGTGGGGGAACCAAGCACCGAGAACAAAGATCACAAGATGGTTGATTCAATCATAGCTTACATAGACCAACGCTTCAACGGTCTCAACTTGGGGAAAGGCTCCGACACAAGCCTTTATCAGTCATCTATTCTCATGAGCACAATGGCTGCTCTCCCCGACAAGTTCAAGATGCCCGATATCAGCAAGTTCAAGGGTAACTCTTGCCCCATGGCACACATCGAGACTTACATATGGGCTATGGCTTCTCTCCAAAAGTGATGGCACAATGCCTCCCTCTTACTCTCGAGGGGCCCGAAAAGGATTGGTATGCAACTCTCCCGCTCACAATCCGTCTCAATTGGGACGCCGCCATGCTTGCCTTCAAAAGTCAATACCAAGGCAACACCACTCATCGCCCGACAAAGAAAGAGCTCGAGAACACCACTCAAAGGGACAATGAGTCCTTTATTGACTTCACAAGAAGGTGGAATGACAAGCTTGCTAAAATTGTCGAGAGGCCTAATACTAAGGAGCTAATGGACATCTTCCTCAAGTGTCTAAAGATTGATCTCCGCACCCACCTAAGTGGGGCTTGCAATGAAGATTTTTCTCAAATGTATGAGGCAGGGGTCCGAATGTATGACTTGCTCAAGGAGATCAAGAAAACTGCTCCTAGCTTCCGATACAAGGCCGCCTCTAACTCCACAAAAGAGGCTTCAGTCAATGTCGTCATTACCGACAAGGGGAATTACAAACAGGTTCCTCCACCACAAGGCAAGAAATTCCAGAATGACCGTATCTACACTCCTCTTCAAGGCATGACTATCACCGAGGCCTTTGAAGCCCTCAAGGCCAAAGGGAAAGTTACTCTTCTCCAAGGGCACAAGCCCAATGAGATCCGCACCAACCATGCCCATCACAAATATTGTGACTACCATCAACATAGTGGCCATCTTACCGAGGAATGCTTTATCCTCCGTAACGTTATTCAAGATCTCATCGACAAAAAAGAATTCATAGTTCCCAATGAGGGTGATGTCCATGTAATAGAGTTAGGAGAGTTTGGGGAGACCACTCATTCAATTCCAATTGTGAATGTGGGCTCCAATGTTTTGAATGAAATTGATAATTCTTGTTACGTTGTGACTTATGATGAGGTAATGAGGGAAGTCTTAGAGAATAAGAGATAAAACGGAAACGTCAACATGCTAACTCGATCCGGATGAGTCATAGCGAACAATCCCATCGCTTCTGCGACAAGCACCTCTTCTCCAAGGTCGTAAACTCGCGACTCGAAGATCCTTTGTTGGTACAATTCAAGAAGACTCAAGCAAACATATCTATTTGTGATCTCATTGCATCATCAAAGAAGCATCGAGACCTTGTCATCAGCAATCTCAACGACACATCAGTCTCTCTTGACACAACTCCCGAAGACCTTACTGCTATGATAGGCCACATACATTTTGGCAATGTCATCACTTTTGCCGACATGGACCCCATTTGGGTCCGATCAAAATGAGGCAATCTATCTCAAAGTGAGGGCAAGGGGGAGACCTATTTCAAGAGTCTTAGTTGACGGTGGTTCCGCACTCAACCTAATGCCTGGCCGAATCATGGGCATACTGGGGCTTAAAAGTTCGGATCTAAAGCCTTCTACTCAAGTAATCCGAGGCTACGACAGCACTGCCTGCACAGTCATGGGTATGGTAGAAGTAGACATTGAATTTGGGAGCATGGTTATGTCCGTCCCGTTTCAAGTGCTCGATGTACCCTCTTCATTCAATTTTCTCTTGGGCCGACCATGGATACATAGTTCTAATGCCGTCCCTTCAACTCTCCATCAGTGTGTCAAGTTCCGAAACAGAGATGAAATAGTGACTGTCATGGCAAAAAGTGTCACTATCCATAGAAATGGGGAACCCGTCCACCAAGTTCAGCATGGATTAAAAGACTCCACCCTCTCCGGCGTCTCAATCAATGCCATCGACAAAGAAGGGGGAAATAGACCATGGACCCTCGGCAATCGCAAAGTCCTCCGCATGATGAGGAATATGAACTACTTCCCCGGTTTAGGCCTAGGGAAATACCAACAAGGGAGAATGCAACCCGTGGAGGTCCCATTTGTCAAGAACAAGTTCGGTTTGGGGTAAGAACCTTTAGAGGATGACATGAAATATGAGCAAGCCGTCAAGAATGAAAAGGCCCGAGCTCACAGAGAAGGCCGTTACTATGAGATCCCCAATTTGAGGCCTTATCGCAAGACTTTAAATGGCTACTTTGTCCACCAGGGGGAAGATGTCCCGTACATAATCCTTACCAAGCCATGGGTCAACGGCAAGGGTATCAGAAAGCCCGGCCTTGAAGTCTTTGACGATTGTGAGATTCAGAAATCCGAAGAGGAACCAACTCCTATGTCACCCCGAGAATGGTGGGGGAAGAAAGTGACCATAGAGTCCGAGATAGAGATTACCGTGGAAGAGGAGTTAACTGATCTAGCCTCCATGTTCGAAGAACTTGCCATCATGGATGAGTGCCAAGTCAATGCCATCTCCGACAACACCGACACGAGGAGCAAGTCTATCAGAGAGATCAAGCCAAGCTCCGAGCCGATCAACAACTGGTATTCGACAAAGGGACCCGTGGTATCCGAGGAATTCTTGATCAAGAAAATTGGTTGCATTCCGCGCAAGGTTACAAAGGAAGATTTATTGACATTCACTTTCGAGTCCGAGAGTGTTTCCGACACCCTCACCCAAGAGGATATGGAGGCAATAGCCGAGCGTGTGTTCCCTTTCTTTGCTAATGAATTTTTTTATCTTTCTGGGTACCCCGAGATTGCCAACATCATAAATGATGAATTAACTAATAATGAATTTAATGAACTAGTTAATAACGATTCAAATAATGATGAAATAGACCACGAAAATGAAACATACTTGAATGAACTAGCTCAACAGGTCCGTAGTCGTGGTGAAAATGGTCCAGGGGCTGATGAAGAATTGCATGTTCTAATCTGGGTACCGATGAGGAGCCGAAAGAAACCAAGATCGGAAGCTTCTTCAAGGGGGAGACAAAGACAGATTGACTGCACTACTCAGAGAGTTCGTGGATGTGTTTGCATGGTCATACAAAGACATGCCGAGTTTAGACAGAAAGGTCGCCGAGCACAGGATTCCGATCAGAGACGACGCTAAGCCAGTCAAGCAGAAGCTCAGAAAGATCAAGCAGAATGGTCTCTACAAGTCAAAGAAGAGATAAAGAAGCTTCTCAGTGTGGGCTTCATCAAAATCATTGAGTATCCGACTTGGCTCGCAAATGTCGTGACAGTCAGAAAGGCTAATGGCAAGGTTCGTTTTTGTGTGGATTTTTGGGATTTGAACAAAGCTTCTCCAAAGGATGACTTTCCACTACCCAACATTGACATAATAGTCGACTCTACGGCCGCCTACGAGGTCCGATCATTTGTGGATGGGTGGGTTTGCTGGGTATAATCAGATTCTCATGTCCAAGGAGGATCAACACAAGACTGCTTTCACAACACCGTGGGGCACCTTTTGCTACACAGTCATGCCATTCGGGTTAAGGAATGCTAGGGATACTTATCAGAGGGCTGTGACAGACTTGTTCCATGACATGATTCACAAGGAAATCGAGGTCTATGTGGACGACATGATCATCTATTCAAAGGGGACCGACGGTCAACACTTGATCGACCTCCGCAAGTTCTTCAAGAGGCATTGACAACACAAGATGAGACTCAATCCCGCAAAGTGCACTTTCGGGGTTATCCGAGGCAAAGTTCTTGGCTACATGGTCACCGAGAGGGGAATTGAAGCAGACCCCTCAAAAATCAAGGCAATCATTGACATGCCTCCTCCAAAGACACAGAAAGAAATCAAAGGTTTCATGGGAAGACTTTAGTACATCAGTCGGTTTGTGCACCAACTCACTTCCATATGTGAGCCAATCTTCAAGCTACTCAAGAAGAATGTGGCTCTAGAATGGACCGACGCTTGCCAAGAAGCCTCCGACAAAGTGAAGCATTACATGACATGCCCTCCAGTTCTAGTTCCACCACACAAAGAGAAACCTCTCTTGCTCTACCCCACAGTGAATGATGAAGCCCTAGGGGCTATGCTAGCACAAGAGCAACGAGACTCCACAAAGGAGAATGCCATTTATTTTGTCAGTCGCCGATTTCAAGGAGGCGAAAAGAACTACTTTGTCTTAGAAAAGTCATGTGCAGCATTGGTTTGGGTCACTCAAAAGCTCAAACAATACATGGAAGCCTTTCCGATCAAGCTAGTAGCAAAAGTGGACCCGCTCCACTACATCTTCGAGAAACCTTTCATGTCGACAAGGATAGCCAAGCGGTACTTCATGCTCGCCGGCTATGATATCACTTATGTCACACTCAAATCCATCAGGGGGAAAGTGTTCAGTGATCAGCTTGCTGAATTTCCGTGTGACGAAGTGAAGGGGGAAGACTTACAATTCCCGACGAGGACTTGATTTGCACTACAACCGAGGAAAATAAGTGGCAACTTTTTTTCGATGGCGCAACCAATAAGCACGGTTATGGGTTAGGAATGTTGCTTGTCGATCCAAAAGACATCTACACTCTAATTGCAATTCGTCTTGAATTTGAAGCTACCAACAACATTGCTGAATATGAGGCATTTATAGCGGGGCTAGAAGCGGCCCTGGAAAGAAATGTCACAGATCTAGAAGTATTCGGTGACTCCGTGCTCCTTATCAATCAGACATCGGGTAAATGGTGAATCCAAGACCCGACCCTCCAACAGTATGGTTAGCACCTCGAGGAATTGGTTGAACAGTTTCAAGACATCACGTTCAATTATTTACCAAGAGACAAGAATCGATTTGCTGATGCACTGGCCACCATAGCCTCACTGGTTGAGATGCCTAAGGGAAAAATGGTGAAACCCTTCAAAATTACAAGAAGGACTAGTCCAGCATATTGCATGAGTATTGAGATCAATGAAGTCCAAACAAACCCCCTGTGGTACACAGACATCATGAATATCCTCAAAGACGACGTTTTCCCCGAGAACAACAATGGGAAATCTCGAATGGCATTGCAAAATCTAGTTGCGAGATATGTGTTGATTGGGAACCGAGTCTACAAGAGACACCACGAAGGGATCAATCTTTTGTGTGCAAATGAGACCGAAGCTCAAGAGATAATGCATGAAGTCTACGAAGGCGAGTGTGGACCCCATATGAACGGGATCATGTTAGCCAAGAAGATACTCCGTATTAGCTATTATTGGACTACCATGGAAAGAGACTGCATCGAGAAAGTTAAGAAGTGCGCCAAGTGCCAGTTCCATGCCAATCTGCAACATGCTCCACCGTCACAACTGTACAACATGACCACACCTTGGCCGTTCTCTTGCTGGGGCATAGATATCATCGGCAAAGTCCATCCTACGGGAAGCAACGGACAATCATTCATTCTAGTGGCCGTAGATTATTTCACAAAGTGGGTCGAAGCACAAGCTTACCGAGTTCTCAACGCCAAGAAAGTGGCCGAATTCGTTAAGAAAAATATCATGTGCCGATACGGTATTCCTCATGAGATCATCTCTGATAATGGTTCACACTTCGAGAAGGAAATGGATGCACTTTTGGTTGACTACAAAATTACCAAACACAAGTCAACCCCATACCGCCCCCAAGCCAATAGAGCGATCGAAGCAGCAAACAAGACAATTGAGATCATCATACGAAAAATGGCTTCAACAGTAAGGGATTAGCCCGAGAAGTTACCACTAGCATTGTGGGCCTACCGCACATCAATTCGGTCAGCAACAAGAGAGACTCCGTACACACTGGTTTATGGTTAGCCGTACTCCCAGTCGAACTTGAAATTCCCTCTCTACGAGTCTTGCTCGAAAATCAAATCAACGAGGTTGATTGGATGCAAAGTTGATATGAGCAACTAGCCCTACTCGACGAAAAGAGGTTAAGAGCGTTCGAACGCACAAGGGCTTATCAACAGAGATTGGCAAGGGCTTTCAACAAAAAGGTGAAGCCCCGAAACATCAAAGTGGGAGACTTGGTCTTAAGACAACATCCTCCCAATGCCATGAATCCCCTTGGGAAATGGGGACCCCGATGGATCGGTCCTTATCTGGTCAAGAAGATATTGAGTGGCGGTGCAGTCTGACTCGTAGACTTGGATGGCGATCAATTGCTGAAAGAGGTCAACCTCGACAAGCTTAAGAAGTTCCACGCTTAACAAATGAATACCATAAAAAAAAAGAAAATAATAAAAACGCTCGCTAGATTGAAAACCCGCAAGGGCGGCCTAGGAAAAAATTAGAGCAAGTGCAAAAAAGAAGCCCGCTAGATTGAAAACCCGAAAGGGCGGTCTAGGCAAAAACAGGGTGCACACAAAAAAAAATGGTCTTCATTTGTTTGAACTACAGAGACCTGAGCTTCCATACTGGAAGAACGTAGGCAACCATCAGGTGCGGTCTAAAACAATAATTTTTATCCAATCATGTCATAAACAAAATGCAATTCTTTATTCATTTCTTAAATTATTTTGATCATTACAACGGATAATGTTGAGATTAAAAGACAATAAAACATTTAAATCCTAAACAAGTGGTCTATTAATTGCAATCTTGGGGTACTAGGAAAAGTCTAATTTCTTCTTAGCTTTTGAAGAACCACCCGAACGGCTCTCAATCCTACTCTCTTGGGAGGCCTAGGAACACTGAGATGAACCACGACCTTCTGTGCAGCAAGACGCCTCCGAGCTTAAAAGTCATCCAAAGGAGTACCAAAAGGGTCAGCCAGAATATTGTTCGAGTCAGGAGCAGCTTCTCTGTATCTCAAAGCACTACTAGACTCAAAATCCTTTCCTAGCAGCTCAGCCCGAAGCGTGTCAACCCAAGTGATGCCGCGGTAAAGGGTGCCAAACAGATAATCCAGGTAACTCTCGGGAAGAAAAATGCTACCCCGATGAATAGGGATGGAAGCCTACCGATGACGGTCACTTCCCCAAGCCGACTGGAGCTCCCTTGAAAAGTCCGGACCCATGTATGAGACTTGACGAAGTATCCCGCTCCTCGGGAAAGGAACTATCTGCTGACGACCGAACTGCCTTAGAACTCGCTCAGGCTGATAAAATGAGGAATCTCTGAGACCGGGGAGGACCACATGCCCGAAACCTAAAGTCCATTCCACGAAAGGATGAAGCCCCCAAGAGGGAGGACACCACTCAATGTCAGCCAATCCTCGAGATGCAAAGAATTTCTTCCAACCATCCTCAGATAAATCTTGAATCAGTAGCTTTTTTCTATGAATAGAAAAAGGGGAAAGATCACCATCCGGGGAATAAATTCTAAAATGCTCTCGAAGCAATACAGTCAAAAGCAAGGAGCTTCCCCGTCTCATCTCACCCGTCCGGTGCAATTCATCCAGACCATGCAAGGTCTCCCTGTAGATACCCCGGGAGGAACCACGGCTTTAGGCTAGAGCGCGCGGAGTTATCCTAGGATGTCTAACTTGTTTTTAGAGTCGCCACCTATGTTTTGAGGAACATAAGAAAAACCTATTGATAATAGCCTAAGTTTGATTACGAAATCAGAGATTCTTTGTTTTGAGGTTCGGGGGTTAGGTTACGAGATGGGAAGTACCGAAACACCCATCCCGCCCAACTAAAGTTGGTCTTGCTTGATCAAAATCTACATAAATGATAAATGTTCTTCTTCTTCTTCTTTAAATCATAAAAATGGGTTGTGTAAAATAGAGTTTGGAATGTAGGAGATAACTCTTTAACCGACCTCAATGAGATGAGGTGATCATTAGAGTCATGTCCCAAAATGATTTGGGTGATTGCACTTTGATAATACAAAAGAAAGAGAAAAGAGATGAAGTTGAGAAGGGGAAAGAAATAGCTTTACCTAGACTTCAAGAGACTTCAAACACTTCTTGTTGAATTACTTGGAGAAATCCTTTGAAAATGCTTTGAAAGTAGAAAATGTGGTTTATTGCAATATGAGATTGAGAGCCAAAGGTCCAAGGTCGAGGTCAAGGTTTTCGGTCCTTAAAAATGGAGTTAAAGGGGGGGTTTTTATAGGTGAAAGAGAGATGTTTTTGGTGCCAAAACTCAGTCACCAAGAAATCTTTCCCGGGCAAAATCCTGTAAATTGAGCAAGGGAGAGAATCCTGGCCAGAAATCTGTAACCGACGCCCAGAGGCGCGCGCTTCCTGCTTTGGGGGCGGGAGGCGCGCGCGTCTGGATCCTCCTGTCGGAGGCGCGCGACTCAGAGAAAGAAATTTTGACAGAATGGACTAGAAAGTCAGCCCTGTTATTCAGTTTAGTCCCTGGACTTAACGAAGTCAGTCAGGAACTTAACGGAAGTGACAGAAACTAACGAGAAACACTTAAAATGGGGAGAAACACAAGATCAAATGTGCAATCGGGGTGAGCGGTCCAAGGCGGGGTGTCTACAGAGCCCCCTCGGCGACGTGGATTGCAAAGCAAAACGCGTCGACGAAAGTTAAAAAACACCCGCCGAGGACATCACCAAGAAAAGGCAAAGACTCGATGAAAGCAGGAATTTGAAATTGCGAGAGATAGTGGTGCGCTCCCTGTGTGAGCGGCTTTTATTGATAGAGGGGGTTGCATGATCCGTTAGGTGAACCTGCCGGCTGAATATGTTGGATGAGGCCGTTAGTGAATCTTTGAACGAGGCCGTTAGTGAACCTTTGGAGAGGCCGTAAGTGAACCTTTGAAGAGGCCGTTAGTGAACCTTTGTAGACGCCGTTGGTGAACCTTTGGGGAGGCCGTTGGTGAACCTTTGGAGAGGCCGTTGGTGAACCTTTGGAGAGGCCGTTAGTGAACCTTCGAGGACGAATCCGTTAGTGAAATCCATTGATGAGGCCGTTAGTGAACCTTTGTAGAGGCCGTTGGTGAACCTTTGAAGAGGCCGTTGGTGAACCTCTGGAGAGGCCGTTGGTGAACCTTTGGAGAGGCCGTTAGTGAACCTTTGAAGACGAATCCGTTAGTGAAATCCGTTGATGAAATATTGCTTTGAAGTCGCGTGCCACTTGGAGTCACACTTGACTTTGACTTGTGGGGTACGGGCACAGTTGACCGCGACCAGAAAAATGTTCCTGCTGGGGATGAAATGTTGAGATTGATTCTTGAGGGGGTATGGCACCCGTGACAGAACTTAGGGAGTTCGGAATCTGGAGAAGGACAACCTACTTTTGAGTGGGAGTTTCTATCCTACTTTCAATCTTTGACATGCCTTAAGGGCGGACCAGAAGAAGGTGTGCTCAACTGGGTGTCCGAGGACCGGGTCCGTGTCTTGATTTAGGCTGGAGATTTCTGACAAGGCCTTTTCTGAAGTGATCTAGACTTGGGAGGCGCGCGCTTTCCTCTGTAGGCTTGGGACGCGGGCGCATTTCAGACCGCTGGCGGGTGGCGCGCTCGTCTGGGAGGCGGAATTCCGGGCTTGACATTTGCTGGCCAAAAGAACCCCCAACAGCTATAATATCATCTTCTGTTCGACCACTTGATTCTCACAGCTCCTTTCTGCCATTTTGAACATCATATTATTGCTCAACTTTGCTTGTGATCAACATTTTCCATGGCTTCCAATTCTTTTGTTCTTGATGCCAAGGTTGTTAGTGGGTATGAAAAGGACTTGGACACTTTTGTGTATTCTTTCAAGACCCATCCCAAGAAGGCCTTCATTAAAGACTTCGGGTTCCGAATTCTTTTCACTTTGCGGACGTTGAAGCCTGATTGGGATTTGTTGAGAGCTGCCGCGGATTTTTGGGATTGCGATAGCCATACCTTCAACTTTTCAGCTAATTAAATGGTGCCGACTGTTGATGATTTCGGGGCCATCCTTGGCATGCCTTTGGCCGGTCGGATTGCTGTCTCTAAATATCACCGTGGTGCCATTGACTCTTGGGTTGAGTTACTGAATCTTCCCGTTGAGGACGTGAGGAAGATGTCGCACGGTACTGTGATTGACATAACTGAGTTGCCGATGTTCTTCAGTTTACACTCGGAGGATCGGTGGTTCAATCTTCCAAGAGGAATGCCATGGCCGCTTGTCTCTTTAGTGAAGTACTGTTTGTCACACACTTCGGGACTGCGGATGCGCAGTTGGCTGAGATTATTTTGCAAGCCAAGGAGCAACAATTTAGTATAATCCCTCTTATTGTAGGGGAGACGTTGCACGGCCTTGATGAGTTACATAGGACAGACAAGATGTGTCGGTGAAGCCCTTTGCTCTTGACCATATGGCTCTGAGAACACTTCAAGATTTATTCTCCGGATGGTGATTTGTCTCCTTTTGCTGTTCATAGGAGGAAGCTGTTGATCCGGGATTTATCTGAAGATGGTTGGAAGAAATTCTTTGCCTCTCGGGTAACCGTTGATATTGAGTGGTGCCCTCCTTCTTGGGGTATTCGTCCTTTTGTGGAATGGACTCTTGGGTTTCAGCACGTGGTTGTACCCGGTTTGAGAGATTCTTCATTTTACCAGCCAGAGCGGGTTTTGCGGCAGTTTGGTTGCCAACAGATAATTCATTTTCCGAGGGACGGAATGCTTCGTCCAGTTGCTTACATGGGTCCGGACTTCTCGAGTGAGCTTCAGTCGGCTTGGGGAGATGATCGCAACCGTTGGGCTTTTGCTCCTCTGCATCGGGGGAGTGTCTTCCTTCCAGAGAGCTACTTGGATTATTTGTTTGGCACCCTCTACCGTGGCATCACTTGGGTCGATGTGCTTCGTGCCGAGTTGTTGGGAAAGGGTTTTGAGCCTAGCAGCGCTTCGAGATATAGGGAGGCTGCTGCTGATTCGAGTAACATTCTTGCTGACCCTTTCGGTACTCCTTTGGATGACTTTTATGCTAGGAGACGTGCCGCAACACAGAAAGTTTCGGTGCGTTTTAGTGCTCCTCCGTTATCCAAGAAGAAAAGGATTGAGAGACGATCGGGTGGTCCTTTGAAGGCTAAGAGAAAATTGAACTTTTCTTAGTACCCTAAGAGATTGCAATTAAATTAGACCACTTTGTTTTAGGATTTAATGTTTTGATGTCTTTTGTTGCTCAATAAATCTGTTGTAATGGCTTGAATAATTCATTGAATGAATAAAAATTGCATCTTGTTATTTGAAGTGAATTGGGTATTTTTGATATGTTTTAGACCGTACCCGAAGGTTGCCTACGTTCCTCCAGTTGGGAGGCTCAGGTCTCCGTAGTTCAAACAAACAAAGACCATTTTTTTTTTTTTTTTTAATTTTTTTTTGTGTGCACCTTGTTTTTTGCCTAGACCGCCCTTTCGGGTTTTCAATCTAGCGGGCTTCTTTTTTGCACGTGCTCTAATTTTTGCCTAGGCCTCCCTTGCGGGTTTTCAACCTAGCGAGCGATTTTTTTTTTTTTTTTTTTTTTTTTTTTTTTTTTTTTATGGTCTTTGTTTATTAAGCATAGAACTTCTTGAGCTTGTCGAGGTTGACCTCCTTTGGCAGCTGGTCACCATCTAAATCGACGAGTCGGACTGCACCGCCGCTTAGTATCTTTTTGACCACGTACGGACCGATTCATCGGGGTCCCCATTTCCCCAGGGATTCATGGCATTAGGAGGATGTTGTCTTAAGACCAAATCTCCCACATTGATGTTTCGAGGCTTCACCTTTTTGTTGAAAGCTCTTGCCATCCTTTGCTGATACGCCCTTGTGCGTTCGAGTGCTCTTAGCCTTCTCTCGTCGAGTAAGGCTAGCTGTTCATATCGACTTTGCATCCAGTCGACCTCGTTGACTTGATTCTCGAGGAGGACCCTTAGAGATGGGACTTCAAGTTCAATTGGGAGTACGGCTTCAGAACCATAGACTAATGCATAAGGAGTTTCTCCTGTTGCTGACCGTATTGATGTGCGGTAGCCCCACAATGCTAATGGTAGCTTCTCGGGCCAATCCCTTCCTGTTGAGGCCATTTTCTTGATAAGGACAATGATTTAAGATAAATGCAAGACAATAGTTGTCAAGCCTATAAAGAAATATTTGTGGCTAAAACCTAAAATCCAAAGGATGTAATTGCTACCATGGCAATGTGATTGACCATTGGAAGAATTACAATTTGAATTAAAAGATCAAAAGGAAGTGTAGTAGGACTACCACTTCAAGTACTTATGTTAAAATTCTACTTAAAAGGGTAAAGATTAATCTATAGTTGATAATGATGCAATGGTTGCAACATTTGATCATAGGAACTTGCGAAGTGTCTTTACCTAGTGGGTTCATAATTGTTTTGAACAATGTTGTGATGTTCCTACTTTAACTAGAAATATTATTTTGGCTTCTTCATTAGAAGATTATGGATATTTCTTATTTCGAATAAGAAAGTGTTCCATTAAATATGATTTGCTTTATGTATTGCTAATCATATAAATGTGACTTTATATCCTTATCTTGGAAGAACAAAATAATGAGTGTGACGTAAATAATGGAAATCCGAATCTAAGGATGTAAGCGTTACATTCTTAAAGCATTGATGTCTATATCAATAATAAGAAACACATATCTAAAATTCCATGGGACGGACTTTTAAATTTACATGATTTTGAATTATGTGATATATGTGAGTCTTGGATATTGATTAAGACACCTCTTACTAATTAGTAGTTAAAGGAAAATATTGTTTTGGACTTATACATATTGATGTATGTAGTTCACGAAAGTAACAATGCTTGGAAAGGATTTCAATATCTCATGGCAAAAGTATTTGTGTACTTTGATCTGATCAGAGTAATAAATATTTGAACCATAGACTTGATGAGAATTCTGTAAAAAGTCTGCAGAATAAGAAAAACAGAAATCTGCAGATTGTCTGCAAAATGCTGTCTTTTCGCCTTATAATAAGTTAAATTGATCTTTAATTAAACTTCTGGATTATGTGCTGGAAACAGCTGCGCTTACACTAAAATGAGTTTTCATCTAAGCAGGTTCGACTGATACCATATTAGATATGTAATGAAAGAAAACATAGTTTGTCTTCATAAAGATTTATGATGTGATCCTTTTGAGAAAAGTATTGTCTTGGACAAAATCACACCAAATCTAATTAATGTATTTCTCATGGGATATCTTAATGATATTGATTTTACACCCTTTAAAGAGTACAAATTTTTGTTACTCTAAATAACACTTTCTAAATAAATCGTTTATCTCTAAAGAACTAGTGGGAATAAAATGTATCTCGAAGAGTTCGAGACCCAGAAAATGACATAGAACCTAAGATGGAAGTTGAGAAAGTTTCACAAGGAGTTGTGGAAATTCATTCAAGTATACACAAGATATTTGCATAACTGATAGGGTACTATCTATAACAAAAAATATTGATTTCTCGTATTAGAAAGTAATTGGGAAGATATCATTGCGAATGATTGACCTATTACCTCTCAAGATGAAAAGTCCGCTCCGTATTTAGATCAATGACTTGGAGTCATAAAATCTAAAAAGTGCAATCCATGTATCATAATCAAGTTTCGAACTTGATTGTTCTACCCTAAGGCTTAAACCAAATGATAGAAAATGAGTTTTCTTGGAGAAAACAGACATGGATCGCAAGGTGCATATTGATAAAGCACGACTAATTGAGTAAAGTTAATTATAATATCGATTATGATGAAACTTTATCACCCGTAGTCATGCTTAATGTTATTAGAATTCTAATTTCATACCCCTCATATTTCAAATATGAAATATGACAAATGGATGTCAAAACTATATTCCTTAATAGGAATACTTAGGATGTGTTTGATACAACCTAAAAGTTTTGATTGATCCATAAAATTCTAATAAAATATGCAAGTTGCAGAAATCCATGAGATGGATTGAAGCAGACTAATTGGAGTGAATTTTCATTTTGATGTAGTATTCAAAATGTTTGAATTCATCAAAGATGAGACTTGTGATTACAATAAATTTAGTGGGAGCGTAATATTATTCCTATTCTAATATATGTGGTTGACATATAATTCATTTCGAAAGAGTTTCTAAATGAAAGACTTGGATAAAGCCGCTTATATCCTTGAAATTATGATTTATGGAGATAAATCTAAAAGTTGATTGGTTAAAGTCAAAGTACAATATAGACAATATAGTGAAATGTTCACTAAGCAAGACTCTTGGAGAGGTACTTGCTAAAGTCTAATGGCACTACTCTGGACATGATTTAGTCTCTATTGGAAGACTAATGAGTAAAGAGTACATGATTAAGATTCCATATGCTTCGGCAATTGGATCTATCATGTAAGCCATATTGATGTACTAAGGACCGGATGTCTCATGTACTTGAAGTATGATGAGATGATACAATCGCGATACTAGTGATAGTCACTAGATAAGAAACACCCTTATGTTTTGTGAAGAACTAAATGATACATTCTTGATCTTTGATGTAATGAAAAATGATCTTGTGAAGAACTAAATGATACATTCTTGATCTTTGATATAATGAAAAATGATCTTGTAATAGTTACATAGATGCATTTTTACAAACCAACAAAGTTAAAAATTGTAGTATAAATACATGTTTATATTTAATAATAGTGTTAGAAGAGTTCTAAAATATACCATACTATTGTACAAAAAGTTGAGTAATCTAATAGCATTAGATGAAACTAGAAAAGTTATTTTGATAAGATACTAATTAGTAAAACTATAAATCGTTTCTAGTATAACTAATTTATGGACCTTCATTGTGTCAATAATTGTTATTACACAATACAAGTGGCTAATGTCTTATCTAAACATATGCTCGGGGTTTCTATCTTATTCGAGAGATCGTCGAAGATGGGAGATGTCTAAATATGCAAAAATACCGTATGATGATAACAAGGATAATCATCTTACATAAGATTGATTGCAATAATGATGGAGATCATAAACTAAGCTCAATGGGTATTGGATACACTTTGATTGAGCCTAGTGCAAGTGGGAGACTGTTGGATATTATGCTATAGCCTTGAGAAAGGCCTATACGTTACATAATAGCTGCAAAGTTATAGAGATAACGAACCCGATTATTATATCTTTTGCATGTTATTATAATAATCATTGTCCCTAGCACTAATGAAAGGCTATCATGAGTTTAATGGATAATCATATGATGATTATGGTGCATAGGATGCGGATAAAACTTGTGTGTACTTGTTAGAGAACAAAATTACTGGATGGACCCGTTATGAGATTTATGTCATGGTCAAATGTCATAATTAAATCTCATAATAGTTATATCATTTGAATCCTAAGACCTGAGATTATCATGGTCTTCCACATGATGAACATTATGTTTAACGTACTCAAACGCTACCCTAACCGGGTAGTTATAAAGGCTACGATTGGCATAATCGGATTCTTGTAGGGAAGAATGATAAGTCAATATGGTATTTATCCTCTCTCAGAGAGAGATATCTGCTTGGCCACTCGATGAGTGAGATTGATGAT
>JAOWBW010000137.1:948296-1004347 GCA_026119855.1 Campanula takesimana | reverse complement strand
GCATTAAGATGGAATTAATGTTCACTTGCACACTTAACTGCTGAACTGCAAAATGTTAGAATCAGACATCATGCAATAGCAATTGCTATATCCAAAAATGGTCTTCTGATCTACTGATGTTTCAGTAACCTTCTATACTGAGTACTAACTATCCAAAAGCTTAAAGCATAAAAAATGACATACAGGGTTGTACAAAAATAGATGTCGTAAAAAGCCTGTGTCAGAGGTGAAATTTCCCAAGATAATTGAATCCGATAAAACTCTTAATAAAATGAAAGATTAGTAATTAAATCACATACCAGCAAATTAGGGAACATTGCTGCAGTATAAAGCTTGCGTTCAGAACAGCAATTAAGTTTTAGGTAACTATGGAAACAATCTCAACATGACAAGTAACACGAGTATTATCAGACTCATGCCATAATGAAAACGTTACCTGAAACATTCAGTGGAATCTCGTATCAGGAAAGAATACTGCTCAGCAAAGAACCTGTAAATGACAAACCCCCAGACTGAAAGATAGTACATATTTCAAAATGCATTGTCCACTTTCTAGACTAAATTCAGCTCTTTGCAACTCATCTCTCTTCCCACAGAATCCAAGTCACTAGCTTAATCCAATGATTGTAACAATGCGGGACTACACCCTCCAACTCATGCCCCATTTTTTGACTGCTTAGCTTGCTATGTCTCCCCCACTCCACGCCTCGTCTCCCACTCCATGCTCAACCATTTCCTCGAACAATAGGCGTGCATCTTTTCCACCACCCAATCAAATTCCCTATCATCCTCATCGGTCAAACCAGGATAGTGGATAACAGCTCTTTCCTTGTCAATGGGTTGATTTTCCTCCACAAGCACCGTTAAATTTCTATGTAACATCAAAAGTTTCAACCGCTCCATGCCTCTTCATCCATTTTGTCAAACAGTTGGTGTGCATTGTTTCCCGTGTTAAATTTCTTCGAAAGTTGAAGGCCTGAGGTGTAATTGTTTTCTACGATATGGTGTAACTGAAACACCAACATTTGTTTGAGCACATTTGGGATAGAAAATGGAGTATTTTCTTATTACAGCAAACTGCAAAATGTTATGAAGAGAATTTCATAGCTCTGAGTTTCATTTTCATGGCATGAGAAACTACGATAGGGACCTCTTATCAAACACCTTATGACCAACCCAGATGAAATATGGCTCCCAAACTGTTAGTGATTTACAAGATATTCCCGAGACCGCTACAACATAGAGAGTAAAAGCATTTGTGTACAAGTATGCACTAAAAGTGACTGTAGATCCACTGGATTTGCATGAGAAATTGCCAAATAACACTCAATTTTTTTACAGGGTTGGCATTAGAAATTCGAATAACATCTCCGAAATAGTTGGCATGTACGTACTCCCTCCGCCCCGGAGTAAGAGTCCTACCCCTCATTTGCACGCTTATTAATAAATATTGAAAGTGATGTAAATGTTGTGAGCGTAAAAGTAAAGTAGGAGAGAGAATGAGTGGGAGATAATAGTGAATTGATTGGTGTTGAGAGTATAAAAGTAAAATAGGAGAGAATGAGTGGGGTGAATAGTAAAGATTCTTTGCCATTTTAGGAATAAGACTCTTACTCTGGGATGTACCAAAATGGAAAATAGGACTCTTACTCTGGGACGGAGGGAGTAATTCATTTCATACATCCTACAAAAAGCTCAATTGAGTTCATAACTTATAAAACACACAAAAATCAGGAGCGGTTCAACATACAACATGCTTCAAATATTGAAACGCCCGGATTTGCATTTTGTGGAGACAAGATTGATGCGGGTCTCTCACAAAGGTAAGATGCATAGTCTGGAGCTAGAAGACCAAAAATGAAGATCATACTGATTAAGCGAGTGAAGACGGAAAGAGCTAGCCCTAAATAGGACCAGTTCTAAAGGCATGGTCCAAATCAGAAATCAAGTCATTAACATCTTCTATCCCAACAGAAATACGAACAAGATCCTCCGTCAGACCTCTGGCCTCACGTACTGCTGCGGGTATGCTTGCATGGGACATGAAGCAGGGCAAGCTTATGAGGGACTTCACACTCCCTGCCAAACAGACGACAAATACAAAGACAGTGAGCAATAATCATGATCTAATGTGCTTATAATCTCTGATAGATCCAACACCTAGTGCTTGTAACGTTGTTCGGTTTTTCGCAAATAGTCGTATTTGTACATTCAAAAAGCGTGAAAGACTAACAAGGTTTTCACGACTTTTACCCATTTACATGCATGTTTTTTTCAAACATATAAATAAAAGTGTGCAAGGTTTGGAAGCTCTTTCCTCTATTCTTTATTTTTTTTCTTGCTTTTATCTTCAGGGTTTTTTTTTTTTTTTTTTTTTGGGGGGGGGGGGGGGGCGTGGGTGGGTGTTGAGACTTGAGACTTTCATTAGCTAAAGGTAAAATAAACTACAAATACTACATTTATCTATCTTTAAAACTCCAAACTTCCAACAAGAATGTTAGCTTAATATATGTTGTTCGATCTGATTGATCCCATTCAAGATCAGGTTTATATCACATAAGGCTGTAGAGAAAAGTATAGCCAACATATCAACTTTAGTACGAAGATAAACATTACCAAAGCTGACAGTTATGCTGAAATATTGGTGGTCTCAGCAATATGCTTAGAGAGCGCCAAGGACCCTGTCAAGAAACTTAGAACAGATCCTGCACCCTTGGCCTGCAATGCAAGAAGTATCTCAAAAGGTTGAGAGAGAAAGAGAGAGGACATGGGCTAGGGGTCAATATTATACAAAAAGCAATACCTGAGAATAGTGTAATGAGCGTCCTGGATGGCCAGGAAGACCAGCATAATTAACCCTATTCACACGCGGATGTGTTGAGAGAAATTCAGCAATTTTTGTGCATTTTCCTAGCAAAGATGTCAAATAATTGATTATTAGAGTGACCATCACAATGATGAAAGTAGCATCCAGATAACAGGCATCTCCAGAGGACATTAGTAAAAATAATACATATGTTGACTTCCACCATGATAATATACTCCCTCTGTCCCACCTCACTTGAGACTTATTTCCATTTTGGTCCGTCCCACTTGAGACTCCCCAAAATGGTAATCTTTTTATAATTTTATATTCAATCTACCTCACCCACTCATTCTCTTTCTTCATTTTCCACCACACAATTCATTCAACCAACCTACTATTAACCCACCCCACTCATTCTCTCTCTTTATGTTCTACCACACATTTTCCTTATTTTATTCTTTTTTCTTAGTTATTGTGCCCACCTCTTAGGTCTCAAGTGAGGTGGGACGGAGGGAGTATCGTAAAAAAGAACAATCAAATCATTCTGAAACCTAGACAATGAAAAGGAATCAGAGAAACTGATTTAGGACATCTCAAATACAGATTATAAGCGGGTAGACAAACTGGGTGGCTGGAGATCTACATAGGTTTGTACAATCCCTTACTATTTAGTCGCTTATAAGACTTTAACATGGGATCTGAAACTTTAGATAGACCAACCTAGAAACATAGAGACACCAACTTATTAATGATATCCAAAGGTGCCAAACTGGAAAGGACAGTACAACTGTAACAAGAAAAGCCCTCACATCTGATAATGATTCATTAATTAGATAGCAACGTTTCCAAAGTGAAATGTGCATAGATAATATTGAGGGTGGGAAAAAAATTAAAATTGAGTAACACGGGGGACTAATTGAGTTAGATTCTGAGTTCTGACCGATGCCTAGCATCAAACGCAAACATTAGATTTGAATAAATAGCGAGATACTAATATAGAGGTTAATAAGATTTTGAAAAGCCCAATAATACACTTGTATAACTAGGACAAGTCTGACTGGCACCTGTTGCTTCTCAACGCGTAAGGCCATAGTCTTAATGCCACGTAAACAGATCCAACAGTCAAATGGCGCCAATCCGGAGCCTTCAGCATTTTGCAGGAAATACAAGTCCTTCGCCAGCCTGGTTTGGAAAGAAAAAGGCCAGAAAATTGTTATGATCAATTACAAGTTTGATTCCACAATAAACTCTAAGTTCTCCCAGTACATATTTTGGCTTCTGGAGATTTAAAATCCCTTAATGTACTAATTGGGAACGACTAAGCAAAAGGAATAAGAGGTCTTCTGCATATGCAAAAGATTTGGAAACCAATGCTTCTAGACCTTTTTTTAGTACTACTAGTCTTCGTTCTGACAGTTCCAACTATGATTATATGATTGCTTGAATGTTAAAACATAACTGAAATCTAGGTTGAACCGGGTACACAAGTAAAGAAAATGAAAGTATTAGCAGAAATAATTGTCGTCTCACATGCATTACAAGCGATCGGTTGATGGTTCTTCATCTGGCTATAAATGTATCTGGTCCTCCAATAAACTAATGTTAGCTAGAAACATGATTATGAATCGTACATGGTATTAGATAAGTAGTGTGGTCACACTGTACCAATGGCAGGACTATCAGCTGTTCGTAACAGGATGTGGTTACTTTAACATTTCTTAGATAGAGATTTTAAGGACACATGTAAATTTTGCATGTTACTATGTCAAATGAATTTTAAGCAATCATTGGAGGGCCAGCCAGTTATGCATGCAGTTATCTACAGATGAAGCAAACTCTATTTTCTTTTATCATATATGAGCAGATCTTACAGCATGCTCGAAATTTTCTTCAGTGGTGTTGACCAATTAAAAATAAACAACCAGTAAAAGGATATAAGAACATAACATCTGTAAATCTAATAGCCAGTTCCGATGAACAGTGTCAACCTACAATATGTTGATTGTATCAATGAAAGAAGAACCCCTAAGATTTCATCATTTCCTTTCGAAATTTAGGCAGCTCACAAAGAATAATACAAGGACTAGAGGACAATAAATTCAAATCACATTTTAGAAAATAATGGCTGGAGACTCTAGGCGACTTTTAATCTGAACATAAATAGTCCATGCGTCCAATGAAAATAATGTGTCATGTACAACTTTCACTGTTGTAGCTTACAGATGAGACTAGCTCTTGGGACAAACTAAAAAGGAAAGTGGATAACAATTCTTGGGACGAACCAAAAAGGAGAGTGGATGATTATTATTTTGTGATGGAGGGAGTTAATAATAGACAGGAAGAGCATGCTTTTGAGTTATGACAACTCCGACCACAGACATGCCACATGAAGAGGCAGCCTTCCATAACAATGTGCTTAAAAAAAAAAAGTAAGGGGAAAAAAAAGTTACAATAGAAAGTACAACCTCTCCCCTTTCACAGCCAGCACACCTGCCATGACATCACTGTGGCCAGCAATAAATTTTGTAGCTGAGTGCATCACTATGTCTGAGAAAAATAAACTGAATAATTATTACAACAATATACTCCCTCCGTCCCAGTTTAAGGTTCTTACTTTCCTTTTTGGTATGTCCCAGTTTAAGGTTCTTCGTTGCTTTATTCCTTAAATGGCAAAGTATGAATAGTGTTTTGGACAATCTTGTCCTCATAAAGTTCATATATTACAAAAAAAACCATCACTCATCCATCTACTTTTCACTCACTTGCTTTATGAATGGACAAATATATCCTTCACACATTAATGTTGTTGACTCAAATTTGCCTTGGTTCTTAATAAGCGTGTAAAGTCAAACTAAGAACCTTAAACCAGGACGGAGGGAGCACTACTTTTCATGAAAAGTCAACAACTACAACAAACACAATATAACTTGTTATACCTGCTCCGAGCTCCAATGGTTGGGACAGTACTGGAGACATAATGCTATTGTCCACCAACAGGAGGGCACCATGAACATGAGCCAGCTCTGCTATTTTCTGATCCAAGAATCAACAAGAAGAGCAACGGATTGTTGTTATAAAACGGCACCTTCTAGCAATTATCTTAATCAGGAGTATTTTTTTTAATGGGATTAACATGTGTTCCCGTCCCCACCCCCTCTTGGGCAACTCGAGCATCACCCGTTGAATAAAGTCAATAAACTAAACATTGAGCAAGCCTATTCACGTCCAATGTACTTTTTAAGCATTCTGTTTTATATTGATTTACAAATAATATGATTTATAGTATTAAAGCATGAATGAAATAAATGTGGAGACCACTTAAGAAATTTTACCACATGTTGTCCCATCAAATAACAACAAAGAAACAGCTGTCACACTTGACTTACACGAATATCAGAAATTTGTTGCCGTGGGTTTGTAGGGCTCTCCACCCACACAAGTTTAGTCCTTGGGCCAATTGCAGAAGCAACCTCCTCTAAATCAGTTGTATTCACTCGTCTACAAATAATACACATAACTGTATGAATACTTGAAATTAATTTGAAGCTAATGGAAAAGAAAACAATACTGCTCAATCCTAAAAAAAAGAAGGAAAACTATTACGAACTTAACCACTACTCCAGTCTTTGGAATGACTTGTGAAAGCAACCGATCAGAACCACCGTATATATCATCGCCAGCAACAATTTCTTCACCTACAATCACAACTATATGTAATCAATATGAAAAGCATAAGATATATATATAGGCATCAGAAAAGCTTCCAAGAGAAGGTAAATTCATCTGAACACATACAAACATAATCTCGTAGTGCAACTCAGAAAATAGAAAAAAATAATAATTTATATTAAAAAATAAATAAATTTAGGTCCCAAGTAAGGGCTGATAATCCTGGCAAATCATATACTCTAGCTCAAATGATTATATGGAGTACGTATATAAATGAAGAAGAATAAAGCACAGATTACTTCCAGCACGAATAAAAAACATTAAATGTATATGAGTTATTATTCTTTGTTGGCCCTTAGAATTTGGATTAACAACTTGAAACAGTAAGATAAAATAGTGTGCACAATTGGATAATATGAAAAAGTTGGGAAATTTTTCACCAGTTCCGACCAGACGACTAACAGCAGCTAAAGCAGCCATTCCACTAGTAAAGCAAAATGCTCGGTCTGCTTTATCAAGTTTTGCCAGGATGCTGAAATGTGCAACGAGAATACTAGTAATACAACACAAGGAAATATGTAAAAATGGACAAATTAACAACATTATGCATAGCAAAGATGACCTTTCCAACATATCACGTGTAGGGTTCCCACTTCTAGTATAGTCATAGGGGCCATTTTCAGTTGCAGAAGGCTGTACAACAGTGCAGATGAGAATTTAATGCATGTACATTGAGCACATAAGTAAAATGTTAACTTCGGCTCATATGTTTTGCATTCAGCAACAATCATAGAAATATAAATAAAAGAATAAGTGAAAGAACTAGGATAATATTGAAATATGTTATATGTATTAGTGCTTAACAATATGCTACGAGCTTAAGCTTAGCAGCAGATGCACACGTCACAACTTAAATCACTATTTAGACAAGCAGTAAGTTCAACTCTTCCTAATCTAGTAAGTTCAACTCTTCCTAATCTTTTAGTAGTCCTCCCACAGTACCCATCACTGAAGCTTGCTCTTCTCACAGAAGAAAGCAGAAAAAGAAATAGTAAGAAGCGATACCAAAATAATACTACCTCTGTCCCAGAATAAATGTCGCCCTTTTTTGTACATTAGGAACTTTGAGCAATAATTTTAGGTTAATTTAATTATCCTAATGAAAATTTAAAAATTGTTATTGATAGTATTTATGATGGTGTATCAGTAACAAGTTTTATAATTTTATTAGGATAATTAAATCAACCTAAATTTATTTTTTAAAGTTCCTTCGTACTAACGTACAAAAAAGAGTAAACTACAAAATTGACCCGCGTACTATTGACTCAACATCACTTTGACATGCGTACTATCAACTCAGTAATAGTACTACGCGTACTTTACTTTTATTAATTAAAACCCTAAGATTTCTAACGCCAGTTAAAAATTAAATGGGGCTATTAACAATTTAACGAAAAGTTAGATTCATGTTTTTGAAATTGACCCTATACTTTAAAATGGCCCCCATTATCATCATCTTTCCTCCCTCTTCAATGAACCCATCCAAGTGCCGCCCCATCTCCACCCACACCGCCAAATCCATCTGAAAACACTGATGCCCTCCCTAATAACCTCGCCATCCGTCTTTTTCAAGCCGCCCCCTCTCTCAAACCCGGGTTCCGGAATATTCTTGCTGACCTCGTCGGGAACGGAGCGCCGCCGGTTTGTGTGGTTGCTGATATGTTGTTAGGGTGGTCGGCGGAGGTTTCGCATCAGTTTGGTATTTTCCATGCGATATTTAGTGGCTCCGGTAGATTTGGATTGGCGTGTTATTACTCGGAGTGGATGAATTTGCCTGGCCGGAATTCTGATTTGGTCGAGTTCACCTTGCCAGATTTTCCAGAAGCCGGCCGATTTCATGTCTCTCAGCTGCGGACCGCTGTTTTGAAGGCCGATGGTACGGATCCTTGGTCGAGGCTCCAGTACGAGAATCTTCCTATATGGGTAAATGCTGATAACAATTAGTGTAGGTGGTGGTGGCTGATGGATTTGGCGGGGTGGGTGGAGATGGGGCGGCACGTGGCTGGGTTCATTGAAGTGGGAGGAAGAAGATGATAATGGGGGCCATTTTAAAGTCTAGGGTCAATTTCAAAAATATGTATCTAACTTTTCGTTAAATTATTAACAGCCCCATTTACTTTTTAACTGGCGTTAGAAATCTTAGGATTTTAAGTAATAAAAGTAAAGTACGCGTGGTACTATTACTGAGTTCATAGTACGCATGTCAAAGTGATGTTGGGTCAATAGTACGCGGGTCAATTTTGTAGTTTACTCGTACAAAAAAATGTGACATTTATTCCGGGACTGACGGAGTAAACAAAGTTCCTTCCCCTAATAACCTCAACTCCCCTGAACTTCTCTAGGATGTAGATATACGTTTTAACGTTTTATATTACTCCCTCCGTCCAAAATGATAGTCCATCTTTCCATTTATGTTTGTCCCAAAATGATAATCATATTTCTAAAATTGGTGTGTTAAAATAAGTGAACTTCCAAACTTAACCTTGTGATGAATCTATCTAGTAATGCAGGGTTGTTGCAAGAGAGAGTTTAGTGGAGTAATAATTAAACCTCACTATGGGTAGTAATGAAATTGACAATAAATTGTCAATGTGTTCGAATAGTCAAACGGGACTATCGTTATGGGACAGAGGGAGTATTATCTTCTTCTTTTTTGAAACCAGGGAGTATTATCTTCTAAAAACATAATTTTTATATTTGCATTCATAGGCCTCACACCAGTATGCAGCCACTGAATTAAAGATGTAAAATAAGTAGACATAGTTTCAATTCCTCTACCAGGAGAAATGAATCAATATCACCAAAAAAATCCATAAAACAAGGGGTGTGAAGGCATGCCTGCTTGAATGTAGCTGTTTGATATAGAGGTGTACTCAATGCCCCATATGGATCAAAACTGTTCTCGAAATTCATAAGCATTGTTGATACACTCGGCTCCCTAACATCCAATTCTGCCACCATAAGAAAAATGATTCAACCCTCAAAATTACAAATGAAAATCATCTCCTAATTACCATGAGTGTCTCCAAAAGACAAACCATCTATGCATTCCGCAACATTGCCAACTGTTGCTGACGAGCTAACATCCATCTCTTTATCTCTATAACACCTCAGCGCATACTTTTTAAAAAACAAACCAGGAGACTTCTTGTCAATCACCAGAGCTTTACACCCAAAACTTGATGGAGAATTCACGACCACAAACCCCTAAACAAAACAAAAACATCATCATATAACATGTAACAAGTTAGTACTCTGCATTTGGTTGCAAATAAGGATATTACTGCCCATTTGATCCAACAGCAATCATGATGTTATCCATAATACTGAACTACAATGGAATAAAAGTTGTGCTCTCTATGTCCCAAACAAGAGTCACCTTTGACAAGTCCAAGTTTACAGGATAGAGTTTTACTTCAGTTAACCCTCCTGAAATCACACTAAAATCATTTCCTACTGAAAAAATTACTCATTATTTTTGGATAACAAAAACAGTAAGTGCAGCTGTTTTTTGGAGGGTTATCCAAAAATGTAACGCGCTATCATATTTTTGGAAATAATTTCCACTCTAAAGAAACTACTTATTTTTTTGATAAACAATAACAGTAAGCACAAAACTATTTGTGGAAATTATTTCCACTCTTAGAAACACTATTCTTCTTGGGGATAAGCGAAAATGGTAAGTGCAACTTTTTTTTTTTTTAGACGGAGGAATTAGTAGATTGACATCAATAGGAATGATCATCACCATTGTTGCAAATGAATGAGCAAAATGAGAAAAGTACAAGGAAAAGCAATAAACAGTAACCATACCAAGTTTGAGAATTTTCATAATCATGTCATTCAAGAAACGCAATAAGTTCAATGAATGCTTAAATTGAGTGTTAGCACTATCAAATTATGTTCTACTAATTCACATAAATCGCCAAATTCAGATACGAAATGGAAAATTGAAGGGTAAGGCGTCACTTACATGGTCGGTGACGTTGAGGTCAGTAGGAACGGAGCTAAATAGCAATCTGAGGGATAAAGATGAAGACATTAATTAAATGAAATTGGAGTTAGGGTTTTGGACAGGATGAACAAGCAAAATTGAGAAGTAGTCATTTGAAATAACAGGAAACGGGTCGGACAGGTTTGTCGTCTAGCAAACTGGTTCCTGTACCAAATGTAGGGTTGTAATTGGTTCGGTTCAAACCGCGGTTTGAGACCGAACCGAACCAAACCATGTGGTTTGGTTTGGTTTTCAAGCACCAATGGTTCGGTTCAGTTTGAAATGTTGGCAAACCACATGGTTCGGTTTGATTTGTGGTTTGACATTCCCAGACCAAACCAAACCGAACCAAACCTAACCGCGGTTTAAGACCGCGAGACCGAACCACCAAGCCGAACCGCCAGACCAAACCACATTACATAAACTAATCCTAGCCCCAGTTTCACATCTTATTTAATATTTTTGTATATTTATTAAAATTTATTATTAGGTCATTACATAGCTAATCCTAACTCTCATTTTGTATTTTATTTAATATTGATTTCATCGTTTGTTATCTTCATTGCAATTTACGATACATATTATCAAATTCCCTCCACGATCTATATTATAAAGTGTTTTTTTTCCCTTCAGCCTCTCTCTTCGCCTAGTCTCTCTCGTCATCCGACTTTCCTCTTGAAGATCCACATCTTTCGCACTTCCTCCGTGATCATGGAAAATTAAAACAAATGTAATAATGAGTTGCGGTTTGAATCGTGATTTGAACCGTGGTCTAAACTATGGTTTGAACCGTTGTTTGAACCACGTAATTAAACCGCGGTTTAAACCAAACCGAACCAAACCATAACGGTTTGGTTTGGTTCGGTTTGTAATATTTCATGGTTCGGTTCGGTTTGAAATTTTCACAAACCGATGACTAGTGGTTCGGTCCGTAAATACCCGCAAACCGAACCATTTACACCCCTAACCAAATGAACGATTTACTGAACCCGCACCGCAAACTCGTCCCGCACTGTTTAACCCGTGAAATCTGTTAATTTCCCTCATTCCCAAATGAAAATGAATGTCCAACAAATTTTAAAATTTGGATATTTATTTGGCATAATTCCTCAAGGCCTCCTCAACGAGATTATTTCTCCGTAAAAGTTCACACGAGATCAAAAATTCCACACACAAATAGAGGCCCGGATCAAAATCTCATACAAACCCACGCTTCCTTCCCGTCAATCTGATACCTTTGGGTATAAGACCAAAATTACTTTTATATTTAGCTATAAAAGTATTTTTTTTTTTCACAATTTGAATGGAACAAATTACACTTCTAACTAAGTATAAGAGTAATTCTAGTCTTAACCATTAGGTATTTGGAGAGATTTTATAATTTTTCTTAGAAAATGTCAAAAATTGTGAACATATACTCTTATACCTTGGTAGGGATGGCCAAACCGGACCGGAACCGGATCGGAGAAGCACGAAACCGGAGCAAACCGGCGAATAAACCGGAACTGGAGTAACCGGAACCGGGAATCATAAGAGCCGGTTACGGTTCACATGTCGCGACCCCGACCCCGCGGGCCCGGAGTACGCGAGCTGGACGTCGACTTAAACAATAAACACTAAAATAATGAAGATAAAAATTTCCTTTTATACCAAAAGATGATAACACAAAGTTTTGAAATCCAACTTGAACCACAAAATATAAACTGGTGTAAGCTCCATAAGCTTACACCCAAAAATGATAAAATATACAAATTCTAATGACGTCAAGTTTGGTACAACTATTCCCAAAAGGTTACACATTTATGTAATGTAAACCCACCAATAACAACTTGCCCCAAAAGCTCAACCCTCGCGACGTCCTGTCTCGTGATCAGCGAGTCTAATCCTTTCCACCTAGGGGGGTTAAGGAAAAAACAAAGACAAAAGAAAAAGGGGGGGAGATAAATCTCAATAAGTTACTAATGCAACTACATGACATGCTATGAGGCAATAAGCAATAAACAATAATAAATATCACTTAGCACATAGCATTTATCAACTAACAGATAGCAGCGGAAATAAACAAGTAACAAAGAATATTAGCCAAGGTTTTCCAACTGAAAGAACCAAATAAAGGTCGCTGCGCAGCTTCAATAATCAACAATCAACGTCTTCATAGTAGCATGAAAGCTTGAAGAGAAAATCTCCGGTACCGGAACCAATAACCAATAATAGCAAGGGAACATGACACGAAGTCATAACCCAAACCAAACATCTAGAATGCTCACAAAGGAGCTAGCTCATCTCACATCCAAGGCCAATCTGGAGGAGGGTAATAATTGGGCAAAACAATGGTCAACATCATAATGGACTTGGCTTGTGCCATCATAATGTTTCGCATCGCCCGAAACACACACAAATACCAGCTGGACTTTCAAGTAAAGGCTAAGTAATAAAATACTAGCACGATAAACAACTAATGATTTCAAAGTAGGGAACCATACCAAGAAGTCACCAAGAAAGTGAAATGAACCAACAACGCACAATTAAAGTGTTCCAATAATCTCAACAATGGTAACACCATTCCCATATCACATTTAATTCATAAAGGATCCAGTTAACCCAAGCACACAACCAAAACTATTCACTCATCTCGAAGAGCTCGAGGAGAGCTTTAAAACGATAGCTTAAACACCTAAAACGGAGTCCGGATGAGGGAGATATGGCTCTCGAAAGATTGGACAAAAGGGGAAATAAATTTCACAACAGGGGAGAGGGTGCGCGCGCCTCCTATGGGAGGGTGCGCGCGCCTCCTGGAGTCAGAAAGAAATTGCGCCAAAAGGTAAGCGAGGGTGCGCGCGCTTCAAATAAAAGGGTGCGCGGGTTTCACGACAACAGAAGGTGAGATTTTTGGAACAGAAAGGGGTGCGCACACCTCCCCTGAAAGGGTGCGCGCGCCTCCTTTGATCAGAAGGTCAGTTTGCAAAAGGGGATAAGGGTGCGCACGCCTCCCTTGAAAGGGTGCGCGCGCCCCCTTGCCCGGAGGGGCAATTTCCGGCCAAAATTCTGGGTTTCTACCATTTTCAACCCAAAATCAAACCACACCCAACTCTTCACCATTTCAAGCCAAACTCAAGATTAACATTACCAACAAGTAAACTAAAGTACCAACACCATTTGGAAGCCAAAAGAACTCCTAGAACATCATCTAAGGAACCTCAATCAAGGATGATTAAAATACCAAGTTTTCCCAAAAATGAACAAAATGTAAATCACTCCCAAATCCACCCAAGATGCAACAAATAGCATTCATATCATCAAATAAACATGGAGTAGCATTTCTAGCATAAAATAGGGGAAAAGCAACTTACACGGATTTTCTCAAAGTTGACGGAATTCAAATATTCTTAGCTTTCTACGATCCTATCGACGATCTAAACACATTTCATAAAATGAGCAATAAGAAAATATGAGGGGAAGAGGATGAAAATGAAGAGAGAAGGGAGAGAGAGAAATCTTACCTTTTTGAGCCATGGAAGAGAGAGAGAGTTTTGCTGGAAATGGGAATAGGGTGAGGGAGAAGAGAGGGAGTAGGAGATGATTATTTTAAAAACTTACACTTAGGCCCCCTCCCCACTAACTACACAAACTCAATACTTCCTACTAACAACTAAGACCAACTAATACTATACTAGCACAAATGACCCAAATAAAATGCTAGACATAATTTATTATAACACATAAAATGCACACATAAATTATTAATTAAATAATAATTTAAACAATTAAATAAGAAATAAATAAACAATTAAATATTTATTATTAGAAAATAGAGGCGGGTTTTTGGGTCGTGACATTCACTCCCCCTTAAAGAAAATTCGACCCGAATTTTAACGAGACTTACCCGAATTGAAAAGCCACGGATATTTCTTCTCTATCTCAACTCGAAGCTCCCACGTCGATTCCTCAACATTGTGATTCCTCCAAAGAACTCTAACCAACGGAATGCTCTTGTACCTCAACTCTTGGACTTTGGCATCGAGAATCCGAACTGGTCATTCCTCGTAGGTCATATCAGGCTCTATATCCTCCGGTACCCTCGGTAACACGTGAGATGGATCATGAACACACTTCCGAAGCATAGAAACGTGAAAAACATTATGTAACCAGTCTAAAGAAGATGGTAACGCAAGCCGGTATGCTAGAAGTCCCACTTTCCCCAAAATCTCAAACGGTCCGACAAACCTCAGAGCCAATTTACCCTTCTTCCCGAACCTTCGGATGCCCACTTTTGGAGATACCTTTAAGAACACGAAGTCTCCGGTCTGAAAACTAATATCTCGTCTCCGATGATCGGCATAGCTCTTCTGTCGACTCTGGGCCGTCTTCAATCGATCCCGAATAATTTTAACCTTTTCCACCGAGTCCTGAACCACTTCAACACCCCAAAGTTTTTCTTCCCCAACCTCGTCCCAACAAATAGGTAACCGGCATTTCCTCCCATACAAAGCCTCATACGGTGCCATCTGAATACTCGACTGATAACTATTATTGTAGGCGAACTCTGCAAGCGGTAGATGTGCATCCCACGAATCTGGAAAGTCAACTGTGCAAGCCCGTAACATATCCTCGAGAATCTGAATAGTTCTTTCAGACTGACCGTCAGTCTGAGGATGAAATGCTGTGCTAAACCCCAAATCGGTACCCAAAGCCTTCTGTAACGCTTGCCAAAATCGGGATTGAAACCTGGGATCTCTGTCTGACACAATACTAACTGGAACACCATGTAATCTGAAAATCTCATGAATATACAGATTCGCAAGTTTCTCCATCGAATAGGAAATGTCAATGGGTAAGAAATGAGAAGATTTAGTCAACCTGTCCACAATCACCCAAACTGCATTGAACCTCCTTCGAGTCCTGGGTAGGCCGGTTACAAAATCCATCGTAATGTGTTCCCACTTCCACTCGGGTATCTCAAGAGGCTGAAGTAGACCTGCGGGTCTCTGATGCTCTGCTTTAACTTGCTGACAGGTCAAACACTTCGATACATAATCTGCAATTTCCCTCTTCATGTTAATCCACCAAAATTGATGTTTTAAATCCTGATACATCTTCGTACTCCCGGGATGAATGGTATAACGGGATTTGTGACCCTCATCAAGAACTCGCTGTTTAATCCCACCAATATCCGGCACGCACAATCTGCTACGGTAAGTCAACACTCCCTCGGAGTCAAGCTGGAAGTCTACATACTGTCTATCCCGAGCATTATCCATAATCTTCTTCAACTCTCGGTCATCCTTCTGAGTATCCTTTATTTGTTGAATTAGGGTCGGAGATACCCTAATATTCGCAAAAATCACCCCACGTCTCGATTCGCGAGGACACCAATCTCGAACATTCTCAAGCATTTTCCATTCACGAATCATCATCGATGCCACATAAGACTTCCGACTAATCGCATCAGCTACCACATTTGCTTTGCCCGGATGGTACGAAATGGTGCAATCATAATCCTTTAAAAGCTCCATCCACCTACGCTGACGGTTATTCAATTCCTTTTGAGAGAAGAGGTATTTCAAACTCTTGTGATCGGTAAAAATCTCAAACTTCGCTCCATATAGGTAATGCTTCCACTTATGCAACGCAAAGACTATCGCAGCCAACTCCATATCATGAGTAGGGTAATTCTGTTCACTAGGGGTCAACTTCCTCGAAGCATAAGCAATTACTTTCCCATTCTGCATCAAAACACAACCCAAACCCTCTTTCGAAGCATCACTGTAAATCACTAAGTCGTCATTTCCATTTGGTAACGCAAGAATAGGAGCCGTAGTTAATCTCTTATTTAATTCATCAAAGCTACTTTGACATTTTTCACTCCACACAAACGGTACATCCTTCCGGGTTAACTGAGTCATCGGAGTAGCAATCCTCGAAAACCCTTCTATAAATCTTCTGTAATACCCGGCTAAACCCAGAAAACTTCTGATCTCGGTCACTGACTCGGGTCTCTTCCAATCCACTATGGCTTCTATCTTTGAAGGATCCACAGAAATCCCATCCTTTGAAATAACATGACCCAGAAATGAAACCTTCTCGAGCCAAAATTCGCATTTACTAAACTTCGCAAACAACTGCTCCCTCGCAAGAATGGATAAAACTGTTCTCAAGTGTTGCTCGTGCTCCTCTCGAGATTTAGAGTAGACAAGAATGTCGTCGACGAAGACCACCACGAATGAATCAAGATAAGGATGGAAAACCCGGTTCATCAAATCCATAAACACGGCAGGCGCGTTAGTCAACCCAAACGGCATAACCAAGAATTCATAGTGACCATAACGAGTGCGAAAGGCAGTCTTCGGAATATCCTCTGATCGAATCTTCAACTGATGGTACCCACTCCTCAAATCAAGTTTAGAAAACACCACGGACCCTTGAAGCTGATCAAACAAATCATCAATGTGAGGTAGAGGATACTTGTTCTTCACTGTAACCTGATTCAACTTTCGGTAATCGATACACAATCTCAAAGAACCATCTTTCTTCCGCACAAACAAAACCGGTGCTCCCCACGGGGAAACACTAGGGCGGATAAACCCTCGATCAAGCAACTCTTGCAACTGAACCTTTAGTTCCTTCAATTCTGCGGGAGCCAACCTATACGGTGCCTTTGAAATCGGAGCTGTACCCGGCAAAAGATCTATACAAAATTCTATCTCACGATCGGGAGGCATATCATATTCAGAAGAGAAAACATCGGAAAATTCTCTAACTACCCGAACACTCTCCAAACTAGGGGATTCTTTCCTAGTATCAAGCACACTAGCCAAGTACCCCTCACAACCACGGTGCAACAATCTCCTAGCTTTTACATAAGAAATCATACGAATATTTCTACCCAAAGGCATAGCCTCAAAAACAAATTTAGGCACATCAGGGATAGAGAAATTAACGACCTTTCTATGACAATCGACAGAAGCATGAAACTTGCTCAACCAATCCATACCCAAAATAACATCAAAGTCTTGAATAGGAAGGACTACCAAGTCCGCACACAAGACACGACCACATATAAGCACATCACAAGCACGAAATAATCTATCGGTCACCAAACACTCTCCCATAGGAGTTGACACCTCTAACACATAGGGCAAAGACTCAGATGCAGCATTTAGTAAAGAAGCAAATTGCACAAAAATGTAAGAATGAGATGATCCTGGATCTACTAACGTACGCGCTCTCACATTAGATATAAAAACAATACCTCCAATCACTGAGGGATCATCTGCCTGATGCTGATTCATTGCAAACACTCTTCCTTGGACCTTGGCCTTTCCAGTAGCATCCCTTTTCTGACCCTGTGGAGCACCAGCTCCTAACCCGGATGGTTGACCCTTGCCTCTAGTACAATCCCTAGCAAAATGCCCCATTTGACCACAATTGGTACACCTGCCCTGTTTCTTCCAACACCGGTCCTCTGAATGGCCTTCCTTTTGGCAATAGGAACAAAGTCTCCTAATTTGGTTCCCTTGGTTCCCGGCAATAGTGCCCGGGTTCCTTGGGATTGGTTGCCCTCGGAACTGAGATTGTCCCCCAAAATTACATCGGTTATCAATCCTTGGTTGTGACTTGCTCTGCGCTCCTTGCTTACTCGGGTTAGATACCTCGGTCTTCCTCTTATGTTCCCCAATATCTTGCTCTATAAGATAGGCACGGTGTACCGCATCCTGGAATGTCACAATCCTCTGGGCTATAATCTGAGTACGGATAGAAGTCTTCAAGCCCCTGATGAATCTCATAGCTTTCTATTCTTCGGTCCTCACAAGATAGTCACAATACCGGGATAATTCTGTGAACTTAGCCGAGTATTGAGCTATAGACAACAAACCTTGCTCCAAGTTGAGTAGCTCGATCTCCTTTCGGTTCTGGTCCACTACCGGGATAAAATGCTCTTTGAACTTCCGCACAAACAATTCCCATGCATACACCGTATGGGTATCATCCCAACTCACTTTGACTCCTTTCCACCAATGCTCGGCGGCACCCACAAGCTTATAAGCCGCGAACCGGACCCTATCCTCGTCCGTGCACCCAAACACATCATAAATTTTCTCCATTGACTCTATCCATAGTTCGGCCTTCTTCACATCGGGTTCACCATCGAACTCCCTTGGTTTTAATTTCTGAAATTGTTCCAATCTGTAACGTGGAGGTGGCACATGCTCCTCTCTAGGACCTTGGTCATAAATTGCCTTCATGGCCGCCTCAAACATTCCTTGGAACATAGCACGGTTCTCTTCCCGAAGATCATTCTGATTCTGAGCCCCACTAGAACCTTCACCCGTTCTTCTTCTAGCCATTGAGAACAATTACCTGCATAAAACATCAACCGTTACTCACTCCGAACACAACTACCCTCCTAGGTCATACTAGTCCACCTAGACTTATACTTAGAGCTAAACCATAGCTCTGATAACAACTGTCGCGACCCCGACCCAGCGGGCCCGGAGTACGCGAGCTGGACGTCGACTTAAACAATAAACACTAAAATAATGAAGATAAAAATTTCCTTTTATACCAAAAGATGATAACACAAAGTTTTGAAATCCAACTTGAACCACAAAATATAAACTGGTGTAAGCTCCATAAGCTTACACCCAAAAATGATAAAATATACAAATTCTAATGATGTCAAGTTTGGTACAACTATTCCCAAAAGGTTACACATTTATGTAATGTAAACCCACCAATAACAACTTGCCCCAAAAGCTCAACCCTCGCGATGTCCTGTCTCGTGATCAGCGAGTCTAATCCTTTCCACCTAGGGGGGTTAAGGAAAAAACAAAGACAAAAGAAAAAGGGGGGGGAGATAAATCTCAATAAGTTACTAATGCAACTACATGACATGCTATGAGGCAATAAGCAATAAACAATAATAATATCACTTAGCACATAGCATTTATCAACTAACAGATAGCAGCGGAAATAAACAAGTAACAAAGAATATTAGCCAAGGTTTTCCAACTGAAAGAACCAAATAAAGGTCGCTGCGCAGCTTCAATAATCAACAATCAACGTCTTCATAGTAGCATGAAAGCTTGAAGAGAAAATCTCCGGTACCGGAACCAATAACCAATAATAGCAAGGGAACATGACACGAAGTCATAACCCAAACCAAACATCTAGAATGCTCACAAAGGAGCTAGCTCATCTCACATCCAAGGCCAATCTGGAGGAGGGTAATAATTGGGCAAAACAATGGTCAACATCATAATGGACTTGGCTTGTGCCATCATAATGTTTCGCATCGCCCGAAACACACACAAATACCAGCTGGACTTTCAAGTAAAGGCTAAGTAATAAAATACAAGCACGATAAACAACTAATGATTCCAAAGTAGGGAACCATACCAAGAAGTCACCAAGAAAGTGAAATGAACCAACAACGCACAATTAAAGTGTTCCAATAATCTCAACAATGGTAACACCATTCCCATATCACATTTAATTCACAAAGGATCCAGTTAACCCAAGCACACAACCAAAACTATTCACTCATCTCGAAGAGCTTTAAAACGATAGCTTAAACACCTAAAACGGAGTCCGGATGAGGGAGATATGGCTCTCGAAAGATTGGACAAAAGGGGAAATAAATTTCACAACAGGGGAGAGGGTGCGCGCGCCTCCTGGAGTCAGAAGGAAATTGCGCCAAAAGGTAAGTGAGGGTGCGCGCGCTTCACGACAACAGAAGGTGAGATTTTTGGAACAGAAAGGGGTGCGCACGCCTCCCTTGAAAGGGTGCGCGCGCCTCCTTTGATCAGAAGGTCAGTTTGCAAAAGGGGATAAGGGTGCGCACACCTCCCTTGAAAGGGTGCGCGCGCCCCCTGCCCGGAGGGGCAATTTCCGGCCAAAATTCTGGGTTTCTACCATTTTCAACCCAAAATCAAACCACACCCAACTCTTCACCATTTCAAGCCAAACTCAAGATTAACATTACCAATAAGTAAACTAAAGTACCAACACCATTTGGAAGCCAAAAGAACTCCTAGAACATCATCTAAGGAACCTCAATCAAGGATGATTAAAATACCAAGTTTTCCCAAAAATGAACAAAATGTAAATCACTCCCAAATCCACCCAAGATGCAACAAATAGCATTCATATCATCAAATAAACATGGAGTAGCATTTCTAGCATAAAATAGGGGAAAAACAACTTACCCGGATTTTCTCAAAGTTGACGGAATTCAAATATTTTTAGCTTCCTACGATCCTATCGACGATCTAAACACATTTCATAAAATGAGCAATAAGAAAAGATGAGGGGAAGAGGATGAAAATGAAGAGAGAGGGGAGAGAGAGAAATCTTACCTTTTTGAGCTATGGAAGAGAGAGAGAGTTTTGCTGGGAATGGGAATAGGGTGAGGGAGAAGAGAGGGAGTAGCGAGATGATTATTTTAAAAACTTACACTTAGGCCCCCTCCCCACTAACTACACAAACTCAATACTTCCTACTAACAACTAAGACCAACTAATACTACACTAGCACAAATGACCCAAATAAAATGCTAGACATAATTTATTATAACACATAAAATGCACACATAAATTATTAATTAAATAATAATTTAAACAATTAAATAAGAAATAAATAAATAATTAAATATTTATTATTAGAAAATAGAGGCGCGTTTTTGGGTCGTGACATCACATAAATGGCGAACCGGACCGGAAATCCCTTATTTTTCATTAATTTTTAACCTGTTTATTCATTATTGTATGATAATAAATAATAAAAAAAGGCGTGGAACACGATCGGAACCGGTGTAACCAAGGGCCGGTTAAGGTTCACATAAATGGCGAACCGGAACCGGCGTTGGTCATCCCTACACCTTGGTATAAGAATAATTTTAGTCTTATACATTTGGGGTATAAGGATGAATTGCTTAGTAAAATATGAGACTTTCTTTTTTATTTTTTTAAAATGAAAAATTGTGAAAAACAATACTCATTTAGTCTTATACCTTTGGGTATAAGACCGACACGCAAGAGTAATGTGTGAGCGTGAGTTTCTGTGGAATTTTGATCTCGACTAGGGTTTTTATTGGTTTGACATATCGCCTAGGGGTCTTAGAGTCCAAGGTTCTTTTGAGAAAGTTGTATTCACACCCTTAAAATTGTTAAGTTCACACATCTTTTTGCTTTACAAGTTTTTTACTACTCACCCATCTCCAAATGATTAATGACTAACCGGAATTATATAAGAACGAATTTGATCATTTATTTTGAGATTAAAGTAGTACTATTTAATAACTAAAGAATAAAACTAGAGGGGTGTAGTAAACAATTTAAGGCACTCCCAACAATATTGAAAACACGATGCATTTTTTTGTAGTTTATTATCTCTCTTGTTAGAACCCTAGTTTCTTAACTAAGTGTTTTGACAAATAATTAAAGAACTTGAAATGAATTATCAAGAAGTAAACTGGAAATCATCAAAGTCTTCACTGGTCTACTATCTTCTCTTGTCGAGATAGCTAACCTTCAAGATAGCAGACCTTAACACTCTTGCCAACTCACATCTCAGACAAAGTCAAACCTGACTTAAACACTGTTCACAAACTTTACTCCAGTCAAAGATTAATGACTGACATGTGCATTTCAAAGATGTTGAAAACCGTTGGAGCTCAAATGGATATAATATGAAGACCTATAAAAGGAGCTCTACACTACTGAAGAAAATACCTCTGTCTTGGCCATTTTTCATACAACTTGATTAAAGATTTAAAGCAACTCAAATTGTAAAGCACACTTGATATTTATAAATCTTTGCTAAAATAGATAAACAAATATAGATCTCACATAGCTACATAAGAGCCATATTAGAGATCACCAATACCCTCACGTTTGTGAAACCCTTTCTTTTTTTTTTCTTTTTTTTTTTTCTGTAGTTTGCAACAAGTACAAAGTTTAATTAGTGAGGCTAATTAGGCTGGAAAATTCTGAGGGAATATTCTTGCAATTGATTGTAATTTCTTGACGAAGTATTATAGTGGATTGCTTCTTCATTGTTGAGGACAGTGAAGCATGGATGAAGGAGAGTTGCAATATTCTGAACCACGTTACATCGTTGTGTTTGTGTCTCATTTACTCACACTTATTCACACACTTATCACTTTTCATTTACTCATTTATTTCTTTTATTTATTTTATTATTATTCCGCTGCATAACTCAACATACACACACTGCGCCTCAAGATAGTCGACTTACTCTGCCAAGATAGTCGACCTCTTGTGAACTAATATCTACCTGTTTAAAGTGCATAGGTAGAACAGGTTCTTTCAATTGGTACCAGAGCTGGTTTCTAAAAGACTTAAGTGTCATCAAGCTTAACATCCTGTGAAGGATCCAGAAGCACTAACATCATGCCTCAACCCAGAAGAAACAATGAGAAAGACATTCCACATGTTGATGACTGTGGTTCATTTGAAATATTCTCTTCCAAGATCAAGACTTACCTTGATTCAAACAGTGTTTGGAACTGGTTTGTACTTCATGAAGAAGTCAGAATACTCACTCAACCTGACACAAATGGAGGAGAGGACAAATACAAAACCCCAGACCTTTGGACTGAAACTGAAAGACACTTAGTAACAGCTAATCAAAAAGTCAAAAACATTTTACAAAAAAATGTTAATGACTCTTTGGCCCAGGAAATTGGGAAAGTTGAAACTGCTAAAGAAGCCTGGGATTTAATTAAAACCAAGTTTACTAAGCACACAAGTGTCAGAGCACAAAATCTATATAACCTATTAAGGCAACTTGACAATTTCAAATTTGCTACTGGTGAAAGAGTTAGTGCTACCAAAGACAGATTTGAAGATCTACTTAGACTAGTGTCAGATCATGGCAATAAATTAGATCAACAAGACCTATGTCTGAAAATATTTTCAAGCCTCCCTCAAGAATATGAAAAAGTTGTTTTACCCATAAGAGAAGGTATTGAAAGGCCAACTATGACTGTTGAACAATACTTTGGAAAATTGGAAGCATATGAACTTGAAGGGACTGTCAAACTTCCCACCATTGCATCATCTTTAGCCAATGCTCACACCATGGCTCTTGCTGCACAAAAAGCCCCTAAAGCTTACTCACAACAGGACATTGACTCCCTAATCTGCAATGCTATTCAGAAAGTCAACGTGTCCCAAAAACCAGAAGTCAAACCTTTGACTCAAGAAGACATTCTTAGCTTGATTACCATAGCTGTTAAAAATGCTATGAAACATCAAAAAAGAATGATTGACAAAAGAAATACAGCATACACTTCTAACCAAGTCCAAACTGAGAAGAAAGATGTTACATGCTATAACTGTGAAAAATTAGGTCACTACTCTCAAGAGTGCCCTGAACCAAAGAAATCAAGAAACTTTTCAACCCAGAAGAAGCTATCATATTCTAAAGATATTATACACAGTTCTAGGTGTAATTGCTTCAACTGTGCCAAAGCCAAACAAGTTGAAAAGAATGAACAGGTCATAATAGCAGACCTGTCAAAATTCAGTGATGATGAAAGTGATTATTCAGACTCAGATAATGAAATGGAAGACATGATATGTCTCATGGCAAATGATGAAGATGACTCAGAAAATGAAGAGGAACTTGAAGCTCTTGCAGCTGCAGAAGAACTAAGAGAAGTAAGTGACTTTAATTCCCTTGACCTTGAAGGTATTAAAAATTTAGCTTGTACTTTGTTTATTCAGAGAAAGAAAGAAGAATCAAGCCTTAGGGTCTTGATAACAAAAAATTTACAATTTTCTAAGGACCTAGACAGTCTTAAAACCAAAAATGCCCTCCTTGAAACACAAAACCTCTCTCTTCAAAACCAGAACAAGCAGCAAGTAGATGAGATAGTCGACCTTCATGCTGATGTCTTCAATGCAAGAAACAATCTCCTTCACATCAGCAGTCAACTGAAAGAGCTCAACCTCAGAATAGAGGCACTAAATGATGAAAACCAAGCATTTAAAACAAAAATTGAGTCTTGGAACAAGTCAAGTTCTGCAATGTCACATTTCCTTTACACGCAAAAGCATCCATTTGACAAAACTGGACTAGGTGCAAACAACCCAACCTTGATTGAATACAAACTATCTGAGGGTGAAAAGAAACTGGAGAAAATGTTACTTGTCAAAATGGGAGACAAAACTATAAGAAATCCCATCTATCATGTCCAAACTAAACAGGATGTTTACAAGTCTCAAGGAAAAATGAAGGAAGTCAGCTATCATGATCAAGCATCCAGTAGCAGTGTTCAAATGACCAATCCCAACAACAAAAGTGTTGCTCCAAGCCCTCATAGTCAATCTCAAACTTGGAAGAACAATCAATCAGGTCGGTACAACTACAGACAGCAGACCTATCAAGGATATCCAAGAAGACAGCAGACCTACCAAAAGAGAAAAGGTCAAAACTACGGATCTTCAAAGATGCCTAAAGCCCATACCTCACCTAACTTATATAATCCTCACCCTCATCACAACTACCATCATCAACAATTCAGAATGACACCCTAAATATACCAAATCCTATCTTACCTAAACTCCTTCAACCAAAAACCTTATATCCCAAAGAACAATAACCCTCCTAAGAGAATTGTGAAAGTTTGGGTCCCTAAGGCTGTCTAACCACCTGGACCCATAATTAAAAGGGGACCATGTTTATTTTTCTTTATTTGTTTTGTAGGAATTTAATAAAGGAGTCTGATACCCAGATAGTGGCTACAGCAAGCACATGACCTTCAACAAGAAATGTCTTCAGAACTTCATTCCAAAAGATGGCCCTAATGTTGTTTTTGTAGACAACTCTCAAGCCAGAGTCAAAGGACATGGAGACTTGATCACAAAAAGCATTATTTTATCAAATGTCTCCTATATGGAAGGTCTCAAGCACAACTTGATTAGCATCAGTCAGATCTGTGACAAAGGATTTCATGTTGTGTGCTCTCATAACCTGTGTCAAGTGAATAATTCCAATAATGAAATCATTCTTACTGGATTCAGAAAAGGAAATGTGTACTGCATATCCCTTGAAGTGACTAAATATTCTAATGCCATGTGTCTACTGTCTTATAATTAATCTGATTTGGCATGGCTATGGCATAAGAGATTAGCTCACTTGAATCTTAAAAGCATAGCCAATCTTGCATCCTCCAAACTTATTAAAGGACTTCCAAAAATATCCTTTAAAAAGGATAAACTGTGCAATGCTTGTCAGTGTGGAAAGCAACAAAGGACTTCTTTTAAAGCCAAAAATAGATTGGATACAAAAAGGCCACTTAAACTTATTCATATGGACTTATTTGGACCAGTCAGGACTAGAAGCCTTGGAGGAAAAAGATACTCTCTTGTGATAGTTGATGACTTTACAAGATTTTCTTGGATCATTCTCTTAGAATCCAAATCAGAAACTCTTGATCAATTAGTAAAATTGATAAATCAAGTGCAAAACCTCAAAAGCATCAAAGTGATTAGAATAAGGTCAGATCATGGTACTGAATTTGAGAACACTGGTGTTGAAGAATTTTGCAATCAGCAAGGAATAAGTCACAACTTTTCAGCCTCTAGAACTCCTCAACAAAATGGAGTTGCTGAAAGAAAGAACAAAACAATTTGTGAAGCTGCTAGGACCATGTTATCTGAAAACAACATTCCTAAGTATTTTTGGGGAGAAGTTGTCTCTACTGCAGTATATGTTCAAAACAAGACTTTGATAAATAAATATCACATGAAGACTCCCTATGAATTGTGGAATGAAAGAACTCCAACTATCTCTTACTTTCATGCTTTTGGAAGTAAATGTTTCATTCACAATAATGGGAAGAATAATTTGGACAAATTTGAGTCTAAAAGTGATGAAGGAATTTTCCTTGGCTACTCTGCAACTAGCAAGGCATATAGAGTTTATAATAGAAGAAGAATGGTGGTTGAAGAGTCCATTCATGTGGATTTTTATGAATCTCCCAGTGCCTGAGATTTGAAAATTAATGAGTTTGATGAAACTCTAGGAAATGTTGATTCTCTGCCTGAACCATCACCTATTATTTCTCAAAATTCCAAAAATGACCAACTCGACCATCTTCCTTATAATCTACCCAAAATCTCTCCTGAACCATTTTCACCCTTCAGCAACCTCAAAATCAATGACAATCAACCTTTGCCACTAGTTGCTCAGTCTGGGAACTGCTCTCACTAACCCTGTTCTCATTCATAATAATAATCCTACTGATGATAGTAGACCTACCAATGATAATAGACTTATCACTGAAAACATACCTGGGATAAATTGTGAACCTAGCACATCTACTCAAGAACCATCAAAACCCTGATCCACCTAGATCAATTCCTATTTCCAGCATCTACATTGATCTCCCCATTGCCAGAAACTACAACAATAATAACCCTGAGTCATTAGTAATTGGTAATATTGCCAGAGGAGTTCAAACAAGGTCAAACATTGAAGATGAATCCCTGTATATTGTCTTCATATCTCAAATAGAGCCAAAGAAGATCAATGAAGCCCTACTTGATGCAGACTGGATTGAAGCAATGGAGGAAGAGCTTGAACAGTTTAAAAGGAACAGAGTATGGAAGCTTGTCCCTAAACCTAAAAACCAAACTGTAATTGGAACTAGATGGGTGTTCAGAAACAAGATGAATGAAGATGGTACAGTCATAAGAAACAAAGCAAGATTGGTAGCTCAAGGCTACAGACAAGAAGAAGGAATTGACTATGATGAGACCTATGCTCCAGTTGCTAGACTTGAAGCAATTAGGTTGTTTCTTGCCTACTCATCATCCAAGAATATGACTGTATATCAAATGGATGTTAAAAGTGCATTCTGAATGGGATTCTTCATGAAAAAAGTGTTTGTTGCATAACCTCCTGGGTTTGAATCCCAAAATTCCCAGATCATGTCTATAATTGGATAAAGCACTGTATGGACTCAAACAAGCCCCTAGAGCTTGGTATGAGACTTTGTTCAACTTTCTACTTGAAAAGGGATTTACAAAAGGGCAAATTGATTAGACCTTGTTCATCAAAAAGTCCAACTAAGATATTTTACTCATTCAAATTTATGTGGATGATATTTATTTGGTTCAACTAAGGATGAACTATGCAAGGAATTGGATCAATTATGCAAGAGAAATTTGAAATGAGCATGATAGGAGAGCTCACTTTTTTGGGTCTACAAGTCAAACAATTCCCAATGGAATTTTATAAATCAAGGGAAATATACTAGAGATATGTTGAAGAAATTTGATATATGTATCTATAGCCAAAACTCCTCTATCAACAACTGCAAAACTACATGCAGATCCTGAAGGCCTGAGTATGAATCAAACTTTGTATAGAAGTTTCATTGAATCTCTTCTCTATGTCACTGCTTCAAGACCTAACATTATGTTCAGTGTTTCCTTATGTGCAAGGTTTCAAGAAGATCCTAAAGAATCTCACTTAGTGTAAGTACCCCAATCTGAAATTGACAAACTTAGAGGAATTCTTAGCGACATTCAGGGATAAACTGATAGGCCGGGACCTCACTAAGATAAACCTAAAATTCCAGGACTGCTCTGGAATTAAACTTGGAAAAATCCAGAAGCTCGCCAGCCTGAGCCATACGGATGGTTTCGGCACCCTTTGTCCCTATAAATGCAGGCCCTTGCTGATCATTTCAGGGGGGAGAAAAATGTTTAGTGAGCTGAAGCTCTGTAGGATTGAGAGCTGATCATAATCACAAACTGTGAATACCCCTTTCCGATGAAGCGACGCATGGGAAGTATCTTGTGATTATTATTATTTACAAAAGGAATATTCTTAACGACATTAAAATTATGAGAGTCGTCACGCCGTTTTAATTAATGCCAAAACATTGAAAAAAGCATTTTTAATGGGTTCGGGGTCAAATTACAACAGAGAAGAATATTGAACGTTATCACTCCTATTGCCCGAATTGATCGGTCTTTCTATCATGATGAATGTGTTAGTAGTGTGTTAGTGATTTAGATCGGATCCGAAGATTGCCTACGTTCCTCTCAATGTGAGAAGCTCAGGTCAGCGTAGTTCGCAGAGAATTTAGAATAGGCAGAAGAATCGGGATCATGCATAATGAGGGGGGAATTACCTAGAGATTAGGGTTTAGAAGTAGTTCCTAGATCATCCTCGGGTTGATGAACCCTCGATCATCATCGGCTATGAAATAACATGTAATTATGAAGATCGCAACCCTAAATATAGCATAAATAAGGTTTTAATCTATGAACACGAAGAATATACGAAGAACATATATGAACATATGAATAAACATGCGAAGCATATGAAGAAACTATGAATAAACATGCAAGAACATGAATATTAAAGATCTACATTAGAAATAATGCAAGAACGTGAAGAAATAAGTTAGAAAACTTACCTATGTTGGCAAGAAATAAACCTTGATCTTCTTGGAGGTTTGAATGCTAATTTAGAGAGCAAAATTGTGTTTAAGAACTCTCAAAATCGGATCTAGAGCTCTCAAAATCGGATCCCAAAACCAATGGAATGGAGTGGTTTATATAGTAAACTGATGGGAGGATCTGATGGTCCAGATCATCCGGCGCGAGGTTGGCCGCCTGGCCATTGTTGATGCTGGTTACAATAGTGGCCGCGTGGCCAAGATCAACGCGGAGCAATGTTGGCCGCGTGGCCAAGGCTGCCGGCTGACTTGATTCTTAAGCTAGGGTTTCTGCATGGTTTTAAGGAAACCATTTATTACCTAATTTGATAGATTTTGCCATAAATGAGATATTTTGGGAATCCGGGACAAGTCTTTGTAAGGTTTCTAATTCCTATAAAGTCCTTGTATATTGGGAAAGTCCTAATAAACTCATTTTCAGGTCGGGTACTAACAGTAGCCCCTCGGCGACGCTTCTTGCAAGGCAATGTGGGGTCGACGATAAAAGAAGGATCCGTCTGAAACATGAGTTTCAAAACAGATGAAAGGTAAGGGAACGGCTGGACCTTGGCAGGCGACCTACGTATCCACGGGGGAATCAAGCCAAACGTAGTTCAAATTTGATGGGAAATTGGGAATGACTGTCCTCTTGTGGGGAGCAACGTCTTCTGCTGGGGAAAATGCACCTGCTGGGGATGAGAGATGACCACGTTGGTCGGGTGGCTGGACCTTTTCAGGTTTCCTACGTATCCTCCGAGGAATCAAGCCGGTCGTAGTTCAGAGATCTACTGGGGATAAACGATATATCGGACTCCTGCTAGGGATAATAAACCATACGGGCACTATCCTGTACGAAGACCGAATCATTCGTAAGCAATGAAGTTATTTGGAAAAATAAGGACTACGCTGTCTAAATAATCCCAAGATGGAATGGTAAACGCAATCAGGATCGCCAGGGTTCCTGCCGATCGCGCTAAAGTAATAGATGTCGGATCTCTCGCGAACAGAAACGCCGAGGCTTCTGCCAACCACGATCGATCTAGGATGCGTATGTCATAGAGGCGCCGAAGTCTCTACAACCATACGAATCCTAAAATAGATGCTGGATCGCTCGCAAATAGAAACGCCGAGGCCTCTGCCAATTACGATTGATAAAGGATGGTATATCATAGAGGCGCCGAAGTCTCTACAATCATACGAATCCTGATAATAGATGCTGGATCTTTCGCAAATAGAAACGCCGAGGCTTCTGCCAATTACGATTGATCTAGGATGGTATGTCATAGAGGCACCGAAGTCTCTACAATCATACGACTCCTAAGCAAATATTTTGTGAAGAATGGAAATTTTAAGGGGCTTTCCGTACCCAAAGGTAACGAATATTAGTCAAAGTAGTGTTAAAGGGATTTAAAATGAATTAATAGGGAAAAGATTAGGGGCAAAAGTGGAATTTTATCTGAAGGGGCAAGGTTGGCCGCGTGGCCAAACACACGAATTTGCAATAGTGGCCGCGTGGCCAAGGCTGATGATTGGTCAGATCTCCTTCACGCGGATTGCTGATCTGACGGCTGGGGTTGCAAGGGCGAAGGTGGCCGCGTGGCCAAGGCTGCCGATGGGCTGACTCCTTGGTCACATCACCAGACACCTCCCCTCTTCTTCTTCTTTCTTCTTTCTTCTTCTTCCTTCCTCCATTGTTGACGAGTTAGGAGAGAAATTGAGTTTTTAGAGAGAGAAAGCTCGGATTTTGATAATTTTGAAGATTTCATTTCACATAACTCTTGGAGATATGGCGGATTGGATCAATGAGGCATTATTTAGAGATTTTCCGGGTCATGGTGGGTATATGATTCCACAACAAGAGCCACAAGGAGAGGGGCACGGTAATGCTCAGGGCGCAGGGAATGTAGGGGCTGATCCAAGAGCGGGCTTTGAAGCGGCGCCCTTGATTCCACGGGGCGGTTTAAGACCACGAGCCGCGACTCGGAATTATCGCGATAATCTGCTGCGGTCTACGTTCGACCAAGATTACAATTTTTACATCGACTCTGAGCGTCATTGGTCGATGGGGCTTCCGGAGACGCGAGAGGTAAATTTCGAATTTTCATTCCTCTCTTTCTCGCACATTTGTATGTTTTATGCACATAATATGAAATGCTAGAATAATGGAATGCTAGAATTTAAATTGCTGTAATTGTAAATTGCTAGAATGGTAACATACCTGTGCTGTGTTTACCTGCAGAGGATCAAGGCTCGTGGGACCACAGTGACTGTGGGCAAACTGTGGGCGTCCCTGCCGGAGGGACCGGGCGGTTTGCGTGCTTGGATCGAGGCTATGGGCTTTGGCCCATTCTTTGACAATGTCCGCATGGTCGGGGCTACCTTGAAGGTGGCAGCGGTGATAGAGGTGTGCCGGGAGTTCTGGTGGGATACCACCCATACTTTCCACTTTAGTTGGGGAGAGATTACCATCACGCCGATGGATTTCGCGGCATCACGGGGTTGAGGTTTACTAGTACCCCTTTGCCTTTTGATGAGAGCTTGGCGGAGCGGCGGGACTATAGACAGGCTCTGCTGGGAGTCGACACCGACTTGGGAGGAGGTGTCAAGGGTTATGGAATAGAGGCCGGGAAGGTGAATCGCTTGGTGGAGATGGCTATTGAGGCCTTTAGTAGGGGGGAATATGATTTGGATTGCTTGGTCCGGCTGTTCTTATGGTACAGCTTTTCAGAGATTTTGTTTCCCAGTGGGGCTACTGTCTGCCGGTACTCACTGCTAGGGGCTCTTGTGGACTTGGACTTGGTCGGTGAGATTTCTTGGGGTGGAGCCGGTTTGGCTGAGATTTACCGGGCTTTGGACCATTGCTCGAGGGCTAGCTCGTCGGCCTTTGACGGGTTCCAGTTCGCCTTTGAGGTATGCTTTTGACTACCCTTCTTTTCACTTGTTGAGATTTCTGTTCTATCTTTTTGGTCTGAAACATCTCTCTCATTATATGCACAGGCTTGGGTGTACGAGGTCTTTGGTGTCGCCCCTTTTCAGTTAGTGATGAGTGCCAACAAGGTTGTTCCCATCATGTCGTACTGGTGCAAGGGCAACAGGGCTCCTTCCCGCAGAAACCGGGACAGGAAGACAGTGGATGCTGCTGATCTGAGGAGGGTGTTTGCGATGTCTGAGCCTGTTGGAGTTAGATTTTACCCATGGAGCCCGGCCAATGAGGCTTCGGTGGGTCCCTATGTAGTGGATTTGACCGCTTCTAGGGTTCTGCTTGTGGGTCTCACCGGGGAGGCCATGTATCTCGGGGAGAGAGTGGTTCGTCAGCACAGGGCTGGTGCGTTACCGTGGGCTCCTTATGACCCTCCTCGGGATATGCTCCGTCCCGCGAGGTTGGCGACTTTTTTGGCTCCCACTCCGGCAGAGCATTACAGGGGGGGTGACGATTATACCGGCTATGTACGGACGCGGCTGGTCAGTCCACAGGTACGGGCTAGGATGTTGTCTGGAGAGGGGTCGAGCTCGGCCCGTTATGTTGGTCGGAGTTGGCCTTTGGTTGACATGCCCCTTCGCTCGAGTAGCGTGAGAGTGATGAGGGGTGGCCGGGAGGTGGAGCTTAGCTTGGAGCCGACTGATGCAGATCTTGTTGAGGAGACATTCATTCCTCCGCCCGACGCTGGGGTACGGCTTTGTGCTTTATATCAGTCATGTTCGCACACACTTATTTCTTTCTGCCTTGTAATCCTTGCATTGGTTTCCTTCTCAGGTGACTCGGGAGGCATATATCCGTTCATCTCAGCGGGAGAACGTGTTGATGCGCTTACTGAGGGAGGCGTACCATTCATGTACTTGTCAGAGGGATGACGTTGCGTCACCCCAGCGTCGGGAACGGTCTCCGAATGGTGCGGGCTCTTCTCATATTGGTGGTCGAGCGGTCCGAGGACGGAGTTCGGGTGCCGGTAGCTCTCGGGCTTTAGCGCGGCGTGGAGATACCACGGAGGAAGATTCTGACTAGGCGGGGCCCATCTTTCCATCTTTATTTCCTACACTGTTAGCTAGTAGAGAGCAGAGGGATATGTATGTACAGGACAAATGTATAAAATGCATGTATGTATATTATGTTCTAAAATGCAATTTTATTGTGGGAGCCTACTTGTGAAAACTAGTTATTTTATAAATGTTCCTAATTTTATACAATGCATGAGCCGTGGAAGGGGGCAGGTACGTAGTTTCATGGATCCGTCACGGAGTGGGAAGAAACAAGCTGGATTTCTGCATGGAGCAAAGTTGGCCGCATGGCCATGGCGAGGCATAGAGCAATGTTGGCCGCCTGGCCATGGCAAGATCCGGAGCAAAGTTGGCCGCGTGGCCTAGGACGAAGTTGGCCGCCCGGCCAAAGACAATATCGGCCGCAGGGCCAAGGCATATGTGGCCGCGTGGCCAAATCACGCGCCGCCTCCGGTTTTCCTTTTCCTGGCAAGAATCGGGAGTTGTGCACTATTTAATGAACCCTTTGCAGCCATACAAACGTACCAGCAACCTTTTGAGCAGTTTTTGAGTTCCTTTTAGCCAATTTTGTTGCTTTTTGCCATGGATCAAGAGGCTAGAATCACAAGTCTTGAGAAGAAAGTCTTTATAACCTCTTTGGAGAAGTGGGTTGCCAAACTTCCTGGTTCGAGTCGTAGGAAACTTGATGAACGGTATGGGATAAAGTGTCTTTGGTCACTTTTGCACATGAACTCTAATACCAACCTCTTGCAAGCTTGTGGTAAATTTTGGAATGATACCCTCCATGTCTTCAACTTTTCATTCAACGAGATAACACCCACTTATGAAGACATCGCAGCATTATGTGGCTACGAAGGGAAGGGTAAAGTTGCCTTGCCTTTTGATTTCGTTTGCTTGAGGGACAAGTTGGTGACTTTTGGCGTACCCGCGGATGACTTTGATAGGTATGCTAGGGGCGGTTATGTCGACCTTTCTTGGATGCCGCAACACTTCATGCATGCAGACGTGACATCTAACCGCTCCTTGGACCATCTTGCACTGTGCTTGTTCAGCTCTATCCTTTTCCCTTCTGAGGTGGGATTTGCCAGTGAAGGATGTTTGGGTATGGTGAACTTGGCTCGTTTGGGTTATGATATTGTACCGGCCATTCTTGGGGAGATGCTCTGTGGGATTCCCCATCTCGCGGCTTATGGTGGGATGCCTTGTGGTGGTGATAGGCTTTTGACCATGTGGTTGCAAGAGCGGCTTCGAGTGAATAAACCGGCGGCTTCTCTGAAGGTGGCCCCATGGATGCACCGCATTAGAGGCATGGTGGAGCGGTTTGAGGGCATGACTCTTAAAGGTTGGGAAAAGTATTTGGCGGAAATGGTGACTGACGACATTCAGTGGGTGGTGCCCCATTGGCACATTCACTCTGTGAGGGAGAAACAAGTGGGACTTCACATGATCAAAGTTCCGACCCTTTCTGGAACTACTTTTTACTATCCCTCTAGAGTGCTTCGTCAGTATGGTTTGGTGCAGACCATCCCGGAGGGTTGGGACGAGGAGAGAGATGATTTCCCTTTTGGGATACTTCAGTTGGATGATAGTGCCTCAGTCCTTCTTTCTCAGATGTGGGGCGAGGCCGGCTTTAGTCGTAGGACTTTCCTCACACGCTCTAGCAACACCTACCTGCCACGCGAGTATTTGGATTGGTATATGGGGAGACTTGGGCATGCGGAGCAGACTCTAGAGACCCTAAGGGGCACTATCTTGGGATCCTGTGCTCCAAGTTTCTCATTGAGGGTTAAGGAGGCTGAGGCTTATGCAAGGAAGATGAGTAAGAGCATGGTTAACGGAGGCGGAGAAGAAGTAGGGACGTCAAAGAAGAGGAAAGGGGAAGAGGATCCTAATGGCAAGGCTAAAGGTATTAGCGAGTTTGAAAGAAGATTTTGTGAGAATCCTAGCAAGAAGAAAGTTCGCCGTGGGCAAAGCAAGAAGAAAGAGACCGAGGGCACAAATGGCACTAAGGAGTGATCCCGAGCGTCTCTCCATAGTCGCGCAGACACATTAGTTTAATTTAGTTTGCTTTTGTTTGAGTTTCAATTTCAGAATAGGTTATTTATTCAAAAAGTATGTCAAGCTTAGACTCATCAAATAAATGTTATCATGCAATGACTATGGAAATAAAAGTTTTTGCTTTCAGAAAATACAACTTCTATCTTTATTGCTTAACAAGATTTGGATGTTTATTTGTTTTTTAGACCGCACCTTTTGAAAGGCTGCCTACGTTCCCCTTTTACAAATAGGACTAAGGGGCTCAGGTCACCGTAGTTCACTCCAGTCAGACTAGAATGATTTTAAAGAAAGGGAAGATAGAAGGGGGAATGCTCTAACTTTTGCCTAGACCGCCCTTGCGGGTTTTCGATCTAGCGAGCTCTGTACGCACCCTTATTTTGCATAGACCGCCCTTTGCGGGTTTTCAGTCTATCGGGCTTCTTTTTGCGTAGTAATAATTTTTTTTTTTTTTTTTTTTTTTTTTTTAGAGAGGGGAGTCTAGTCATAGTAGCGTCTGAGCTTGCTGAGGTTGACTGGTTCCTTGAACGGGTTGCCATCCAAATCTGCCATTCTGACCGCTCCTCCGGAGAAGATCTTCTGTACTACAAACGGCCCTACCCAAGTGGGGGCCCATTTCCCGAGGGGGTTGAATTTGTTGGGTAAGCGTGCTTTGAGCACCAAGTCTCCTTCCTTTATGTCAACAGGCTTGACCTTTTTATTGAAGGCCTTTGTCGTTCTCCTTTGATAGGCCCGGACGTGTTCCATGGCTTTCAATCTGCGTTCGTCTAGTGTTGCCAATTGATCATAGCGACTACGAAGCCATTCTACCTCATTCACTTGGTTCTTGAGCAAGACCCTCAAAGATGGCACCTCCAACTCAATAGGGAGCACTGCCTCCATGCCGTATGTCAAAGCGTAAGGAGTCTCTCCAGTAGCGGTGCGGACTGACGTTCTGTACCCCCAAAGTGCTAATGGTAACTTCTCGGGCCAATCCCGTCCCTGCGAAGCCATCTTGCGAATTATCTGCTCTATCGTCTTGTTGGCCGCCTCAACCGCGCCGTTAGTCTGTGGATAGTTTGGGGAAGATTTCTTTCGTTCGATCTTGAATTCTACAAGCAAGCGAGCACACTCGGCTTCGAAATGACTGCCATTATCTGATATAATGAGGTTAGGAACCCCATACCGACACATAATATTCTCTTTGATAAACTGCGCTACCTTCTTGGAATTCAGCACCTTGTAAGACTGAGCTTCGACCCACTTTGTGAAGTAGTCGACCGCGACGAGGACGAATTCATGACCATTACTGCCGGCCGGCGAGATCTTCCCAATAATGTCGATACCCCACGTGGCGAATGGCCAAGGCGTGGTGGAACTATACAATTCGTGTGGGGGATGTGGTTGAGGTTGGATCATACTTGGCACTTGTGACACCGTCGAACCCATTGAATACAGTCTGTCTCCATGGTAATCCAATAATAGCCCAGCCGAGTGATCTTCTGTCTAAGCATCCTTGCATTCATGTGGGGTCCGCACAACCCGTTGTGTACTTTTTCCATTATTGCTTCAGCTTTCTTGTTGTCGACACATAAGAGCAACAGACCATCGTAATGCCTCTTGTACAAAGTATCGTCTAACAGCACAAACTGCCCCGCCAACCTTTTGAGTGCTTGCAGACTCTTGGCCTTCACATCTCCGTCAAAGGACATCTCTCCGTGCTTAAGGAATTTGTAGATTTGGGCGTACCATTGATCTCCGTTTACCTCGGCATTGATCTGGATTTCACAGCAATAGGCGGGGTTTCTCTTCGCCCAACCCTGAATGGTTTTACGGACCTTCCTTCTGGAATTTCAACTAAGGAGGCCAATGTAGCTAGAGCATCCGCGAACCTATTTCTGTCTCGCGGCAGGAAGTGGAAGGTAACCTCTTTGAACTGGGCTATCAACTCATCCATGTAACCTTGGTACCGCTGCAGGCAAGGATCAATAGTTTTCCATTTCTTCGCCGTTTGGTTAATAATCAAAGCAGAGTCTCCGTACACTTCTAATTCTTTCACGTTGCGTTCTAGGGCGGCCTCCAATTCGGCTATACACGCCTCATATTCGGCGGCGTTGTTGGTTGCTGAAAAGTTCAGCTTGATGGCTATGGGAGTGTGCTCATCTTTGGGATCAATAAGTAGGAGTCCGACTCCATTCCCTCGCTTGTTTGCAGCCCCGTCAAAGAATAATTGCCACCTTTCTGCGACTTCAATTGCGAAAATGTCATCATCCGGGAACTCGGGGTCGGGTCCTCTCGTCTCAGTGCTCGGAGCGTCTGCGAGCTGATCGGCCATTGCCCTCCCTTTGATTGCCTTCCTCGGTACATAAGTAATGTCGAACTCTCCCAAGAATACTGACCATTTAGCGAGTCTCATAGAAAGGGATGGTTTATCGAACAGGTACTTGATAGGATCCATTTTCGAGACTAGCAAGATCGGATGGGATACCATGTAGTGCTTGAGCTTCGTCACCACCCATACTAGGCCTACGCAGGTCTTCTCGAGCGCGGAGTAATTGAGCTCGCTGCCTTGTAACTTTCGACTGACAAAGTACACTGCATTCTCAATCCGGGAATCTTTGGCTTCTTGTGCTAACATGGCTCCGACGGCGGTATCTGTCACAGTTAAGTATAGTAGCAACGGCTTCTCCTTATGCGGCGGGCGCAGGATTGGGGTATTCACCAAATATTGTTTGATCCTTTCGAAGGCTATCTGACAGTCATGATCCCACTCCACACTGGCTGTTTTCCTCATTAACTTGAAAATTGGTTCGCAGATGGTGGTCAGCTGATTGATAAACCGACTGATGTATTGCAGGCGTCCCATGAATCCCTTTATCTCTGTCTCGGTACGGGGTGGCTTCATTTCCAGGATGGCTTGAATCTTCCTTGGGTCGGCTTCGATCCCATTTTCGGTGACCATGTAACCCAATACTTTCCCTCTACGAACTCCAAAGGTGCATTTCGCCGGGTTCAAACGCATGGCGTGTTCTCTCAACCTGTTGAAGAATTTTCTGAGATCTATCAAGTGCTGGCCCCAGACCCTTTTGAATGTATAATCATGTCATCCACGTACACCTCAATCTCCTTGTGGATCATATCGTGGAATAAAGTTGTAACTGCCCGTTGGTAGGTAGCCCCAGCGTTCCTCAGCCCAAATGGCATGACGGTATAGCAAAAAGTCCCCCATGGGGTGGTGAAAGCTGTTTTTTCTTGGTCTTCCTCGGCCATCTTGATTTGGTTATAGCCGGCAAACCCATCAACAAACGACTTGACCTCATAATGGGCGGTCGCATCCACCAACATGTCGATATTTGGCAAGGGGAAGTCATCCTTTGGCGTAGCTTTGTTGAGATCCCGAAAATCCACACATACTCTGACTTTACCGTTGGATTTCTTGACAGTCACCAGATTTGATAACCAAGTTGGATATTCGATCACCCTGATGAAACCCACACGGAGTAGTTTCTCAATCTCTTCCTTCACTTGCAAAGACCATTCCGGCTTAATGCGGCGCAGTTTTTGCTTGACTGGCTTAGCGTCTGGTGCTGTCGGGATTTTGTGCTCTACGATCGAGTTGTCGAGCCCCGGCATGTCCTTATACGACCATGCAAACACATCCACATATTCTTTGAGTAGCTCAATCAGTGCTTCCCTTTCGGCTCCGCTGAAGAAGCTTCCAATCTGCGTTTCCTTAGGCTCGGCTTCGGTCCCCAAATTCACGCATGTTAACACTTCATCGGCAGCTTGGGCTCGAGATTCTTTTTGATTAATAACCTGTTCTGAAATCTCTTTAATGTATTCATCGTTTAATGTGTTTGTGTCTGCCTCTCCTAATGAATCATTATTAACTAAGTGTATATCATTAGTTTGATTATTAGCCAATTTATCAGTTACAAGAGTGACTATGGAGGGATACTCGGAAAGGTCGAGGGTTTCATTCATAGCAAAAGGGAAAATAGCGTTTGCAACAAGATCATAGTCTTCAGACGTAAGGTCGTCAGACTTAGAGGAAGACTCAAATTCAAAATGTAAAACACTAGACTCTGGGGATGGGGATTTTGAGCGGGTGACAGGAGATGCTGCAGGAGTGGCGACAGGAGAAGGAGTAAGCCCCAGTGTTCCCACCATAAATTCCGGAGTAGCCATAGGTCCCCCAATGATGCACCAATTCTTGAGCTTGTCCCCCATGGGTACCACCAATGTCCTTGGGTCCACCTTATCTTCAGAATCATCCCCGATGACGGCAACCATGTCTTCATGCAGCCCCAGATTACCCAGATGTTGAAGCAGATATTGGCCGTTCCACGTCTCAGTCAAACTTGGAGTTTCTGCGTCTTCTATTGCTGGCTTGTCAAGGGTTGCGGCTTCAAGTTGATCTGCCAAGTCATCTGCAACCTTGGTGGAGTACTCATGCCTGATGGTTCTAATTCTGCCCGTGGCTTTGTCATATTCCATGTAAGTCAGCTTCATGTTGGACCGATCGAATTCCACATCTCTGAAAATCTCAAACCCTTTCTGCAACTTCCCAGTGGGGTCAATCCATGGCTCTGCGAACTCAAAACATGAAAACTCCTCGCCTTCCCTAACAAAGTAACTATTTAGGGACAGACGGTATGGCCGCATTTCAGGCTTTTTGTAGGGAAGTTTCATCTTTTTAAGCAATTCTATCCTCTGTTGCTCCATCTTGTCTTTAAGAGTAAGGGTGTATCCTAGACCAAACAACCCTCGATGATTAATCTCTTCAACCAATTCTGTGGGGCCTTGCAAGTTCTTACCTAGCCCCAGCCCCGGTATAAAACCCATGTTACGCAGTATCTTGACAATAGGTGCCACTTTGTCCGTTGTTTTGGTGAGGTCGATGGTGCAGATCTGTGCTTGAGCGACTATTTCGAAACCATTGAAGAGTCGGCTCTCTTCCCCATGCTGAATCTGTAATACAGGAACGCCCTTGGTGTCCGTCCCTTGGGCAGTTACAAGATCACTGTAGATGATGGTCACTTCATTACCGGATTGAAACTTCACACACTGATGCAGGGAAGACGGGACAGCGCCCGACTGATGTAACCATGGCCGGCCGAGGAGGAGTGAGAAGGTTGCGGGGATGTCTATGACGTGGAAGTCAGTTGGCAGGATCTTTGTTCCGATGGTAATGGGCAAGGTGACTTCGCCTATCACGGCGCGGCATGTAGAGTCATAAGCTTTGATGGTTTGTTTGGATGGGCGTAAATCAACACCATGAACGCCAACCACATCCATCATCCTTGAAGGCAGGATATTAATAGCAGAACCATTGTCAATGAATACACGGGGAATCTTCTTGCCATTTACTTCGACAGTGATATACAAAGGCTCATTATGATCAACTCCGAACACTGGCTTGTCTAGCTCCGAGAAATTGATGATGTTTCCATAGTGGATATTACCAATCATGTGGGTGACGTCCTCCGGGGTAATAGTGGATGGTACCATGGTGGCGGCGAGGTTTTGCTCGAGCATGAGGCGATGGGCTAGGGAGGAGGTGAGTAGGGACCATAGTGAAATATGGGCTTGGGTTTGTTTGAGTTGAGTGAGGATAGGGTCTTCTTTATCTAGGTCGGCTTGCTCGGGTTCCTTCCCAAAGACTTTCTTTGCACCCTTCGGGTCGGATTGGTACACTTGACCGGATCTTGTAAGGAGACAAACTTCTGCACGTAGCTCCTCCAAAGACAATGGCGTGTCAGGAAAAGGGGGCGAAGCTTCGGTCTTTTCGGCCTCCTCGAAGATTTCGGCCCAAGAAAGAGGTTGAGAGGGCTTGGGGCTCTCCTCCTCTAGAGATTCGACTTCACTCACTAGTTCTTCTAAAGACAACAAGTAGCAAGAAGATTCTTTATTATTAGTCATTGAAATACAACCCATCTCATCACAGTCCGCCACAACAGGTTCGGCCGGATCAGTGATCTCACTAAGTTCTACCATGAGTACATTGCTAGCTACATAATCTCTAGGGTCTTCGATGACTCCCTTGTGGATGAGCTCTTGCACGGCCTTCTTGAGTTCAAAGCATTCTTCGGTAGGGTGACCGGTGCACTTGTGGTAGTGGCAAAACTTCGACAAATCGCAACCAAGACGGGGGAGATGTCCTTCTAATGGTTCGAGTATTTCTAATGTCACCAACGCCATGAAGATATCCACCATCGTGAGCCCTATCTTGTCAAAAGCATCCATGAGCTCTAGGATACTAATCTCGCATGTTTGCACCATATTCACCCCACCCCCATTGTTAGGAAGAGGGTTATTCACCACATTAGGACCCTTCGGCTTTTCAATCTTCTTGTCATTGATCAACCCTTGTACTACGCGCTTCAATTGAATACAACCATCCGTTGTGTGCCCGATGTGCTTGTGATACTTGCAGAACTTGGAGGCGTCCAAATCACTTCTTGGGTAGGCAGGCTGGTAATTCTCTAAAGGCTTGATAAGACCTCTCTTGACTAACACGTCAAAGACTTTCCCCATAGGCATTCCAAAATCGTCAAAGTGCTCCCTCTCTCTTTGCGGCGGAGCTCCATTCCTTGTTACGGCTTGGACATCTAACGGAACCTCTTTCTGGACCATATTCACTTGGCCGACGGCCTCCTTTCCACCCCTAGGAGGCGCAGGCGCAGTAGGAGCCTTGTAGCGGAAGGAATTGTTGTTGTTGGTCTTTGGACTTTCCTTTGGCGGCACAATCCCAGTGAAACCTGCTTCGTACCTTACTCCGGCGTCAACCATTTCCCGCAAATCAGGGAAGTAACCATTACCTATAGCTGCTTTCATCTCCGGTAGCAAGCACTTGTAGAAAATCTGTTTCTGTTCCTTCGCCTTTGGTGGGTATTGGACCTCACACAACCGATGGTTCCACCTTTTGTAAAAATCATAAATAGCCTCGCCGGGTTTTTGTATAGTGTTCTCGAGATCCGTTCGATTCACATGCCAATCCAAGTTAGCCTGATACTTCTCACATAAAATAGCGCTGATCTGATCCCACGTTTTCCTCTCGCTTGGTTCTAACCCCAAGAACCAACGCAGAGCTATACCATCCAAAGTGCTATAAAATACGCGAGCCATTTGTTCGTTGGTGCAGTCACGAGCCCTCATGGCCAACACATAGCTATCCAAATGAGTCTTAGGACACGAGTCACCATGAAACATTGCCACCTTAGGCATCTTGAAATCCTTGGGGAGAGCCCCCACTTGGCTAGGGTTGATTGTCTTGGTAGTCGGTGCACTTTGCTTATCCACGGTCTCGATCAACTTTCGCATTTGCTCTTGCATGGCCATAACCACAGGGTGATTGGAGATGTCGGGGATAGTTTCTGACAGAATGACGGGAGGAGTAGTGGAAGCAGTAGCAGTGACCATCCCAATACTCAGAGGCAACGAGGGTGCGGGTAGTTTGCTAGCGGAGGGGTAGCCACCGAGCAGTTCAGGGGAAGGTTCATAGACGGCCTTGTTCTTGCTCATGGTAGTGAAACCTTGTTGGGTGTAGAGAGAAGGAGGTGGAACATTGCGGTAGCTCGGGAATGGGAAGGCAGTAGCATTGGTGTTGGGGGGACAGTTGGTGTTGACTTCTTCATCCTCGACATAAATGAAATTCTCTCCATCGGGCACCAGTTTAGTTCCCTTTTGTTGAATGTGACCCTTCAACTGTTGGTTCTGGTCTTCCAGCACCTTGTTGCTTTCCTTGAGATTCTTGATCTTTGCTTCGAGAACAGCGAGGAAGTTCTGGAGGCTTGGGGGGATACCATTGAGAGCAGCCTCGGTGTTGAGCTCGACGGCACTGGCAGGAGGAGCAGAGGCTGAAGCTGAAGCAGGAGTTGACATTGCTGATGACGAGACTGAGAACGTGGACGGAGTAGAAGCTTCACGTTGTAGTCGACCACCCGAACGGATCCAAACTTGCTTTGCTGAAAGGTTGAAGGGCAATGGAGCTTTAGGAGAGGGGGAAGGCTCATGCAAAGTATATTTTAATTTATGAAAACATACATTATTTACGTCCTAATCGGTTGGAAGGGGTACCCCTTTTTCGCAACTAGTTAGAAGACTACGATCAGTGGAGGCCATCATTACATCTATAGACCCCTCGTTTTTCACCTGCATTGCACACCCCCAAACGGACAATTTGGGCGAGGGTCCTACAGGGCAAGCGGCTTCCACCAACCATCGGATCCTACGACTAACCCTTCCTTAAAGGCATTTAACGTGATGTCTATGTTGCATCCTACGCAAGTTAATGATGAGCGGAGATCTTGACAATAAACACTCATCTCGCCATGGCACGTCCCTTGTAGGGAAATCACTTTTTTGTGCACTTTCTCTCAAAGATCTCGATTCATCATTGACTTGGGGATGACTCGACATAGACAGCACGTTAATTGACTATTAAGAAAAAGCTAGCCAAACCAACCGGTCAAAACCTAGGTGTGATACCTATACTAGTGTGGGTTGACACGGGTTAGGTAAAAGGTTCCCACCGCTCGCGGAACGTACACGGTGAGTGGAGTAGACGAGTGACTCGAAAAGAGGGCGACAGTAGCGCACAAATTCCTGCACATCGAATACTCCGGGTAATGGGGACCTGTGCAGTGCTGACACGGACTAGTGGTAGTGTGTGGCAAGAAACTAATTCTTTTTAAGGAGAAAAGAGAGAAGTTTTTGATGTTAGGATGATGCAATGCAATGTATGAGAGAGAGAGAAAGAGAGAGAATAATGTACAAGGGAGCATAGCAGAGTTTTGTTTGACCCTAAAACTAAAGTGAAGATAACAAGGGTACATGGTACAAGGTACAAGGTACAAGTATTAACATGGCGGAGTGCACGGGTGCATGTGTAAACATGGCAGGTGTGAGCACGTGTAAACATGGCAAGTGCGTGTGCATGTGTAAACATGGCAAGTGCGTGTGCATGTGTTAAACATGGCAAGTGTGGGCATGTGTAAACATAGCAAGTGTGTGCATGTGTAAACATGGCAAGTATGTGAGGTGCATGTGTGAACATGGCAAGTGTGTGCATGTGTAAACATGGCAAGTGTGTAAGGTGCATGTGAGAACATGGCAAAGTGTGAGCATGTGTAAACATGGCAAGTGTGTAAGGTGCATGTGAGAACATGGCAAAGTGTAAGGTGCATGTGAGAACATGGCAGACATCATGATGTGAACGAAAGTTAGACCCACTAAGTTTGAAAACGTTTCAAAGCAGTCCCCAGCAGAGTCGCCACTGTGAATACCCCTTTCCGATGAAGCGACGCATGGGAAGTATCTTGTGATTATTATTATTTACAAAAGGAATATTCTTAACGACATTAAAATTATGAGAGTCGCCACGCCGTTTTAATTAAAGCCAAAACATTGAAAAAAGCATTTTTAATGGGTTCGGGGGTCAAATTACAACAAGAGAAGAATATTGAACGTTATCACTCCTATTGCCCGAATTGATCGGTCTTTCTATCATGATGAATGTGTTAGTAGTGTGTTAGTGATTTAGACCGGATCCGAAGATTGCCTACGTTCCTCTCAATGTGAGAAGCTCAGGTCAGCGTAGTTCGCAGAGAATTTAGAATAGGCAGAAGAATCGGGATCATGCATAATGAGGGGGGAATTACCTAGAGATTAGGGTTTAGAAGTAGTTCCTAGATCATCCTCGGGTTGATGAACCCTCGATCATCATCGGCTATGAAATAACATGTAATTATGAAGATCGCAACCCTAAATATAGCATAAATAAGGTTTTAATCTATGAACACGAAGAATATACGAAGAACATATATGAACATATGAATAAACATGCGAAGCATATGAAGAAACTATGAATAAACATGCAAGAACATGAATATTAAAGATCTACATTAGAAATAATGCAAGAACGTGAAGAAATAAGTTAGAAAACTTACCTATGTTGGCAAGAAATAAACCTTGATCTTCTTGGAGGTTTGAATGCTAATTTAGAGAGCAAAATTGTGTTTAAGAACTCTCAAAATCGGATCTAGAGCTCTCAAAATCGGATCCCAAAACCAATGGAATGGAGTGGTTTATATAGTAAACTGATGGGAGGATCTGATGGTCCAGATCATCCGGCGCGAGGTTGGCCGCCTGGCCATTGTTGATGCCGGTTACAATAGTGGCCGCGTGGCCAAGATCAACGCGGAGCAATGTTGGCCGCGTGGCCAAGGCTGCCGGCTGACTTGATTCTTAAGCTAGGGTTTCTGCATGGTTTTAAGGAAACCATTTATTACCTAATTTGATAGATTTTGCCATAAATGAGATATTTTGGGAATCCGGGACAAGTCTTTGTAAGGTTTCTAATTCCTATAAAGTCCTTGTATATTTGGGAAAGTTCTAATAAACTCATTTTCAGGTCGGGTACTAACACAAACACATTTGAGTGAAAGAGAGAAAAAAAGATAGGCTTAGAACCAAATATAGGTGAGGCCTCCTTCTCCCCATCTTCTCTTCATCTCTTATTCTATTTTATTTTCTTTATATACTTAATATCTTTACATTTTCTTGCAATGGTATAAATTGGAACCAAGCCTTGACTTGATTCAAGGTGCCCTTCATGTTTTATGCATGAATGTGGGTTACAAACCAAGGATGATCAAGGCTTGTTATGATTAATGCACCTTTAATTTATGTCTTTACATTTATGCAATTTACTTTTATGTCTTTACATTTATGAAAGTTAAATTTCATGTCTTTACTTTTTAAGTTGATTTTATGGTGAAATGATCAAGTTTGGATGATAAAGTTTCAATATTTATCATTCAAACTTTGATCTAACTCTAATAATGTCCATTTGGATGGTAAAGACTCAATCTTTATCCATCCAAAGGTTGATTTCTTACTTCCCTAAGGCTTTTCCTTGGATGAATCATCCATTTGGATGTTAAAGTTTCCATCTTTAACCATCCAAATGATGATTTTGGCTCAAATGCCATGTTCATCACCTTTCTTAATTTTTCCCTAATTATTACCTTGATCACACCCAAAACCTTTTGTTTTGGTGTTTAATTAGTGATCAAAAGCATATGGATGATTTAATTCAAACTTTTTGTGAGTAAATAAACTGGAAAGATGTAAAACAGTTCAGTTTCAGCAGAATGCTCTGTTTCTGCCTGAAACTGGACTGATTTCTTGACAATCTGTAAAATCTCCGGGACTGCCACAACCAACCGTACGGATGGTTTGGACCAGCCGTAAGGATGGTTTGGCCAGTGGAAAGTTTTTCTGTCTAAGCCCTATTCCGTCAAAATCTTTACAAAATAAACCATTTCTGTTAACTTTCTAACTGATTTTTTTAAAAGTCAGTTTCTCCCATTTTCAAGAACACACACACACACACACTTGCACAATTTTGTTAACAAACTTAGGGAGACTCGGTTTTTCCGAGGCACTTTGGGTGAACTACCGGTTGAGTTCTTCTCAAAGCGTAACCTGACCTCCGAACTCATTTTCTCTAACCATTTTTCGTTAAGTTTGGGTTTAAAGTTAAACTAACGTGGTGACTCCGTTAAACATTGAATGTGCCGTGTTTGATTCTCGAGGGAACTTTCTCCGTTTTCCCGCGGGTATCTTACAGTGGCGACTCCGCTGGGGAATAAAGTGTTTGCAAACTTCTTTTTAGAAGCTTTGGGGACACTTTTGTGTGGGTCAAACTCCCGTCCCCGTTTGTTGACTTTGTGCATATTTTTGTGTGTGTTTTATGTTTCTGTTTTGATTTAAAGGAATGAAACTGTTCTGGAAATGCAATAAACTGGGGCTTAATGATCAGAAGCTGAAAATTTACAAAAAATAATGGAACTCCAGCCCTAGCCGTACGGCTGGTTTTGCCGGGCCCACAGAATGTTTTAAGTTAACAATTTTGTGCAGGGCAGAAACATTCTGATGGTCCCCTTGCTTCTTCTTGTCCAGGTTCCATTTACAGCCTCTACTTGTGCACATTTACCTTCATCTTCTTAGCCAAAAATGGATTTTCAAAGCTTGGTAATGCACAAATCTTTTGGACATAAAACTGGGTTTTCAAAGCCTCACTGTGCATTACCCCTTTCATAAAGGTTTTGGTTTCTCAAATTCTTTTGTCGTGCACAACCTTTTTGTACAAATGATTTTCAAAAGGTTGTTGTTCTTGTTGTGAAATTTTGGTTTCAAAAACCTTTGGTTGTGCACAACCTTTACATGTACAAAATTTTGATCCTTGCTTGTTCATATCCTTGCCTGATTACTTGTGCAAATGCTTGTTCATTATACTTGTTCATATATTGTTCATACATTGTTCATGATATTAAAACAAATTGAAAATTCCTATTTTGACTCAAAAGAGAACATAGAAGGCTTCACACAACGCGCACTTGACCTTGTGCACGTTCCAAAAACCCTTTAAACCCGGGATGGATGCCACGATGCATCTTGATTGGTGCTCTTGTTCCCTTCTCGCGCGCATGGGTCCATTCCACCTCCCCTTCCGAGCCGAGTCAACCACACACTGTCCGTGACACACAAATACCGTGACCATGGTTGGTTTTTGGTTTAGCTCACGTCATCACGTCTCTAATACGTTTCCAAACGCTAATTATGGCCAAGTTAACGCCCAAGCTCACGACTCCTTGTGAAAGCAAGCGTGACCAAGGTCATCTTTGACCCGGTCCTTGACTTGTGTTTTAATTCCAACCATAATTAGCCGAAGTCATGTATTAAGGATAGGTTGACACCGCGTCATTAAGCTCTAATGCTTGACCCATCCTAATCATCCTTAAGCCCAAGGTTAAGGTCCGAGATCCCTCATTAAAGTGAGGTCATGCCGGAATTTCGTTGAAGCGTTAAGACAATATTAACCTTAACCGGGGCTTAATTATGATAAGAATAGCCCACGTATTGGAACTTTGTGACGCACTAGACCTTAGGTTTGGCTCTTTTGGTCAGTGGAAGCTGCGTGCCCTATAGGACCCTCGCCCAGGATAGTCCGTCCTTGGGAGCGTGGAATACAGGTGAAAAATGAGGGGCTTATAGACGTAGTGTTGGCCTCCACTAATCTAGGGTTTAGAGTAGTTGCGAAAAAGAAGAGAAATCTTTTCCAACCATTTAGGAATAAAAATGCGTTTTAAGTAAACTTGAACGGATAATTAATTGCACCTTGCATGAATTTGCTCCGTTTTTGCTTCCCGTCTTTGACACATTGCATTCCTTCGCTAACAAGCGTCATCCCGTCAATCTTTGGATGGATCCCCGTTATCCTCCAAGACTTCTGTTTAATCCTTAGGCGTAGTCCCCTAGGAACCCGTTAAGTCCTTGGAAGATCTCCGAGGCACCCGTCAATCTTTGGATGGATCCCCGTTATCCTCCAAGACTTCTGTTTAATCCTTAGGCATAGTCCCTTAGGAACCCGTTAAATCCTTAGAAGATCTCCGAGGCACCCGTCAATCTTTGGATGGATCCCTGTTATCCGCCAAGACCTCCGTTAAACCTTTAGGCATGGTCCCCTAGGTCCCTGTTACGGTTCCCATTAAATCCCTAGGAATAGTCCCCTAGGAAGTCAGTCAATTCTTTGGATGGATCCCCGTTATCCTCCAAAAAGTCGGTCAAGTCCTTGGGTGGATCCCCGTTATCCTCCAAGAAGCCGGTCAAGTTCTTGGATGGATCCCCATTATCCTCCAAGAAGTCGGTCAAGTCCTTGGATGGATCCCCGTTATCCTCCAAGAAGCCGGTCAAGTCCTTGGATGGATCCCCATTATCCTCCAAGAAGTCAGTCAAGTCCTTGGATGGATCCCTGTTATCCTCCAAGAAGTCCGTTACAACCTTATAAGTATGTCCCCCGCTTGAATCTCGGATGGATTCGAGATCCCATTCAACCCCGTCCACCTTCCTCCCCATAGGTCTAAGTATAACGGTCCTGCCCTATTAGTAGCATGAGCATTCACCCAGTGTTTACCCGAGCCTAAACTACTCTTTCTTTCTTTCTTTTCCCCCCCATATGCCCAGATGAAGTAGAAGAGAGCATCATGTCGCCGCCTAGTGCGTGTGGAATCAAAGAGTTCCCCAGTCACCGCAACTTCTCCAACCAGTACCTCGGAAAGACCGCTTCAATGGATGGTAGCTTGGGAAATGACGTCACAGACAACCCGGATAGCCCAACGAAAGAAGAGTTGCTCCAAGAGGCCTCCGGGGTTAAAGAAGAAGTCATCACAAAGAGCCATGAAGAGAAGCAAAGTCCGTTTGATGAGTCGACGGGACAAAAGGGTTATGTAGCCCTATTTCAAGCTGATAGGCCCTCCACCAAAGTAGCCAACCATAATAAAAATGTGGAAGCTACCCAACCTCTGCATTGCAACAAAAGATTGTCCCCTCCATCTTACAAAAGTACCGAGACCCCCATATCTTCGCCCCAACACATCGTCATTCAAAACGAGCCTCTCACTCAAATCCTCCTCGCTCCGCCTCATCCCAAAACCAACATCTCCCATGGGGCGCCTCCTATAAAACCCCAAGCACAATCCACTCAAAAGGCCCGTAAACTACTGTCCACACCGGGTATGCCTCGAGCATCATACTCACAACACCTTCCCAATCGTATCCCTTCTTGGTTTGATGCCATCAACCAAGTCACCAGAGCTCAGTCACTGTTTAGACCATATATGGATACCCGAACAGGCATCACCAACTTGCCTCCACCAGATTTCCCGATGAGATTCCGGGGTGACCCGTATCATTTCTACAATCCAAGACCTTTTGGACCACAAGCCCCTTGCATGCCTCCAATGTATATTCCTACAAGCAACCAAGGTTATGGGTATGCCTACGCCCCTGCGCCTCCGCAAAATCCCCTCAACCATCCATTGGGAAAGAGAAAGCAAATGGATGCTAAGTTCAAAAGGACACTCAATGACAACCCCTTTGTATGGAGAGACGGTGATTCTTGTCCCCGCCACGCTCCGGTCAATGATGAAAGAAGAGCCAAATGCCAAGCCAAACCCCATTTCGCGAGGTTTGAGGATTTCGGAATGCCCATAAGCAAGGTATTTGAAGGATTGGTCAAGCAGGGCCTCACATCACCTCTTGTCAATTTTCAACCTAAAACCCCCAAAAGGCGTCTCGACAAGACCAAGAGGTGTGCCTTTCACAACTATCAGGGACATGATACCGACGATTTCACCGCTTTAAAATGTGTCATCCGGAAGTTGGTCGCAAAAGGAAAGCTTGAATACCCCCGGTTGGGAAATTGGAAATGAAACTACAGCTTTGGTCAAAAGCGGAATGTCAAAAATCTTCCACCAACCTCCCCTTAGAAATAGTCTGTTTTCATCCTTAAGAAGAGTCAGTTGCTTTTAGGGTGTGTGATAAGCCGTTAAGAAAAGTCAGTTAAGATATCTGTTAGGTTTAGTTAAAGTCTTGACTCCCCGGTAAATGCCATGTGGTGACCATTCTGAGTCCATTGTCAGTTTTTTCTTAATAAGATTATTATCATTATTGCCTGGTTAAAAGTGTGCATAAAAAAATAAAAAAAAATTGTGTGAGTCTTTCACTCAAAACAAAAGTGTGCTTTTCAAAAAAAAATGTAGATCAAGTTTTCTTAAAATAAAAGATCATGTTTTCCTAAAAGGCCAATCCGCTAATGAATCTTTCTTCTCAAATCATGGTTATAATTTCACCTTGAGGTTTAATATGCTAAAGTCCTTCGCGGTTCTTTCCATTGGAAACATTGATCGAGGATCCCACACCCGAGATGACAACCATCCACATGAGCAAGAAGATCAAAGGGTTGGGACACTGTCTACAAGGAGAGGCCCGTGCTGCGGAAGCCCAAAAGCGGCTACATCAAATGGAGATCCGTACCTTCGTCAAGTGCCATGCACGAAGGCTACGCACCGTGAAAGGAAATCACCAAAAGGAGATGGCCAAAGTAAACTCCCAAATCATGAGTAGACGAATCCGGCAATTACAACGCCAAGCTAAGTGGAGACCTCGCGACATCTTTCCCGACGACATGGAACCCGAGTTCCCCGTAGAAGACATGGAATATACCGCCGACAACCCCTCCAACAATTGAGGAAGAAATGGATTATCGTGCTTCATGGGAGCCCATCCCTCAAAAAAAAAAAATGGGTCTTCCAGCCTCGTAGGATCTAGACTTTCACCAAAGTCCGTCTTGGACTGTGTCTTTTTATTTTTACAAAGGTCCACACTTGAAACATGTATGTATAAAGTTATCTAAATAAAAGAGTCATTTTCCTTCTATTCTCTCTAGACTTGAGACATTATTTGCAATATACATTTACTCTTGAAATTGCCTTACTTGTTATTATCAACTGATTGCTACATCCCTAAAATGATGAGTTGACTTCTAGGCATACTAGTCAATGACGACTCATTAAGGACGAATGGACCTAACACAAATAAAAATTGCTAAATGCAAACAATTAATCTTGGTGTGAATAAATGTTATGATCAATTGGCATGAAGAAACTGTTAATGGCAAGCCTTCCCCTGTACACATCCCCGATACACATCTCCCGATACACAACCCGATACACCTTTCCGATACAAATTCTTGATGCACATCAAAGGCATCCCGAGACAATGAAAAGGCAAGGATGTTGTTGCTCAACCTAGGGGTGTGCAAGAAATACCCATTAAACTGAGAACCGAACCGAAACCGACAAAACCGAACCGAAATATACCAAAACCGAGCATACCATTTACTTCACGGTATTTATTTCATAGGAACCGACATTTTGGTTTTTGGTACGGTATAACGCTAATTACCGAACTGTTAATACCGTACCGAACCGACCTAGTAAACGATACCGTTTTACTAATAAATATAACTACCTATTCCTAGTTAATCACGTAGTCCATTCGGTTCGTAGTATTCTTTTAATGGCTTACCGACGTTTTGGTATTTATCCCTTACCCTATAAAACTCACATCAGTATCAAATTGTTTTTCTAATTATGAATAGGGTCTTTTTGTAGCCCAATTAGATTTTAGCAATGTTGAAATCATATGTTTATAACTAATTATGAAGTGCTGGTAATGTTTTGTTATTGAACTTAAATTGCATTTGTGGCCATCATATCCCACGCCAAGAAAGATAATTCCATCAGACAATCACTTACAAGAATCGATCAACTACCGAACCGATCCTTACCGAAACTGAAAACCGATTGTACCGAACCATTTGAGAACCGAGATATTATGGTACGAATCATTCAAAACCGAGTATATGCGGTTCGGTAAGGTATTACTCCAATACCGAACCATACCGTACCATGCTTACCCCTAGCTCAACCACCAAGATTCGACCGTGATCGCGCGTGCGCAACCAAGCGAAGGGCTTCCCGGATCTTCAAAGTCAAAGCAAAAAGTGACAGACATTCCACCAAGGGGCTACAGAATGTCCAAGTTGGGGCTAATGTTCCCCCCCCCCCTCTCTCTCTCAAAAAAAAAAAAAAAAAAGAGAAAGATGAAAGGAGAGAAAAGAAATGAATGTATGGAAAGAAGGAAAGGAAATGAATATTCGCAAGAAAGGAAGTCTATCTCAAAAGACAACCAAGAAGGGACTCACCTCAAAGGGCCCGTTCATCTCAAAAGAAGTTCACACCAAAGAGGGTTCACCCCCAAAAGGTCCATCCCAAGGAGTTCACCACAAGGCAAAGCGATCTACATCAGCAGAGCAACAACATCCTTCAAAAGGACACCGACTTCAGAAAAAGACGATTCATATCGCCGAACTACGGCGACCTGAGCTCCTCAAACTGAGGGGAACGTAGGCAACCTTCGGGTCCGGTCACAACATGAAACGAAACCATCAAACCATGGTCCTCTCAAAATGACCAAGTTCTCTTCCCTCGGTCCCATCAATGACCGATTTCCCAGATACACCATCTTCTTCCGATCTTGCCATTGATCGAATCTTAATCTCAATTGATCACAACATTTATACATTTTAAGGCTAATTGCTTGCTATAATCTTGACTTAATAACAAACATGGTCCATTCAAGCAATCATTTGATGATATTAACTAAGGAAAATTTCAAATGTCTCGACAAGTCTTCTTCTCTACATCATAGGAAAGAGCTAAACACTTATATTCTGTCAAGCAAGGGCTTCCTCCCATTTCATGATACATGCTTAAAGAGCTCACCAACATAAAGGGACTCTCTCCCAAATAAAATTCCCTTGCATGTTTCCTCCAAGAAAAATACCTTAAGTCCCCGTCTATCGAGTCGACTGGATCACTTATAAAAAAAAGAAAAAAGAAAGGCACCAAAAAAGTAGCCCGCTAGGTCGAAAACCCGCAAGGGCGGCCTAGGCAAAAAACAGGGTGTGCCATAAAAGACGTAAAAGAGATGTCCACTAGGTTGAAAACTTGAAAGGGTGGCCTAGACAAAAGAAAGGGTGCGTCATGAAAAAGGGATGGGTTCCTAACCTCACTTCAAAAGTCAAAAGACGACATTGGGGAAACCCCGCCACCGACACCGACAAAGACATGGGGCTACCCCGACATCAATGACAACAAAGACATGGGGCTACCCTGACATCAGCAACAAAGATGACATTGGGGCCATCCCCACAACAGTGACAAGCAGATTTCCTACCACCGGTTACTTCTCAACGGATGGACAAAATCCAAGGACTTTATGCATAACAAACCCCATGGTTAGGTTAAAATAAAAAATTTGACTAACATGCTTCGTTAAAAATATTTTCCTTTAGAAATAAGCATTTCCAAATTTGGCCATTTGGCATCATTTATCAAAGACAATATTTCAAGCAAAATGCTTTTGATCTCCCCTCAAAATGATTTTTCCGAAGTCTTGGACTTTTGCGTCCACAATGTGTCTTAAAGGTCGCCCCTAGGCTCTCCTCGGTGTCAAGAAAATGTGTCAACCATCCCGTAGAGTAGTGTTGACCAAGTCAAGCCTTGACCCAGAGTGGTCATTTTAGGCTAAAGCCCTTGTCTCCGGCCGTTCTTAGTGGGACGTAAGACCAGTTTCCCCCATTAAACTCCCCAAAGGTGGAGTTGACCCAAGTCAAACCTTGACCCAGAATGGTCATTTTAGGTTGATACCCTTGTCTCGGCCGTCCTTAGTGGGACGTAAGACTAGTTTTTCCCCGTCAAACTCCCCAAAGGTGGAGTTGACCCAAGTCAAACCTTGACCCAGAATGGTCATTATAGGTTGAGACCCTTGTCCCGGCCGTCCTTAGTGGGACGTATGACCAGTTTTCCCGTCAAACTCCCCAAAGGTGGAGTTGACCCAAGTCAAACCTTGACCCAGAATGTGTCTCGGCCGTCCTTAGTGGGATGTAAGACCAGTTTTCCGGTTAAAATCCCCAAAGGTGGAGTTGACCCAAGTCAAGCCTTGACCAGAGTGGTCATTTTAGGCTAAAGCCCTTATCTTTCGGCCGTCCTTAGTGGGACGTAAGACCAGTTTTCCCGTCAAACTCCCCAAAGGTGGAGTTGACTCAAGCTAAGCCTTGACCCAGAGTGGTCATTTTAAGTTCAAGCCTTTATCCCGGCCGCCCTTAGTGGGACGTAAGACCAGTTTTCCCCTCATACTCCCCAAAGGTGGAGTTGACCAAAGCTAAACCTCAGTCCCCCAGAGTGGTCGTTTTAGGTTAAGAAAACCTTAGGTCCATAATAGTCATTTTAGATTAAGTAAACCCTTGTCTCGGCAGTCCAAAATGACGTAAGACCACCCTAATAAGTCAACCCTCTCCATAGATCCAAGTTGACCATGTCCCGCCTCTGACCCAGAGAGTCACGCCTTTGCATGTAAGTCAACTCTCTCCCATAGAGCCAAGTTGACCATGTCTCGCCTCTGACCCGCCGAGAGTCACAACCATTTCGTGTAAGTCAACCCTCTCCATAGAGCCAAGTTGACCTTGTCCCACCTCTGACCCAGAGAGTCACGCCTTTGCCATGTAAGTCAACCCTCTCCCATAGAGCCAAGTTTACCATATCTCGCCTCTGAACTGCCGAGAGTCACGCCCATTTCATGTAAGTCAACCCTCTCCCATAGAGCCAAGTTGACTATGTCCCACCTCTGACCCCGAGAGTCACGCCTTTGCCATGTAAGTCAACCCTCTCCATAGAGCCAAGTTGACCATGTCCCGCCTCTGACCCTGAGAGTCACACCTTTACCATGTAGTCAACCCTCTCCCATAGAGCCAAGTTGACCACGTCCCGCCTCTGAACTCGCCAAGAGTTATGCCCGCCCCCTAGGGAGAGGATACAGATGTTCACCTAGCCCTTAGGTTTGAGTAGCCTTAAAATCTCTCACCCCTCCCCGAAATACGTTTGGCTTGATTCCCCGCAAATGGGATACGTAGGAATCCTATACCCTTAGGTCCAGACAAGCAAACAAAAATCGGTCAAGCCGTCCTCCCATCAGATTGGTATGCTTATTTTTATCGACAACCCGCTTTTTCAAAGCAACGTTGCCGAGGGCTCTGTAAGTACCCCAATCTGAATTGACCAACTTAGAGGAATTCTTAGTGCCATTCAGGGATAAACTGATAGGGCCGGGACCTCACTAAGATAACCTAAAATTCCAGGACTGCTCTGGAATTAAACTTGGAAAAATCCAGAAGCTCGCAAGGCTGAGCCTACGGATGGTTTGGGCGCCCTCTGTCCCTATAAATGCAGGCCCTTGCTGATCATTTTAGGGGGGAAAAAACTGTTTAGTGAGCTGAAGCTCTGTAGGATTGAGAGCTGATCATATCACAAACACATTTGAGTGAAAAAGAGAAAGAAAGATAGGCTTAGAACCAAATATTGGTGAGGGCCTCCTCTCCCCATCTTCTCTTCATCTCTTGTTCTATTTTATTTTCTTTATATACTTAATGTCTTTACATTTTCTTTCAATGGTATAAATTGGAACAAGCCTTGACTTGATTCATGGTGCCCTTCATGTTTATGCATGAATGTGGGTTACAAACCAAGGATGATGAAGGCTTGTTA